>CM025856.1:16983442-17024983 GCA_003952965.2 Morella rubra | reverse complement strand
GGATGAAGGAAATCATATGAACGTGAGCCATCTGAACCATGAAAGAAGGTGAAAGACACACTGCTATTTGTAAGCAAAATGCGGTAGAAGGTGAAGAGATCGAATTTCAGGTACGTGGGAATTATCCATTGGAGCTTGTCCCTTTCTGACCATTAATCCAGTCAAATCACAATTGGCTCTTTTGAGCTTCCCTCCCTCATTACAAGCTACCCCAGCCTTTGGATCCTGAAAAAGCGTCAAAGTGCCCTTCTTACGAAATAGTTGTTATACTTGATTTAAAACTCTCTACATGTTTACTAACTTTCAGGCTGACGCCACCATGATTTGCCGGCCGGATTTCAGGTATATCAAATTTCCTAACATGGTCATAATACCGTATTAATATTTAGGATAAAAGTACTAATTAGCGCTGTATTTATAGCACAAAACCAATTTGATATCCTCTATTATCAAAACAACAATTTGAACCCTTTATCTTTTGAAAATTATCAATGTACCCGTCTAAATCAGACATTAAATATTAACGGAAAAACATGTAAATTGACCAAATGTCATTCCAGATAAAATTACTAAAAATATTAAAAATTTATAAAAAATAAAGGGATAATACATCATAGGTCCGTGGTTTTTACAAAAATAACTTTAGTCCCTAAACAAATTCAGGCATAACACAGGTCCCTTACATTTTCCCCTTTCATTTTTAATCCTTTCATCCATCGGCGTTAAAATTTTTTCGGTAAAGCCATTGATTCACCACGGTGGCAACTTTGCCATCCTCACAGACACATCAAAACGAACCGTTTTGCTCTTCAAGTTAAAGATGTAAACGAAACTGGCTCCTGCTCCTGCATCATTTGTTCACCTCGATTTAGTCAAGCCCTACCCGTTACCCACTCCCCCCAATCTCCCAATCAAAACGCAAATCACTGAAGTTGTCCCCCTTCCAGCTACGACTTCGAAAACTGGAGGTGCCAATGCATTCCTAGTCATCTCTGTCTTCTTGATTTAGTCAAGCCCTACCCATTACCCACTCCCCAATCTCGCAAATCACTGAAGTTGTCCCCCTTCCAGCTACGACTTCGAAACTGGAGGTGCCAATGCATTCCTTTTCATCTCTGTCTTCTGCGAGTAAAACCTGCAAGGGAGGTGTTATGTCATGGTTTAGAAGCTCAGTTGAAGACATCGTGGACGGAGAAGAATCCAGGACGTAGGTTTTTTGGGTGCGCAAGATATGGGTTAGTTACGGATAAGGCACCTCTGTGCATGGGTTTTGCAAACATCATGTTCGTTGAAATGCCTCAATGAGTTTAGCTTTGCATTTCTTTGAATGTAGGGTCGTCGGTCTTGCGATTTCTTTGAATGGGTCGATCCCCCAATGTGCAAGTGTTCGACCCAAGTGATTCCAGGGCTAACAAAGAAAATCAATAAACTAGAGGCTTAACTTGAGGTAGAGAGAGGAAGAGAGAAGCTTTTGGTTGTGGCATTGGCTGTCTCATGGGTGATTGGGATTTCTGTTCTCTGTGCTACCCTTAAAGCCGTTAGGTCCTAGAGCCATTAGATTTTGCATTGTGACTGAAATGCATTAACAACCCTTTTTGTATTTGGGGTGGATTGTAGTTTCGCCCTAGGAGGCATGCATTTTGTTTTGTGGCTGATTTTTAATTTCCATGTTTGTGGATGATGTTAACTTTTGTATTAATCGACTGCGTTTTGTAACATAGTCATGAAAATCCTTGCAGTATACATGCTATAAATTAAATCCTTGACAACCAAATTGGCCATAACAAACCAAACTGACCACAATTATGTATTGTAGTTTGGCAGGTACCGTAGTCTTATGAAACCAGATTCGTAAACAATAAATAAAGCAGACCACTTTAAAGTATCTATTGTCGGCTGGCATGTGAAATGGCAAATAACAAACCACATTCATGAGACATTTCTTGTAAATCACTACGTAGGGTACCTGATTAGAAAATGCAAAATATAATAAACATATATTCACCAAATAGGTACCAGATTATAAAATGCAAAATACCAAAAGGGTACCACTTTCACCACATCACTCACCATTACCTGCAAATCATCTAGTAGTGTATCTGATTACAAAATGCAAAATATATTAAACATACATTCACTAAATAGGTATCAGTTACATTCACCAAATTTACCAAAATTGTATGGATAGGAGGCTTGTAAGCCTTTTTGTATGGATAGGAGGCTCGTAAGCCTTTTTGTACATATCCATGTGGTAATAAGCATGAATGTACTCTTCAGGTTTGCCTTTGTGATAGTCGATGGCAGCAACTGAATGGGGACATGGAATCCCATTTAGTTGCCACCTGCCATATATGCAGGTCCTCTCTTTTAAATCCACTATCCTCCTCACATCATAATAGTGATCAACCTCAAACTTTTCACCACCTTGCCACCTACATATGAGATCTCTAGCAAGATCCTTGTTTCTTTCCAGCTTCTTTTGAATTTTTGGGCAAATTACATGGGTTGACTTTGCAGCTCCTTCCTTCTTTTGATGAAACCGCACCATAAGCTGCCTTCTAATCATCTTCAACATAGTCAGAATGGGTTTATCTCTTGAATCCTTAATCCAAGAATTAAAACACTCCGCCAAATTGTTTAAGAGCATGTCGCTTTTGCAGAACCATCTAAATGCATGCTGACTCCACATTGTTGAGTTGATTGAAGCAAGGTATTGATACGCAGCAGGATTCATCTCCATTAGATCCTTCATGTGATTGTTGAACGAGGTCTCATTGGCAGCCCTTGTAGCCCCCCACAAAACATCTTTGTAAATCTTGCCAGTATAACCTTTGCTCTTAAAATTAGCATGCAAGTGTCGAACACAATAATGATGTTCGACACTTGGCATCATTTATTCAAAAGTGTCCAGCAGCCCCTACAATATACCATGACCAAACAGATTAGATAAGCATGGGATAAATAATGTACGTAATATATTTGAAATAATTGAATGTACGTATTCTATTTAATTAATAATTGAATGTAAGTATTATATTTAATTAATAATTGAATGTACGTATTCTATTTAATTAATAATTGACTGTACATACCTTTTGACGGTCCGACATGAAGGTCCATCCACAATCATACCAGTCAATGTCGTTTTGTAACATAGTCATGAACCACATCCATGTCTCCTTACACTCAGCTTCACATATAGCATATGCAATTGGATACATATCATCATTTATATCTTTTCCAATTGCTGCAAGTAATTGGCCCCCAAACCCAGCTTTTAGATGGCACCCATCCACAGCTACAATGGGCCTGCACCTAGCTACGAAACCCTTCTTGCATGCATCTAAACAGACATACATTCTCTGAAAATGTGGACCCTCCCTCACAAGTGTAATGGTGCTTCCAGGGTTCCACTTCATCACTGCCTCAGCATAGGCAACAGTATGCTGATAATGCTCAGTATGTTTTCCATTGATGATATTTAATGCCTTCCTTCTTGCCCGATAGCAAGTTTGACGCTTGACCTCAATATTGAAGTCTCTACGAATACGGTCCACCATGTTTGTCAATAACCAATTTGGATTGTCTCTTTTATCATTCATGTAATGATGTGCAATCCAATATACATCGACTCTCTTGTTATAGTAATAGTTCCCATATTCATGTCTAGAATTAAAGGTTTTAATTTGAAATGCCTCCCTCCGGTTCATGTATGCAGCATATATTCTCCACCCACACCCTTCTTTTTCGCATGCACATCGAACCCTCAGCTTGTCGTTCTTGACAAACTTATAATCAAATCCATTTTGAAATGTATAGATCTTGAGAGCTTTCTTGAACTGCTTGGGGTCTCTAAACTTGAGTCCACATCCAATTGAATCCTCCTCTTAATGTCCTTGCTTTCCACAAACTCGGGGTATCTACGCCTCACCCGCCCTTCCCTTTCATCCTCCCTTTCTGACATGCTATTTAAAACATCACTATAAGTGGCATCGGACCCAATGTCACTGCCATCGTCTATCGCTTCAGTATCCCGAGTCCCAAAACAATTTTCTCCACCAATAGAATCTCCTATATTGGTATTAGCATCAGCAAAAAGATCCTCATCCTCCTAATCTGTCTCTTGTAAATCAGATAGGCAATCTGCCTCGGCCCCTACATTTTGCTCTTCAGCACCTCCAGACCATCCTCCAAACCAACCTCCATTTCTACCACATCAGCCTTAATTTCAGCCTCCAAAACAGCCTCCATATCATCATTAAGGTCTGCATCTTCTCCAAATTGTGTGAGAGCTGGTGCGGGTTCGATATCATCAACAATTTCAGGTGCGTCAACTCCTTGCTCAACATAAATGTGGAGGACCTTTCTCTTTTCCTTCTCCACTCTATTGATTATCTCAATGACTTCTGAATCATTGTTGACACGCCTCAAGTCCTTGTGCGTGCTCTCACCATCAAGCAAGTACCAATATCTATGCTCTCTACTATACCCGAGGGTTGCCATAACATCCCACACATCCACAAGTGTCAGAAAGTCTGTTTCAACCCCCCAAGCATGATAAACATCTCCACCATTGTAAGTCAATGGTGAGCCCTCGAGAGTCCCACCATGATGGACTACTATGCTCAGTTTCATCTCTGTGACAAAACACATGCACAGATATCACGTGTTATTATATGGACAGAACACTATGACAAACAACAAACAATATACATGGGGATGTTTTCAAAAAAAAAAATTGACTTTAGGGACCTATAATAACACATTTATGTCATTTGTGTGACCCACGTGTAGAAACAGAATGCCACATGCACATCCCATAAAGTTTGAAAGGTTGGGACCACTTTTGGGGACAATAAAATACGCAGTCGAACACAGGGACCTCTAAGTCAGTGGAAAACAAACAACAAAATACTTTATTCTCACTAAGCTAAAGTCGAAACCGACCCAAACACAACTCAATAACCACCTCAGTCCAAAATACACAGCAAGCAATAAAGAAACTGAACACAACAGACAAAATCAGGACCACAACACAAACAGAGTCAATATTCGGCCTACCAACACATAAAGTAACTTAAAGTGCTTTGCAATCGTACTGTGAGTCAAAATGAAGCTACCAAAAACCCATATTCGGAACTCTTATAAGCAATAAGTGTGAAAAGCGTAACAAATAACAAACGATAGAGACAAAAAAAATACCTCCGTAGCAAACGTTAGTGATCTTGCGACAAAGGATACCTTCTAGAGCAGTGAAAACAAACAGATTGGGACAATGGATAGCAACAATGTCGCGGGAGAAAGGATTTGAGGTTGGGTGTTTTAAGAATTTGGGGATTTCGTATTTACCTAGGGCTGGGGGGGGGGGGGAAAGTTCTAGACTTTTATTTGTTTACAAGCGGCAATGTCTGAATTTCATATAAGTCAAATGGTAGAATGTGTACTGCGTTTAACACTATCGTGGCACATGAGAGAAATAGTTCATTTTGATGTGGTCTGTCAGGTGGCGAAGTTGGCCAAATGGCTAAGCTAAATGGGCTTTGCCGTTAAAAAATTTAACGTCGATGGATGGAAGGATTAAAAAGTGAAAGGGGGAAAACGTAAGGGACTTGTGTTATGCCCGAATTTGTTTAGGGACTAAAATTATTTTTGTAAAAACCACAGGGACCTATTATGTATTTATCTCAAAAATAAAACATGATTTTTTTTAAAAAAATAATATTTTTTAAATAAAACTATTGAAACTCTATTTTAATAATCTATTTATTTTTAATTTATTTCTTATTTTTATTATTTATTTTTTAAAATTTTGTCTTAGAGGGGTATTTTGACCATTTTACATGATTTTTGACTAATTTGGACAAGGGCGTACATTGATGATTTTTAAAAGAAAAGGGCTTAAATCACCATTTGATAATAATGGGTACAAAATTAATTTTGCCCTATAAAATATAGGGTTAACTATGACTTTTCCCTTAATATTTTGCTAGTGCGATCCATCTCTTCATAATTTAATAAAGGGAAATTTACAAATCACACACTAAGTTTTAGCGCCTTTTTAAAAAAACTTCACTGAGTTTGTCATTCTAGTACCGAAACATATTCGACCCAACACCGTTAGATATGTTTAACGAAAAATTCATCCTGCTCAATTGAAATGTGACACATGTCATAAATATTTTTAAAATAAAAAATAAATCTAAAATTAATTAAAAATATAATTAATTAAATCTAAAATTAATAAATAATTTGATCGAAGACCTCAATCTTTCACAGTTGGGGGGGGGGGGGGGGGGGGGAGATCCCCTTCCACCTTTGGCTGTCGGGGGAGGAGGAATCCCTTTTGCACCCCATCTCTGGGGTGGTTGGGGGACCTCCCCCATCTCGCAACCAATGGTTGCGGGATGGGGAAGGTCTCTTGGACCACTGCCTGAGGTGGAGGAACCCTCCCTCTGGCCGCCCAGAACTAGGTGGCCAGAGGTGGTTCCCCCTCCACTGTGAAAGGATCGGATCCCAATCCTTTAAAAAAAAAAAAATTAATTATATTTTTTTTATTAATTTTTATATTTTTTTAATGACACGTGTTACATTGAGATTGAGTGAGATGAATTTACTTTTAAACAAGTCTAATAGGGTTAGGTCGAGTGAATTTTGATATCAAAATGACAAAGGTATTGAGCTTTTTTAAAACCTAGTGAATTTAAAAAAAAAAAGTTAAAAAAAGGACTAAAACTTAATATATGATTTGTAAATTTCCCTTTAATAAAAGGAGTACTCGGCCCAGGTTGTACCAAATGCCAAATAAACTCAACTGGACGTATAATGCAACAACCCAATCATACGACTACTTGTCAGATCTGCAATTTCAAAACCAAAGCCCAGATGCTTCGAAAATGAATAAAAAATTTATTGGGTGTCATGTTAATTTTATTGACTTTTATAGGGATTCCTGAAAAGTTGACAGAAAGACGTGGACATCAAATTTTTTATTAGAGTTCGTAATTACATTGCAAGTACACGTGGTATATATTGACATGTGACAACTCGGCCTGTGAGTATCAAAATCACGAAGGTGACGTTTGTTTTTTAATATTTTGGGTATGAAAGGTTTTAGTAAAATAAATATTCTAAATTTTTTAACTTTTACACATACACATTTTACCTTTTATAAACTTTAATAATCTCAATAAATTAAAAATTCTTAAAATTTTAAGAATATTTTTCAAAATTTTAACAAACAAACACTCTTAAAGAAGTCCTCGTGGTTATGAAATAAAAAAAATAAGAGAGAAGTTAATTACATTTTGTTTTTAGTAGATTTGGTATCTGACATTTGCACTCCTATTTTTATTTTAATATACTTTACTTTTAAGTTTTTATTTTCTGTCAAGTTGCACCATTGATTAATTTTGCTTTCAAAATAAACGAAATATTCAAAACGTGCAGAATATGTGGCTCGCTTGTCTATTTTATCTCTAATATTCAAAAAAGATTAATTACACTTTGTATCTATTAGATTTGGAAGTTTTGACTTTTTACACATTTTATTTTTATTTTTTAAACATTATATCCCTCAACTTCTAGATTGGGTTGATTTGCACCTCTTAGTTAATTTTTGTCATCAAAATAAATAAAAATGTCCAACACGTGTAAAACACATAGCATAAGAGTGATTAAAAATTAAAGAACTTAATCCTACTATTTTACAAATTTAAGGACTAAAGAACTTAATCCTAATGCTCTTCTAATCTTATTTTCTCAATCAAACAACAACATAAACACATTAATTTAGTTAAATATAAGAAGATATTAACAGTAAATTTATATAATTATTTTTGCATTAAAATATTTTAATTTAATATAAAATCTCGAAATAACCTTAAAATATTATTAAATAATGTTTTATAGACGATTTGCTTGCTTCAAATGGAAACTTCTTTTGATTAAAAAAAAAATGGAAACTTATTTCAGTCATATCTTCTCCTTCCATCGGAGTCCCTTTCCCTCCGACAGTTGAAGTAAAATGCAGCCACTGGTAATCCGAGATCGTAGATTTCAACGAATCCTCTCGCGTTGAAATTCTGACGCCACACTGTTGAGTAGATGATTGTCTGCCTACGCATTTGACGGAACAACACGAATATAAACCGATGGATCCCCATCGTCGATCGCGGACTTTCGTAGAACACAACCTCTTCCCATACGCATTGAATTAGGCCATACATCATATGTTGCTCGATGATTGTTTGTGATCCTACGACATCATTAATGCTTTGCAATCTCAAGAGAGGTGTCTTAATTTTTAAGGATAAATATTCTTTTCACCCTCAAACTATTAGAACTTTTACACTTTGCACCCTAAAATACTACTTTATTATATTTCACCCTTTAACTACCAATCTTAGACACTTTACATATTTTGTCAAATTTTTAGACACTTGGCATCTTCCAACACAAATATTAGACACTTTTCACCCTTTATTTGACAATAATACTCTGAAAATTTAATGAATTGACAACAATAACTTTATTATATACAAAGTGGGTCAAGGGTATTATCGTATTTTAGTTTGAAAATTTGACAAATGGTGCAAAGCGTCTAAGATTAACCTATGGTAGTTCATGGATAAAAAACATATTGACCCCTAATTTTTAAGGATTTAATAAAGCACATGGGTATAAGATGTACTCACCAAAGCTTGCCATGGTAGCCGCTGGAATATTGATCACCAACCTAACAAAAGAAAAGTTAATTTTAGTTTTGAAAAATTTATTTATGGGAAAGCAACATTTAGAATATGCTCAAAATTCTCCATAGACTAATTTAGGGGCAGTTCCAGCTATAGGCAGTATAGGTTGTTGCTTAAGGCTTCAAATTTAAATTTAGGAAGCCTTCAATTCAGAATTTTCTTTAATGATATATTTAAAAAAAATTTAATGTTAAGGCCTCAAAAACTTAACATATATTGATTGAAGAGGCCTATTAAAGCTTCCTAATTGAAGGAGCATTAACTTTTCATTATATTTATCTCCAATTCAAAATTTTCTTTAATGGTATATCTAAAGAAAATTTAATGTTAAGGCCTCAAAAATTAAACATTAAAGAGTATATTGATTGAAGAGGCCTATTTAAATTTGATTGAGCATTAACTTTTCATTTTTTGTGATATTTATAAAGTATCCCAATTTCAACTCTATAAAATCTCCTTATTTAAAAATATTAATTGCAATTAATTCAAAGAAACCCTATAAGTCTCTCCTAATATCTATTAAGTACCAAAAATACCAAAAGTCCTCTTTGACACATTTTTTTTATTCTTATAATTTCTTAGTGCTTCTCAACTCTTATTTTTGGCATCAATATCACTAGTCACTAAAGTCTCAAGTGCTATTAGTCTTATTTTAAGTTTATGTTTATTTTAATTTCATTATTCTATTTTATAATAATTGATTGACAATACATGTAACTAGGCCTGTTCATCCGGTCCGGCTACTGACAGAATTCGGCCTCCGTGTTCGGCTTCGATTCCAACAAGATCATGTCTGTGACTACTAGGAATTGGAATCAGAGCTTCATTTGGAGGTTTCCCGATGTGGAATCGGAAGCAGAAAATTATGCTGGTTCAGTTGAAAATCGATTCCGCATTTTTTTATTTTTTATTTCCCTATTTGTCAAAACGATGTCGTTATCATTTCATTTATTTTATAACAAAAATAAAACCCCTGAAAACCCTAGCCCTTCCTTCTCCTGATGTGAACCTCGTCAAGAATAACGAGACCCAACAACAATGGGAACCTAAGATCGTTCTAGGACAGATTCGAATGGAAACCTCGACCCATTGTTTATAACAAACAAGAACCTTGGTATAAGAAAAACGCCACAAATGGTGGTGGAACTCCATTTGATAAGTCAAGATGAACGCCACGGGAAATCCGATAAGTTCGAGTAGTTCTTCAAAGAACCAAAGAGAATCATAAGACCTCTCAAATAATATTAATCTCAAAGTTATTGTTCTTTACGCCCAAAAGACCCTATAAATATACTTGGAACATCCCTCCAAGAATAGGAAACTAACTCAAATTTGAAAGAAATTAAATGCTCTTAAAAGTCTTCCAAGAATAGGAGAAGCCAGCATTTGAAAAGGAAATTCAAATGCTCCTAAAAATCCGAGTTTTTGAAAAAGATAAACATTCCTAAAATAATCCGACTAAGAAGAAGGAGAAGCCGGCATTTGAAAAGGAAATTAAAATGCTCCTGAAAAAACTTAGATAAGCTGAATGTAAAAAGTGCCAAGTAGACGCCCGAGGTGTAAGCACTTGTGCAGACACCCGATGTGCAATTACTTGTGCAGACGCCCGATGTGCAAGTAAGGTCAGGTTACCCTAAAAATTGAACTCAAATTTGAAAAAGAGCTTCCTTAAACTCAGATTAGAATTGAGGTGAAAGAAGCGATTCGTGTGGCCACTAGGACATGACAGTTGTACTTGTGCATGCTCGATTGCAAGGAGTTACCCTACCCGAGGTGCAACGACATGAACTAAATTGGCATCTCGGTCTTGGTAGTATCATCCCAGATTAGTCCATTGAGCGCTTCCTTGAAACGTTTGGAATCTTGTAATTGGGCCACTAGGAAGTGACAAAGGATCTCGGTTTGCATCATCTCATCAGCAACTCTCCACTGTTCGGTTTGCATCACCTGTTCCTCCTTCTGCATTTTCTTTCAACAGTCTTAACCCTTTCTCTTACCTCTCTCTCATTGCTCCCCACCCCCTTCAACCTTCCTTCTCCATTTTATTTTGACAGTCTCAACTCTCGCTCTTGCATTTCTCTCACTGCTCAGCCGCCTAGACTTGAGAACTTCTCCCCACCGTTTACATTTTCACAAGCAGCCATTTTATAGTTGCAGCCTCTGGAGTCACAGCCTCTTGTCGATCAATCGCTGCTTGTGAACATGTAACTTGTGAATCGGCAATGCTTTGGGGTTTTTTTTATGGAAATTGTTTTGAACGTGTAATTGCATGTTTGAATATGTTGTTTTGAATCTTAACTTGTGAATCTGGATTTTGATTTGAATCTCATTTGAATTTGTAATTGTTCTGAATCTGATTTGATGTTGGCTTGTGAATCTGTTTGAATATATTGCTTTTGTTGTAATTTGCAAAATATATAATTTGTCATTTTGTTGTGAATCTAGATTAATGATTGCATAATAAAAATCTACGAAATTGACCAAATATCATATTTGTTTTCCTTAAGTAAGGCTTAAACGGACCAAAAAATGTGGCACAAAAAGTCAGAATTCTAACATCTGATTCCATTTAGTCCGTTTCCGTTTCCGCTAAGTCTGATAATAGCCCAAAGCATAAGCGAAATTAATTTTGGCAAGCTGCTAGTTAGCAGATTGGATGACGGAATGTCAAATTCCGCTTACGACATGTCCGAGGTACACTATAACGCAAGAGAGATTCAATAAATTATCAATTGAAAATGATATATTAACAAATCTAGAATATAAAACTTTGATTAGTAATTTTGCATCTCAAAAAGCTAGAAAAATATGTTTAAACTAAATTTTATTAATATTTTATTTTTTAAATATATTATTTTATAAATTATTATAAAAAGCCTCATTTTGGGGTTTCGCCTAAGGAACAAATTACCTTAAGGCCTCCTCACTCCAAATAACCCTAACTATAACAAATATAACTTAAAATAAAATTAAAGTAGAAATTTTGGAATAATAGCACCTAAAGCTTCAATGTGAATTAATCTTCAATCATTAGAACAACAGTCGATAATAAGACCGGTATTCTATCCGGTCCGGTATTGCGTCGTGGTTCTCTGTTTCTATAAGGGCTTTGTTTGTGTTTTTGAAAGAAAAAAAATTTGTAATGATTATATTTTTTTTTAGTGTTTGTAAGAATATGGTGGGACGTATAGAAAAGATGTTTGGAAAGAGAAATTTTTGAAAGTATATTTAGAGTAAAAGTATCTTTGGATGGAAAGTTTTTATGAGTTTTTCGTAATTTTTTCACAGAAGGTCAATGACCAGATAAAATTTTGTATTGAATATTCAAATATTTTTATTATGTAAAAAAATTATGTTTGGATTAGAAAATATTTTTTAAATTAAAAAAAAAAAAAAAAAAAAAGAAAGACCATCAACCAGAGTTTTGAAAATGCTTTTCTCTTGTGACAGGACTCTCTTTCACTTCCATAGTTTTGAACAACCCCATCTACCATTAATGTAATTTATACTAGAGATCACTATATATTAACCAAGACCAACCTCCGGAAGAGTTAATGGTATAATTTGCCAATTTGGTTGTTTGATATGTTTGTATGTCTGCGTGCGTGTGAGGGACAGAGAGAATCAACTATAGGCAAGTATGAGCTTATAGAGCAAATCCCAACCACCGAATCTGAAGCATGCATGGCATCTTTCTTTCTTTCGATCGAGTAAATCATAGGACCTTTGCAAAGGGCTTATGGATTCACACAGGCGCCCGGGGAGAGAGAGAGAGAGAGAGAGTGTGTGCTTACCAATGCAAGTACTCTCTGTGGTGGGGATCGTTAGGATCGGGTGCATCAGGATCCACCATAACCTACAATGGACGTACGTGATCATAACTGAAATATCAAGAACCCAAAAAAACTGGATGCAAAAAAAAAAAGAAAAAAAAAAAGCTGGTCAACTTAAGGGAAAGGTCTAGTAGTAGCAGATCAGAAAGACGCAGGACGAAGGTGGAAGAAAGAGGTTGGATAGATTTACCAGAGTGTAGAACGTCCTGGGATCTAAACCGCCAATAATAACCCTAGGTTGGAAGGCAATCTGGGAGGGTTTGAGCTCACAACCATTGAGAACGTCTTCTCTCATTGGATAAATCACTCTTAGAGGATAACCATGAATACTCACAAATTCTACCGGCTGATCTTTTAGTTAAAGCTTTTTATCTTCGAGTCTTCCAAGATAATTAGATGCCAAGCAATAAAAATCGAAATAGCCATTCCCTCTTTCCTGTTAAAAATCAGTGGGTCTAACTCTTCTATATTCTGATGGTGGTCAATTATCGTGAGTTATGTGTGAAAAATCTAGTTTAGACCCTAACTTCACCTAGAGGGGGGTGAATAGGTGAAATCTGTAAATTAACGAATCAATATCAATTTTAAAAACAAGTTCTAAAATTGATCAGTCTAGATATATCAATCAACCAACACAATCATCAAATCAATAAATAAACTTGTAAAGAAATTAATCAAACGCATAAAGAGACAAGAGATTTGATGACGAAGTGGAAAACCTTTGAAAAACCATTCAAAGGAAAAACCACTCCGGGCTAGCAGCCACCTGAAATCCACTAAGAAGAAATCCTTACAACAGTGATTCAGACACGGGCAACCCCAGTTGCTTGACTCTGACAACCCTGATGTAATAATCCAAGCACCCCTGCTCAGATCTGCTCCAAGCAGTAATCACCTCAACCCTTGAGGTTCTTCTTAATGATCTTCACGAACACCCTTGTTCTTCAACTCACCTTCAACACTATGAAGGGACAAAGTAATATAGGAAGAGTAGAGAGAAATTCAATATCTTGAAGCACTAATTTTCTAGGGTTTTTCTCTCAAGGAAGGGGCAGCAAAAACTCTCAAAGGAAGCCTATATATCACGTTCTAGTCGGCCTCTCACGAACCCTAGTAGGGTTTCAAAAATCATCCATAAGGGAATCCCAAAAATCTAGCAATTTTTGAAATTCGCCGGAAGTCGCTCGAGCGTAGGTCGAGCGCTCGTCGAACGTGATGTCTCTGTATGAAAAATTCTTAAGAACGCTCGAGCGCCTGTCGAGCGTTAGTCGAACGTGATGTCTCTGTATGAATATTTTCAAGGACGCTCGAGCGCCGGTCGAGTGTTAGTCAAACGTGACGTCTCTATATGAATATTTTCAAGGCCGCTCGAGCGTGAACGTGAAGACTTTGGACAGACCATTGATTCTAACTCTTGAACAAATGTGTGTACCAAAAATACAACTCGATCAAGACATATTTTGACACGGAATGATGCCAAAACAACAAAAACCTAACAAACTCCCCCTTTGGCAATTCCGTGACAAAACCAACAATATAACAGAAAATAAAAATAGAAATTTGTCAATCACCAAGACAAAGATCTGTTTACAATTTGAACCCACCTATGACCTAGACACATGTTCAAGAGTTATAAACCAAATGCCTGAAATCACAATCTCAATAAACCATAAACCAAGTGAGAAGGCACAGAGAATATATAAACTGAATGAGAGATTTTCCATTTATCAAAAAGTGTGACAACATCAGCATAATATGGAAAATAAACGTGCAACAAGTATCTGAAGTGTCTGAGAAGGCTGTACAAGATATGAAATGAATCTCCAATCAGCCTATACAAAATGTAAACTCCCCCTCAACTAATATCAAACTCAACCTCCTCAACAAAAGAATACTCAAACTAAAACTAAAACTACTCCCCCTTTTTGTCAGGAATGGACAAAGGGTCAGTCATCCAAAGGCGGAGAAGAAGCATCAAAAGCAGCAGAGTCAACCGCAGCAGAAGAAGAGGGACTGGAAAGCACCACTGTGGCAGGAGAAGAGTGGCTGGAAAGCACTACAGTTCCAGTCGGCGACATAGGAGCAGAGGATGCAGGAAGGATCAGCAACCGGAGGAAAGTCAGCAGCCGGAGTCGAGGAGAGCGGTGGAGGATCAGCAACCGGAGGAGAATCAGCAGCGGGCACCTCAAACGAAGGGGCAGACGCGCCAGTAGAAGCAGAAGACTCGGAAGAAGAGGAAATGTCCGACGGCAGAGCATCCGCACCAACGAGAGGACGAATTAAGCGATGCAGGCGAGAGACAGCTCGGGTATTACGCTCAGTCGCCCTAGCATGACGCGCAAGGGTAAGAGTGTGACGCTTGAGTTGACGCTGATGACGCATGACAATCTGGATAAGGTTGACAGATTGAGTGTTAAGGATGGCAAGCTGATCCATGATCAGAGAAAACGAAGCGGCAATGGAAGGATCCAAAGGAGTCGGAAGAGGAGAATGAGAAGGACCGGCTGAAGAGGACAGAATAGAAGGAGGGACAGAAGACGAAGGATCATCGGGAGGAACAGAGGCGGAAGCAGACGCCTGACGGCGTTTAAGATGAGCACGACTCAATGAAAGAGTAGTGGCACCAATAGCCGATAGAGTGTCAGGAAAAGGACCGTCAGGAGGGAAAGCAATACTATGGGCACGATATAAGCGCTGAATCAAACAAGCATATGAAAGACCCACTTTACTAGAAGTGGACTGAAATACTTCTATCATATGCGAGCAGATCACAGAACATATATCTATGGTATCACCTATTAG
The DNA here is from genome assembly GCA_003952965.2 of Morella rubra. Lineage (NCBI taxonomy): Eukaryota > Viridiplantae > Streptophyta > Magnoliopsida > Fagales > Myricaceae > Morella > Morella rubra. Next base: position 17,009,598 of record CM025856.1, on the reverse strand, counting down.
TAAAGCATATAAAAAACGAACTCGAGTAAGCGAAATAGACGAAAGGTGAGCAACAGGATAAAGATTTGTCAGAGCAATACGACTGACAACATGATTCTCAGCTGAGAAATCAGAGGTGTAGAGAGTACCACCGGCATATGGATAAGGGCGACCAAAGAGAAGGAGGGACATGGCTTCAAAAGAAGGAGGCTCACGACTAGACTCAACATAAGGGTAAACCGGTTCAGGTACCCTGACAACACCAAAAAGAGAAGCAATAACATCGGGAGAAACCCGAAGACGTTGACCACGGATAAAGACGGAGAAGCTAAGAGAAGCCTCATCAACGTCAAAGAAGTTCGAATAAAATTCCGAACAAGAAGTGCAGGAGGAACAAGATGAGTGAGATCCTGAAGAAAAGGATCCCAATGACGAGAAGAAAAATAAGAAGACACAGTCGCAACAGGAAGCTCAGCAAGGAGAACCTCACGTTCAACAATAACTTTGCGATTGTGAAAAGTGGAATGAAAAAGCTCGGAAGCACGAGCATCCACAAAACGAGAAGCATCAAAAGGGCGGGGTTTAGACTTACGAGGCACTTTAGTAGGTTTTGAGGAACTACCAGCGGGTTGCTTACGCTTCACCATCTGAGAAATAAAAACACAAGACACGGTCAAAATCGAGTAACATCAAGAAGACCAAAAGTGTAAGATACTGCCCTTGAAGAGATAGTGTGAATGCAAATGGAGAGAGACAATGCAAGAGTACAAAATATAAGTCAACGAGACAGAAGGAAAAACACTTAGATAAGATGAAGATAACAAATAAAAAGACAAAGATAACAAACCCAAAAACATCACAATGACAGAAATAGAAAGAAAAACAAGAAAATAGGAAGCAAGAGAGAAAGCAACTTAAATCCAGAGGTAACAATGAAGTATAACCATAAACAACTTCAAATGGTGAAAACTTAGATACAAAATGTATACGTCGATTGTACTCAAATTCAACATGTGGCAAACAATCCTCATTATGCAAAATTCATAATTGTGATACCACAACTATCTTTTGAAGAAAACAAACAAACAACCAAACTTAAAATCACATGAAAAACAACACAAATGAGAAAGAAAACACACAGGAGCATATTATCAAACAGGTAGTAGGCAGAAATAACGTGAACGGGCAAAGAACACCACATGCGAATGATTAAGCCTAAATACAAGCAAGATACAAAACAATAAATGAACAAGAACAATGGAACAGAAAAAAAAATCACAAAACGCAAACTCACGATTCAAAATCACAAAACGCAGACCAAGGCAAAAACCCCAAAACGTAAAAAATAGAGAAATAAGGAAAAGGAGAAGAAGTATACCTTGAATATGGAGGAGAACGAGGTTTGATGGAGAAGAGAGCAAACCCACGTGAAAATTTGAGGAAAAGGGAAGAAACACACGAGATGAGAGAAGGGTGGAGTTGCGGGAAGAAAAGAGAGAGAGAGAGAAAACGAGAAGACAAAAAGAGGAAGAAAGAAACCGCCTTTGAGTTTTTTTTTTAAAAATAGACATGTGCGCTCGAGCGCGTGTCAAACGAGACTCAAACGTAAAGTCTCTGTAAAGCTATCGACAAGAGCGCTCGAGCGACTCTCGAGCGATGTAAAGTCTCTGTAAAGCTATCGACAAGAGCGCTCGAGCGACTCTCGAGCGAATGTCGGACGAAAAGTCTCTGGAATAAAACATATGTACGCTCGAGCGACCATCGAACGAAAGTCAAACGGAGGAAGGAAAAATAGAAAAGCACACACCAAAATACTGTAAAAGACTTAGTAATTTTCAGAAAACATGAAACAATAAATACTAAACCATCTTATGATCATGAGAAATAATATAGACAAGCAGGAGCCACACGTCTCTGAGCAGTGTAAACTTCAATGATTTAGAAAATACAAACGACACGTGTGTGAAAGACCGCAACAAAATAAGAGAAGCTTAAGACCTTAGTTTTGTGAGGTGGTCACGGCATACCAAAAAGAAACCACTGGTAAAGGAGAACCATGACACAACAGGCGAAAGTCAAACCCAATGCCACTAGGACCTAAAGATGCAACTTTGTTGCAATAATTTTTACTCCCCTGAGTATGAAACATCAATACATAAGAGTTCAAACTTTCTTTGTTCTTTTCTTGACTTGCGGTTCTTTTGCTTTTCTGAGCTTTTCTTTTCTTTTTGTTTCTTTTGACTTTTTCTGTTGGAGGTTCAACTAGTCAGAGGTCAATTCAACCAGATATGCATGGTTCCCTTCACTTGTGATTGCCAACACACAATCTCACACATGCGGTCAAGCATCATCCAATAAGTTCAGTGTGCATTGTGATAGATATAGTCAAGTAAATATTTTAAAAATCATACCAGTTAGGACCAACCAGAGACGAGAAGCACAACTGACAAGAACATTATTTATCAGACACAAGATGAAGGAGTATTGAAAGTTTCATGCACGAAAAATGACTATATGTCCAATAAGTACAAAAGATAGTACCAATCAGTTAAACCAACCAACGAGCGACACAATCTCCTAAATAAAGACACAAACACTAAGAAGCAGAAGACAAAAAAAAAAAAAAAAAAAAACAAATAACAAGGTAGCAAAAAAAATAAAAATTATGATGCAAAATGATGCAAATCAAGGGACAGCACAAACACCAATGGCTTTCCTGAGAAACTCAAACCTGAGTCCATCCAATGGTTTGGTGAAGATATCTGCCAATTGATTTTCGGTAGAAATGTGTTCTAAGGAAATAGTCCGAGATTCCACAAGATCACGAATGAAGTGATGACGAATGTCGATATGCTTGGTTCGAGAGTGCTGAACAGGATTCTTAGATATGTTTATCGCACTAGTGTTGTCACAGAACACTGTCATGCAATCTTGTTCTATACCATAGTCCTTAAGCATCTGTTTCATCCAAATCAATTGAGTACAACAACTACCTGTGGCAATATATTCAGCTTCGGCAGTAGATAAAGAAATTGAGTTTTGTTTCTTACTCATCCAAGCGACTAGACAGGTTCCTATGTAAAAACATCCACCAGAGGTGCTTTTTCTATCATCAGCGTTACCAGCCCAGTCAGCATCAGAATAACCAGCTAAGTCTATATTAGTGTCCCTGGAATACCAGATTCCATAATCTACAGTACCATTAACATATCGAATGATACGTTTGACAGCACTCAAGTGGGATTCTTTAGGATTAGCCTGAAATCTAGCACAAACCCCCACACTAAAAGAAATATCAGGACGACTAGCAGTTAAATAGAGAAGACTACCTATCATGCTTCTATAGAGAGTTTGATCAACGCTTTTCTCAGAAGAATCTGATGCTATCTTCACACTTGTGCTCATGGGAGTCCGGGTATGTTTCTTGCTATCCAATCCAAAACGCTTGACGAGATTCTTGGCATACTTTGATTGGGTTATAAATAACCCATCACTAAGTTGTTTAACCTGCAAACCAAGAAAGTAAGTTAGTTCACCGACCATACTCATTTCAAATTCACTTTGCATAGCTTCAGCAAATTTATGGGCAAGATTATCAACAGTAGCACCGAAGACTATGTCATCAACATAGATTTGAGCTACAGTGATATCTGTGTCAATGTTCTTGACAAAAGTGTTCGGTCAACTCCTCCTCTCGAGAAACCATGATCTAGAAGATAAGTCGTCAACCGATCATACCAAGCTCGAGGTGCTTGTTTAAGGCCATAAAGAGCTTTCTTCAAGCGATACACATGATCAATTTTGGATCGACAAACCCCTTGGGTTGTTCAACATATGCCTCTTCTTGAAGAACACCATTCAAGAAGGCACTCTTGACATCCATCTGATATAACTTAAAATTCATGAAGCAAGAGATAGCAAGTAAAATACGTATTGACTCTAATCGAGCAACTGGAGCAAAGTTTCATGAAATCAATACCTTCCACTTGTGTATATCCTTGAGCAACTAACCTTGCCTTGTTGTGATGGTACCATTCTCATCTGTCTTGTTTTTGAAGATCCACTTGGTACCGATAACATTTGTATCTGTAGGTCTAGGAACTAAATACCACACATCATTTCGAACAAATTGATTTAATTCCTCATGCATAGCATTTCCAAAACTTGAAGAGCTTCTTCAACTTTCTTAGGTTCAATTTGAGAAACATAACTAGTGTAAGTCAAATTACTTAACACTTTTCTTCTCAATCTCATTCCCTCATTGAGATCACCAATTATGTTTTCTTTAGGGTGATTTAACTCATTTCATTTCTGCATAGCTTCAGCAAATTTATAACAAGATATAACAGTAGTTTCTATGTATCTATAGATGTGAGCTAGATGTTATTTTACTTAAAAGACTCACATGTGATCATTCTCTGAGCAGTGTAAACTTCAATGATTTTCACGTGTGTCAAAATAAGAGAAGCTTAAGACCTTAGTTTTGTGAGGTGGTCATAAAGAAACCACACCATAGTCAAACCCAATGAGGACCTATGCAACTTTGTTGCTGAGTATGAAACATCAATACCAAAAAGACTTTTTCTTTGGAGGTTCAACTAGTCAGAGGTCAATTCAACCAGATATGCATGGTTCCTTCACTTGTGAGTCAAGAAGTTCAGTGTGCTCAAGAAAATCATTTTAACTGACAAGAACATTATTTATCAGACACAAGATGAAGGAGTATTGAAAGTTTCATGCACACTATACAATAAGTACCCAATCAGTTTGAGCGTTGAAAGCATGATATCCAATGGCTTTCTCAAACCTGAGTCCATCCACAATTGATTTTCTCTAAGGAAATAAGATTCCACAAGATCACCGAATGTCGATATGCTTGGTTCGAGAGTGCTGAACAGGATTCTTAGATATGTTTATCGCACTAGTGTTGTCACAGAACACTGTCATGCAATCTTGTTCTATACCATAGTCCTTAAGCATCTGTTTCATCCAAATCAATTGAGTACAACAACTACCATATATTCAGCTTCGGCAGTAGATAAAGAAAAGTTTTGTTTCTTACTCATCCAAGCGACTAGACAGGTTCCTATGTAAAAACATCCACCAGAGGTGCTTTTTCTATCATCAGCGTTACCAGCCAGTCAGCATCAGAATAACCAGCTAAGTCTATATTAGTGTCCCTGGAATACCAATTCCATAATCTACAGTACCATTAACATATCGAATGATACGTTTGACAGCACTCAAGTGGGATTCTTTAGGATTAGCCTGAAATCTAGCACAAACCCCCACACTAAAAGAAATATCAGGACGACTAGCAGTTAAATAGAGAAGACTACCTATCATGCTTCTATAGAGAGTTTGATCAACGCTTTTCTCAGAAGAATCTGATGCTATCTTCACACTTGTGCTCATGGGAGTCCGGGTATGTTTCTTGCTATCCAATCCAAAACGCTTGACGAGATTCTTGGCATACTTTGATTGGGTTATAAATAACCCATCACTAAGTTGTTTAACCTGCAAACCAAGAAAGTAAGTTAGTTCACCGACCATACTCATTTCAAATTCACTTTGCATAGCTTCAGCAAATTTATGGGCAAGATTATCAACAGTAGCACCGAAGACTATGTCATCAACATAGATTTGAGCTACAGTGATATCTGTGTCAATGTTCTTGACAAACAGTGTTCGGTCAACTCCTCCTCTCGAGAAACCATGATCTAGAAGATAAGTCGTCAACCGATCATACCAAGCTCGAGGTGCTTGTTTAAGGCCATAAAGAGCTTTCTTCAAGCGATACACATGATCGAAAATTTTGGATCGACAAACCCCTTGGGTTGTTCAACATATGCCTCTTCTTGAAGAACACCATTCAAGAAGGCACTCTTGACATCCATCTGATATAACTTAAAATTCATGAAGCAAGAGATAGCAAGTAAAATACGTATTGACTCTAATCGAGCAACTGGAGCAAAAGTTTCATCGAAATCAATACCTTCCACTTGTGTATATCCTTGAGCAACTAACCTTGCCTTGTTGCGAGTGATGGTACCATTCTCATCTGTCTTGTTTTTGAAGATCCACTTGGTACCGATAACATTTGTATCTGTAGGTCTAGGAACTAAATACCACACATCATTTCGAACAAATTGATTTAATTCCTCATGCATAGCATTAATCCAAAAATCATCTTGAAGAGCTTCTTCAACTTTCTTAGGTTCAATTTGAGAAACATAGCTAGTGTAAGTCAAATTACTTAACACTTTTCTTCTCAATCTCATTCCCTCATTGAGATCACCAATTATGTTTTCTTTAGGGTGATTTAACTGAACCCTAGAAGATGGTTCCTTGCTAGTATGAACTTCAGAATCAGAGACTACATATGTGTCTCCTGTAGAATCACATGCATTTTCAACAGATGTATGTTTTTCATTATTGTTATCTTTAGACTCAACTGAAGCATCATCCACCACAACATTTATGGACTCCATAACAGTAAAAGTACGAGTATTATACACACGAAGGGCTCTACTGTTTGAAGAGTAACCTAAGAAAATTCCTTTGTCACTCTTTGTATCAAATTTAGCAGTGTTTTCTCTATCCCGAAGAATATAACAAGTACTGCCAAAAACTTTGAAATATTTAACGGTAGGTTTCTTACCTTTCCACAATTCATATGGAGTCTTGTTCATACCTGGTCTGAGGTAGACACGATTGATAATGTGACAAGCAGTGTTGATTGCTTCACCCCAAAAATGAAGAGCTACCTTCTTGTTGTGAATCATCGCCTGAGACATTTCCTGAAGGACACGATTCTTTCGTTCTACAACTCCATTCTGTTGAGGTGTGATTGGAGCAGAAAACTCTTGATGTATACCTGCATTTGCACAAAAATCAAGAAGGTTAGAATTTTCAAATTCCTTACCATGATCACTCCTGATTCTAATAATGGAATTACCCTTTTCATTCATTAGTCTTTTAAATAAGATTTCAGCTCGTTCAAAAGCATCAGACTTCTCTCTTAGAAGATCCACCCAAGTGAATCTTGAGAAGTCATCCACCACCACCATGATGTACTTTTTACCACCTAGACTTTCAGTTCTAGATGGTCCCATGAGATCCATATGTAATAATTCCAGAGGTCTCTTAGTCATAACATCACTAGTTCTTTTATGAACTGATTTTATTTGTTTACCAAGTTGACACGGTCCACACACTCGATTTTTAACATTATCTAGTTTGGGCAATCCTATAACTAGTTCTTTCCTAGAGATTTTAGACAAATCTCTGTAATTCACATGTCCGAGTCTTTGATGCCATAAATCAGATTCATCAATGTTGGCACTACTACACTTCAATTCAGTATGTGGACTAATACCATAGCAGTTATCAGACGTGCGAGTACCTTGCACAACACATTCACCATCAGAATCAAATACAGAGCAAGAATTCTTACCAAAGCGGACTTCAAATCCAGAATCACAAATTTGACTAATACTCAGCAAATTTGCCTTCAATCCAGCAACAAACAAAACATTTTTGAAAGGAGGCATACCTTCAACTTCAACTGTACCTTTTCCAAGTATTGGTGCTTTACCACCATCACCAAATGTCACAGATCTAGCCTTGTGATCTTTAAGTGTTGTGAACAAGGATTTGTCACCACACATATGCCTGGAACAGGCACTATCCAAATACCACAACGATAGACATCGAGATTTAAAAGCTACAACCGAATTAAAACAATTTACCTCATCTTTCTTGATCCAAACTTTTTCTTGAACATGTGATTGTTTTGAAAATTGCTGAAATTTTTTGTTCAATAACATTGTTTGCTCAGTTAAAATTTTAACTTGATAAGCTAAATTCTCATGACTGTCATTAGACGAAGATTGATTCAAAGGTTTCTCTTGTCTGTGCAATTTAAAACATCTTGGTCTAATGTGACCAACTTTTCCACAAAAATGACATGTAGGAACAAATTTTTGTGGTGTGTAATTCCTAGCATTTTTCTTTTGTGACCTAGAATCAGTAAATTTAGAAACAAGTTGTTTACCTTTGCTTACCTGTGGAGCTGGTCTATTCACTTCTGGAATTTTTCCAAGTATAGATGCTGGAACAAATGTCGTCTTTGAAGTTGAAGCACCCTGAGACTCAGTGTAGCCAAGACCTTTCCTATTTCCAGATGGAAGTCCAAGACTTAATATGTGATCAAGCTTCTTTGTTCCACTGGAAAATTGTTGAAGTTGTGTATTGGACTTGTCGAGAGCACACTTCAGTATTTTTACTTCAGCCTCAAGTTCCACATTTCTTGCACTGACTTCTTCAAACTTACTCATAAGTTCATCTTTTTCACTTTGCACTTCATGCATTTTCTTGAGAAAAGATTTGTTCGTCTTTTGAAGCTTCAGACTTTCCTCAAACAATTTATTATAAGCTTCTTGAAGACTTTCTTCAATATTGCCATCAACGTCTGAATCTTCAAATTCATCATCAATTTCCTGCAAAACAAAACCATCAGTACTAGTTGCAAAAGCCATGAAATTTACTTGTTCATCTTCGGAAGAATTCTCATCATCACTACTGCTTTTTGACTCATCATCACTCAATGAAGCATTCATAGCTTTTCCTTTTGACTTGAGGTATGTTGGACATTCTGACCTGACATGACCAAAACCTTGACATTCAAAGCACTTCAGTTTTTTACTCTTGGAATCATTCGACATGTGTTTGTCCTTTTTGTCCTTTCTGAATCCACTTGAGCTACCCTGATTCTTTTCAGAATTTTGTTGAACGATCGCTGACCAGTTCTTGGTTTCAAGAATTTCTTGAATTGTTTGACAAACATAGCCAATTGTGCATCATCAAGAACTTCTTCATCTGAATCAACAGAGATCTCTTCTTTGACTGATCTCAAGGCAATGGACTTGTTCTTCTTAGGTTGAGGCAATGATACTTCATAAGTCTGCAAAGAACCTACCAATTCTTCAATCTTTACAGTGTCGAGATCCTTACTTTCCTCAATTGCAGTGACTTTGGATCTGAATCTTTCAGGTAGAGATCTCATTACTTTCCTGACTACTCGATGTTCTGGAATCTTTTCTCCCAGATTATAGCTTGAATTAACTATATCATTCAGCTTAGCATAGAATTCATCAAATGTTTCGTCTTCTTTCATTCGAATCTCTTCAAACTTTGTGGTCAACATTTGAAGTTTTGAATTCTTTACTGTCTTGGTCCCCTCATGAGTAGTTTCCAGAATATCCCAGGCTGCCTTAGATGTTTCACACATAGATATACGTTTAAATTCATCAGCAGACACAGCCATAAAAATAGAATGTAAACCTTTACTATTCCAATTACAATCATTGATTTCATTGATAGTCCAGGTACTAATATCTTTAGGTGTTTTAACACCTTCAACCTCAGATATGGGTGAAGACCACCCTTTAACACAAGCTCTCCAGACACGTTCATCAAGGGATTTTAGAAAGGCTCTCATGCGAACTTTCCAGTAGGCATAATTGCTTCCATCAAAATATGGAGGCACGGACAAAGACTGACTTTGTCCATCTAGACTAAGGGTCAAGGACCGAAATTAAGCTCTGATACCAATTGAAAAACCTAGTTTAGACCCTAACTTCACCTAGAGGGGGGTGAATAGGTGAAATCTGTAAATTAACGAATCAATATCAATTTTAAAAACAAGTTCTAAAATTGATCAGTCTAGATATATCAATCAACCAACACAATCATCAAATCAATAAATAAACTTGTAAAGAAATTAATCAAACGCATAAAGAGACAAGAGATTTGATGACGAAGTGGAAAACCTTTGAAAAACCATTCAAAGGAAAAACCACTCCGGGCTAGCAGCCACCTGAAATCCACTAAGAAGAAATCCTTACAACAGTGATTCAGACACGGGCAACCCCAGTTGCTTGACTCTGACAACCCTGATGTAATAATCCAAGCACCCCTGCTCAGATCTGCTCCAAGCAGTAATCACCTCAACCCTTGAGGTTCTTCTTAATGATCTTCACGAACACCCTTGTTCTTCAACTCACCTTCAACACTATGAAGGGACAAAGTAGCATATAGGAAGAGTAGAGAGAAATTCAATATTGAAGCACTAATTTTCTAGGGTTTTTCTCTCAAGGAAGGGGCAGCAAAAACTCTCAAAGGAAGCCTATATATCACGTTCTAGTCGGCCTCTCACGAACCCTAGTAGGGTTTTCAAAAATCATCCACAAGGAATCCCAAAAATCTAGCAATTTTTGAAATTCCCCGGAAGTCGCTCGAGCGTGGTCGAGCGCTCGTCGAACGTGATGTCTCTGTATGAAAAATTCTTAAGAACGCTCGAGCGCCTGTCGAGCGTTAGTCGAACGTGATGTCTCTGTATGAATATTTTCAAGGACGCTCGAGCGTCGGTCGAGCATTAGTCGAACGTGACGTAAGACTTTGGACAGACCATTGATTCTAACTAAGGGAGAGATTTTTATCCGGTTTCCGAACTTCGTTTCGGTTCCGGTACCAGTTCCGCATATACCGGTACCGGAACCGGAACCCATTTTAGGGGAATTCTGGAACCGGAACCGAAAATTCCGGTGGAAATTCCGGAATTTTCCGGTTCTGCAATTTTTTTTAAAACAAAATTTAGGGCTCAAACGGCACTGTTTTAGCCCTGTTTAAAAAAAAAAAAAAAAAACGTGAACATGATCTGGGTCGTTTGACCCAGGCCACACAAACACTTTACTTTTGCGTTTCGAAGAAACGAAATTGAAGCAGCCGAACTGCCGAAGCCCTTTGGCCCCTTCACCTCGCCTCCCTAACTTCCCCTCCCAGCTGCCAGCGACGCTGCCACAGCCCCCCCCCCCACCACGGCCTCCATCCCTCCAAGTGTCCCTCACGAAATCTCTCTCTCTCTCTCTCTCTCTCTCTCTCTCACACACACACATTTCTCTCAGTTCTCTCTCAACCCTCCTGAAATCTCTCTCTCTGAGTAGCTGTCATCAAGTGGCCGAATCTCTCACGGTTTCACCAAGGGTTTGTTAATTTTAGTTTTGTAAATGTTGTATTAGTCTTTAATTTTAATTGCTTTAGGGTTTGTTAATTTAAGTTTGGGATTTTCATGATTTTATTGGCAGATTCGGTCATTGAAAGTCTGGATTTGAAGAAGTCTCTTGAGGGTTGATTATTTGGACACCAAATCTCTCTCTCAAGTCTCACCAAGGTATGATTATTTTACCCAAAAAGTCATTGCAAAATTTGTGAACGTCTTTGAGATCTGAATGTATTGTCGAGTGAGGAAACAATTGGAGTCCACATGTTTAGGCAGTGCAGTAACAACGATCTTGTGTTTTTGATGCAACAACGATCATAGAAGATATGTAGGCAGTGCAGTAACCAGTGAGACTGAGGATTATTATTAATATTGTGTTCCTGTGGCTTTTTCTGTTTATTTCTCAAACATTTTTCAAATAAGGATGGATGAATCATGATACCCAATTCGAAACATTATTTACTGCATTGCTCATCTGTAATTGGAGTTGGCTTTCTGAAGTTAAATATGGTGTCTAAAGAAACAAGATTAATTTAACCTATTCAGTACAATATTCTTTGCGTACTGTCATGTTCAACTTCATAAAAAATAATTGGAGTCCACTAAATACATGCATGCATGCTGGTTGTTCATGTGTGAGGAAACAAGCCATAGAACTGAATGTGGATCATTAATTTTTTTTTCTATAAATTATTGCTATGATATGTAATCATCAGAAACTGATGTTAAAATGTGTAATCCACCATGTCTCAGTTGTTTTCTCTTGGAGGATTGGAGTTTGGACTTGTTGTTTATGCTTAGATCTTTTAGGTTGTGAACATAGCTGTTTAGAGTTTATTTAGATAGATTGAGTCATTTTGCAATTAATTTTTGTTATTCAAATGAACTGAAAATCAAATATGTTTAATGTCAGATGGATGAGATTAGTATTACACCTACTACAAAGATAGGGTCTTGCCCTAGTATTGGTGGTCCAATACCTGATGAGTCAATTAGTAATCCTCAGTCTGGTAGTCATGAGGATTTTACCAATCAGCCAGAAGAGCCACCTACTAAAAAGAGAAAGAATACTCGCAAGAGTTTTGTGTGGGATCATTTCACTAAAATTCCACCAGTTGTCAAACCTGAACACCCTGAAGCTAAGTGTCACCATTGTAAGGCCAAGGTTGGGTGCCACCCTGAACACCATGGGACTTCGGGTATGAGGGCTCATTTGAAACGTTGCTTGCCATATTTGAAGCAACAAGGCCAATTAGATAAGACTCAATCTAGGTTGACATTGGATGCTTCAAAAGCAACAGGGAGTGATAAGGGTGTTTTGAAGTTGGATACTTATAGTGAAAAGGAGGTGAGAAGGTGGATTGCTGAATATTTGATCATGGATGAGATGCCTTTTAGAACTGTGCAGAGGTTAGGGTTTAGAAAATTGGTGGAGAGACTTGAGCCCCGCTTTAAGATGCCCACTAGATTTACGATCATGAAGGATTGTATGGAGTTGTATATGGAAGAAAGGACTAAGCTGAAAGAGGCAATTGCCATAGAAAGTCCTAGAGTGTGTTTTACCACTGATACGTGGACGTCAATTCAAAATGTGAATTATATGTGCGTGACCGCCCACTTTATTGATAGGAGGTGGTGTTTACGGAAGAGGATTATTTACTTTCGCCGTATAACTGATCATAAGGGGGCCAGCATTGGGAAAGAGATAGAAGGATGTATGAATTTTTGGGGGATTGACAAAATTCTCACAATCACGGTTGATAATGCAACCAACAATAATGTTGCAATTGACCAAGTGAAAAGAAAGCAATTAGGAAGTGGGGCAAATGTTGTTTGTAAGCATGAGTTCATTCATATGCGGTGTGCTGCACATATTTTGAATCTTGTTGTTCATGAGGGTTTGAAGGAGTTGGATGATTCCGTTGCAAAGATACGGAATATCATTAAATATGTGAAATCTAGTCCTCAAAGGCTTCTTGGGTTCAAGAAGGCCGCTGCAAATAGAACGATGTCTGAAAGTAATTTTTTGCAAATGGATGTGCCAACTCGATGGAACTCGACTTATATCATGTTAGAAAGGGCTGAAAAATTTCGTCTGGTTTTTGAGGATATGTTGGATGGAGATGGGAACTTAGTGATGTATTTGAATGAAGATGGTCATGGGAGGCAAGGATTGGGGGCACCTACATTTGAGGATTGGGAGCACATTAGACAGCTTGTGAAGTTTTTGAAAGTGTTCTATGAGGTCACCCTACGGATATCGGGGTCAACATATGTAACTTCAAATGCATTTTTTGAGGAGTTAGCAAGAATTAAGTTTCATTTGGAGACCTTCAGTAAGTGTTCGGATATCTTACTTCATGACATGGCTAAAAAGATGCAAAGCAAATATGATAAGTATTGGGCAGATTTGAGGCAGGTAAATAGACTTTTATTTGTAGCTGCGGTATTGGATCCTCGTTTTAAACTCATCACTTTAGAGTATTGGGCTATCAACAATTTTGGGAAGATAAGGGCATGGATTTCGTTGCCATGGTGCGAGGTACTTTAGAAACAATGTTTGAGGAGTATAATGGAGGTGTCATAGCCCAATCAGCGCAAACAAGTGGAAGTCAAAGTTCTGCAAATATGGATGAAGTGATGAATATTGATCAATTTATGGGGAGGTCTTTCTACTTATCGACAACAACAGAACTTGCTAGATAGTAAGTCTGAGGTGGAGAGATACTTGATTGAAGATGTGGAACCAAGGGTGTTGGGTTTTGATATTTTGTTGTGGTGGAAGATGAATTGTCATAAGTTTCAAGTTCTTTCTCGCATTGCGAAGGATGTGTTGGCTATCCCAATTACTACCGTGCCATCTGAGTCTGCTTTTAGCACTTCGGGTCGAGTGTTGGATGCTTTTCGCTCTTCCTTGGCGCCTTGTACCGTGGAGGGCCTTATATGCGCACAAAATTGGTTGCATGCTGCTCCTATACTTGATGAAGAAGATGGCAACATGGATGGTGGAGATGATCCCTTGAGTTACAAACTAGATATGGGTATACTTTTTATTTTGTTAAAATCTTTTACTTTGTTAAGTGATTATTTGGTTCTTTTAGTATTTCTCTTATAATTGTTTTGTTTTATTTTTCTTTTGTAGAGATGGAGAACTTGAGGGCGCAAGTTGGACAAGCAGGAGTACCATGATTGTGAGATTTATAGGTATACTTTTTACAAAATGGTTTTTCTTTATCTAGCATAAAAACTAAAGGCTAAATACATAATAATTCATTTTTTGTTGTGACATACATGTAATAGAAAGATTACATCTTGTGCTTTATGTGACATACATGTAATAGAAAGGATTTTTACCATCATTTACTAGTCATCATGAAGACTTCTCGATGAATATTTTTACGCCTTCTTGTTGGTTATATGATTTAGTAATAGAAAGGATTTTGTTACGGCTTTGGCATCCATCATCGTTGGATTTATTTTTGTTTCATGTCCCCATGATAATGATGCAAACATTTCTGTCAATGCCCATGGATTGTACACTTCCAGCCAAGTGCCAAGAATTCAAGAAAATTCTCATGTATTTGTTTAAAAGAATTCCAGCCGGTTAATAGAAATGATCTTGTCATGATGCCAACAGATATGTGAACCAAGTAGTATATTTTTCACTAAATGATGAGAGAAAGCATGCTTTTTAAAGTGTTTATTAACTTGTGATCATCTTTATAATCAGTTTGAGGAGAAGCTGCAATTACTGGAAAGGATTAGGAATTCTTAGCTTCAAGCCTATACAAAGGTATGCAACTATATAATTTCTTTATTGAGGTTGAGTGTTTATTTACGTACATTTTCACCAATTACACAATGTCATAATGAATACTTGTAAAGCATATTTTCACATTTGCTAGATGTTGGGGCTGGCTCTATGTGAAGTAAATTGGATAGTAAATCGGGGGATTTATAATGTATTGGTGGCATTTCACAACTTTATTTGTTATTTGGATATCATTGAAAATGGATGTTCAAAAAGCAACCACCTAGCATGCAGATAATAAGATGGCTTTGGCATCCTTGATAGTTGGATTTATTTGAGTCTTTGGCATTTTAAACCTGTTTGAAACTTTGATAAAGCAAGTAATACATTGAGGCCTTGTGTAGCTGTTTGATTTATTATCTAGTGTACTAATTAGTTTTCAGATATATCATTTGGGGTTGAGTATATAGATTGAGTTTCTTTCAACTCTCTCACTAATTAGTTTGCCTTATGTTGAAGAAGAGTTCAAGATTGACTTAACATGGAAGGACATGGAGAACAAGATGTTGGGGTTGGCTCTATGTGAACAAGATGGAGCCCTTGTTATGCTGGTCAATAGCCTCAATGCCTCAATCGTTTAAGCAAATCCTTGCATGTATATTTTTTGGGACAGAATTTAATTACTAATTATAGATACAAAATGTAATTATGTAATTTTTTTTCCTTTCGATGTCTTGATCATGATTGAATGATATGATTAAAAACCATACTATGAAATTGCTGCAACAGGGGGAAAAAAAAGCCCAATTTCGGCCCAAAATGCTTAAAAAAGCATTTTGGGCCAAGTCAAAACTGGGCCTTTAGGCCCAGCTATGACCTGGAATTTCCGGATTCCGTTTCCGAAAATTCCAGTTCCATTCCGAAATGGAACCGGAATGAAAATTCCTATTCCGGTGAGTACCGGAACCGGAATGGTTCCATCCGTTCCGATACTCACCCTTAATTCTAACTCTTGAACAAATGTGTATACCAAAAATACAACTCGATCAATACATATTTTGACGCGGAATGATGCCAAAACAACAAAAACTTAACAATGTGTTAGAGATAATATTATAATTAATTTATAAGATTTGATATGATATATTATCATGATATTAGAAATTAAATTTTAATAATATATGTAAGATATCATCAAGATTTCAAATATTCAAATTTAAATTTAAGAATACCTTTCTTTTATATTTTCTTTATAAATAAAGACTTTTAACTTAGTAGAAATGTTGTCTTAGTATGGTACTAAGCGCGACAGAGAGTTTAAATTCCAGTACTGCAAAGTACTATAACTGTTGAATGGGGTCCCACTCATTTCATCATACTTCAGAAAGTGGACTGTCGAGCCGATGGAAAACTATTAATATTGCTACTATCAAATCTTTAGACTAATTATTTTACTATTGCACGATGTTTATATATCTTTCTTAACCGAGTAATGATGATAGAATAAATACGAAAACTTTCTGTGTAAGAAAACTCACCTTGGAAAAGTAGACTCTAAAATAACACGAGATCATGCATATATATATATATATATTGAGTTGTGGGGTCGATTCTTCGGATTTTATCTTTGCGATTCCAATCGGCCGGTCAATGAGTCTTCCAGATGGGAGAAAGCCATCCAACCCAATGCACAAACCATGTGTCATGAATTGCCCCCGTGAACCTCAAGAAACAAAAACAGAACAAAATAAAGCCCAAGCATCATGAATGGCCATGCACGGTTGACCACACGGGTATTATCGGCCATGCCTGTACGATTATGTGCCCGCATGAAAGGTGAAGAAAATTGGAGGCAAGGTGTTTTGCGATTATCCTCCCAACAATATCTAAGACATCTAACAGTGGCTCAATCTGCTTGGAGAATGATAGAAGCAGAAGAACGGGTAGGAGGAAGAATCGGGAAAAGGTTCCACTTTTGATATGTTCTTTTTATATGTATATGTGTGTATAGAAGGTTGCTTTATCATTTTCATAGCATCATTGATTCTTCCTTCTTGTTTGCTCAATTGGTCAATTACTTGACTCGAAAAAAAAAATAAAAAAGGAGACATGTTACATCCGACAAGTACAGTCGATGTTAAACAAAAATATCATCCACTAAAAAAAAACCGGGCTACAGCGATGGTCGGAAACCACTGGTACTAGCCCAAAAAACACTGCTACGTTTTCACCAGCGATTTTTTAGCGCCCTTTGTAAACGCCGTTATATATGGGTCGGGATAGGATTTTAGCAACGTTTAGTACAAACGCTGGTGAAAGTTCGACCTACCCCAATGGTCAGCTATCAACGGTCGCAAACCCCGGTGTAACGCCACTATAGATCAAAACCTACTGTGGCGTTGTAGCGGCCTCCCCTAGAATTCACCATTTCTTGCGTTGTACATTTCTCGGGACTTCTCTTCATGTCTTTCATCAATAGGGGTGAAAAATGGTTCCGTGAAAAGAACTATAAGAAGATTTTCTATGTTCCGTTAATTTCGGTGGATAATTGTTCCATTGAAGTGGTTTTCATTGCCATTGATAGTACTGCACCCCCTATATACTCAATCCAACTAACGGTTCTAGTCTTTTAATGTGTGAGTAGAACAAAAATTAAGCAGGAACCCACTGCTGGAGGTACAGTTACTGCACGTTCTTTGTAGACTTGTAGCACAGCAACTAATTCGGGGTATAATCAAGAGTGGTGATCTAGAAAATGTGTCGAAGTTATTTACTTGCAAAAAAAATTGGAGATATGAAGAACAGGAATGAAAGACGCAGCAAAGTATTAATTCTTCTACTTTTTTCTATTAAAAACATGCTAAAGGCATGTTAAGCTCTATTATTAGCCCCAAACAAGTTCTTGAGGATCAAACTGTTTAAATAGCGAAAATCAGATCCAGAGAACTTTCATTGCCCAGAAAATCATGTTTCCTTGACATACTTGGTTAACCAATGCAACATGTCTTGATGGGATTCTTCAGCAGCCTTCACGGCGGTCGGGTCAGAGTCGTTGTACCTGACTGTCCATCCATGCTTAACCTTAGGAAATATCTTGATAAAATTATCAACCTGCAAAGTGGCAGCATTAAATGGAGTGAGCAATGTCATTTTGGAACCTATTAAACAGATCCTCAAGCAATACATGACGCAAAACTCTCAAAGAAGCTTATTGTTTGGAAAGTGTTTTATATTGTCTGAGAAGTTGTCTCTTCCGAGGCTAATAGTCAAGCACCATGCATGAAGGCCAGTTATCTGAAAATCTAGAGATGCTTACCTTATGTTGGGAGAGAACCTCTCCGAACTGTTTGAGGAGCTGGGGTGGAGTGCCATTGTCTAATTCGGCGGCCAAAATGGCAAGCGGAACCTTGACAACTATAGAAGAAGAATTGATAAGCATTTGAAAGTTTTACAAGCATTTTTATCAAATAAATGTTGATACTTATCAGGAAAAATTAACGTTAATGGATTTACATAGGAGTATAAAAATTTCTATTCAGCTTGCCGAGCACGTTACACAAGCTTACAGTAGAGTTTCACACAGTCCTTCTGCCGCTAGTTTGAATAAGATTAAGAGGGTTTCCTTTATTTAAGTTAACAGTCATACCCTCAATAAACTCTACAGTGACCCATGAAGGGTGCAACAAAACTGCAGCTTTGATGAAATCAGTCTTTGCTAGCTTCACACCCACATTTCCTGAAATGACAATAGATGAGCAAGAAGTTAAGTTTTCATCTAACTTAATTTGGAAAGCTTCAACTATCAATAGCCTGAACTCAATGAGACAAGCTGAAAATGGTTTAGAAGATCAAAACTGTTAGTTCCTAAGTGTATCCCCCTCTAGGTAAGTTTAGGGTCTAAACCGTGTCCCACAAAAACTATTGTTCGGAAAAAGGTAAATAGATATCTCACCACCCCAGCAGAACCCTGCTGCTCCAACTGCGTGCACGCCTTTTTTCCTCAGAGCAGCAACTACTTTTTTGGCATCTTCAAATCCTTTGTCCTAAAGAAAAGGAGAATATGATGGCAGTACTACTAGTATGATCTGTGGCATAGGACTCCCAAATTTCACATTCAAGTCACGATTTATGAGGCAGCCAATGGCAAAAGAAAAAAAAATTCAATACATACTATGATGGTTTCAAAGTAAAGTTGATGAATATAACAAATAATTCTATTCAACTTTATTTAAGCAGAGTGGGACACAAACTGTTCCATGAATTTTTAACCACTCCGGGATTGTCGTTGATGAATTCTGGACATAGGGGTCTCCATAGAAGAAGTCAGGAACCACAGCGTAGAATCCAGATTGGGCAAACTTGTCAGCAATATGCCTTTCAAGTCACAGTCAAAAGAACTCGATATTAGTCTTAAGAACAACGTAGACAATAATATATGTGTGAAACTCCTAGTCCCAGGCAATTTTTTAAAATTAATTGATTATTAGAGATTGAAGAAACAAAAAATACTAGTAGAAGCACTAAAACAGAGTTGCCAGCACCATTTACAGAACAAAATTAAGTGTTTAAAACAGGGGAGTGAATTATATCAAGTCCAATGTAGAAGCACTAAAACAGAGGTACCAGCACCATTGGCAGAGCAAATGAAATTTTTAACACAAAGGAGTGAGTTCTATTAAGTCCAACGTAGAGGCTTAGTATCATAAACCTGTCAGGAAATATGCTCCACACAAATCAGGGTAAATTGTCTAGTCACCAGTATTTTCATACTCATGAGAGCTTAGGTCCCTACATCTATGCTGTAATTCTGCTCAAGCCAGCACTGAATATTCCAATTAAAATTTACAAATCCAGATTTCTCTAAGCTTTTCCATCTTTTAATATGTTAACAAGTTGGAAAGTAGAAAGATCTCTCACTTGAAAACCAGATATTTGTCAAATTACATAAATGTGTGCGTGCTTTCTCATGGTCAAAGTAGGGAAACAAAAAGTGTCGATTTGAGGGAGCTGCTGCAATTACAAAGCGGAAAGAGGATACAAGGGGATCCAGAGATAGCAGACAAAGGCTTCATGTAATAATTAAGAAGTTAGTTAACAGATTGAGGGGACATTTTTTGAAAGTGGGCATACCTCAAATGTGGTGCTTCATATCCTGCAAGGACAACAAAAGTTGTTACACCATACTGGGATTTTTTAGCTGAGAAAATAAGTTGGCAACTCAAAAGGCTTACAAATCTTTCGACTGTGTAATACAGTTTACTTTGAATTTATCGGTGGTTCATTTTAAAGGTAGTCCTCCCCACGCCCGCCCCAACATACACAGAGGAAAAACGTGTGCGGTAAAGTGTGGTCAAATGACCAGAACCGCAACACCATTTCAAGACGACTCTATAAGCAATACAAATCGAAACTGAGGGACAATCAACAACAGAGTAGGAGCAAAATGGAGTGCTCCTTTTGATGAGAGGGTCCTCTAGATATAACACCACTAGCACATATCCTCTGGAGCCTCCTTAAAGCTCAATCAGAAGGTGAGAGTTAGTGAGTAAAACTTGGGAGCACATTCAAAGACTGAGAACTAGCGCTTGCGACTTGTGAAGTCTAGGATGGTTAATTCGTACACCCGGTATTCCTTTTAACTTTTTGAACCCAAGGAGCCAAATATCAAAGAGAAAAGAGCGTTTAAACCAGCCGCAAACGATTAGCACTAAAATAGAAAAACATCAAGTTCCATAAAGTAAGAATGAAATATCCCAAATAACTGGAAACCCAGATCGAGAAAATGCTCGTATGTGAAGCTAAACAGGAACACTACTGAATCGAAGCAAACCAGATGGGGAAAAGGGCAAACGAGAAACTAGAACACAAAATATGTCTTACTAGAAGCGAAACTGAAGCAGGTAATTACCGAAAACATCAGAAACGAGCAGGATTGCTAGCTTGGAATGAGCGTGGCCACTAACATATGCCTTGAGGCCTCCAATTTTCTTCACTGACCCGCCTCCACTGCTCTCGTTAAGAGTTGGTGGGTTCTCCAAGCAATGAGAGCCTAACTTTTCTTCTGCAGACCAGTTACCCAGAGGAAGAGATAAAAAGATAGTAAGAGTGAGAAGAAAAGCTAGCTTGAAGAGAGGCCTAGAGATGAAGGAAAGCATATGAACGTGAGCCATCTGAACCGTGAAAGAAGGTGGAAGACACCCTGCTATTTGTAAGCAAGATGCTGTAGAAGGTGAAGAGATCGAATTTCGGGCATTACAACTGTAGAATGGTAGTTGGTCGGGATGGTACGTGGGAATTATGCGTTGGAGCTTGTCCCTTTTTAACCACTAATCCAGTCAAAGCACATTTGGCCCTTTTAAGCTTTCCCTCGTAATAAGGGACCCGCCTTTAGATCCTGAAAAAGGGTGGGAACAAGATGTCGTTTTTTCCAACCCCACGTACTCCACAGATGTAATTTTTAATTTCTGTTTGAGCTGTTGAGTCATGAATGGGCCAGAAAGACTAATATTATTATTGAAAAATTTCTAAACCTTGACTTATCAATTTAGTCGGTGTTAATTTAAGATATATACTTATGACCGCGAGATCTTCGTTTTTCCTTTCATTATTTTGGCTATAGATCAATTTTTTGTTTGAATATGCGTTGCCAAACTCCAAAGATTTGCAAGAAGATTTTGAAATTATCATACTTAGGTGATGTTTGGGATGCAAAACTTAAAAAAATTGAATTTGTAGGAGAAAATTTGGAGAGATTGATTTTTTAAGATGGGGATAAGCTGCAATTTTTTAATATAAAATTAACAGAGTTAGCTAAAAGTAAGGAGAGAGAAAATTAAATGTATTAACGTTGGTGTGAAAAGATGTTAGAATTTGTATAAAAATTTTGAAATCTTAATTTTGGTTGTAAAAATTTTGACTCGTAAGAGATTTTCAAAATGGAAAATTTTTTACAGTGTAACAATGAAATTTCAAAACTTTCACACAACACCTTTTCATGAAAAAAAAAAATCATTAAATCATCTATCTCTCTACTTTTTGACAAACTTCATACTTTTTCATAAAAAAAATCTATCAAAAATTCTCTCTAAATACTTTTTCACAAACCTCAATAAAAATAACTACAATCAAACATCTTAAAAATATTTCACCAACTTTTTACAACCCCATAAAATCAGCCTATGTTTGAATGCTTCAAAAAAAATTAATTTTCGTAAAAATTTTCACTAAATTTTTAACCACTATAAAAATTAAAACATATTGTAACAAACAATAAAAGAAATTGCAGGTACCTTACTTCCACCAAACCTATCTCTAAAATTTACAAGTATTTCTATGAATTTTTTCTAGGGTTCAACTAATGGTGAGAGAAAGAGAAAATGGGTGTCTTGGCATCTTATCTATAGACCCTTTGATGAAGGTGGCATGGGGATTTGAGATCTTTAAGAAGTTCAACAGTCATTGCACATGAAATTTGCTTGGAAGATTTTATTAGGTGAGTCTTTATAGACATAATTCTTCCATGGGAGGTACGTTCGAAATGCTATGCCTTCGACGGTGGTGATTAAGCAAGGTGATTCAGCTTTTTGGAAAGCAGTGGGTTCTTACATTCTTAGGATCCTGCAATCATCCTTTTGACAAATAAAGGATGGTCACTTGAATTTCTAGTATGATAATTGGACAGTCAATGGTCCTTCACCTAAGTTGGTGTCTACGATTCATAATTCAAACTTAAGTCTTAGTGAAGTTTTTCAATGGTCAAATTGGGATCCAATTCAGCTGTAGAATCTTGTTGGTGGCTTGGTGCTATTATTGTTCCCAATATTATTTGTCTCTTCATGGACTGTGAAATTGTTCGAACACACTTATTTAGACAGAGGACCCCAAAGGTATGTTCATAACTAGAAGTGCTTGGCAGCTAATTCGAACTAAATTTTCTAAGGTTCATTGGTGTCATTGGATATGGCATAAGCTTCTTCCTAGCAATATATCATTAGTTATGTGGAGATCAATTTATCATTGTTTACCTGCTCGCATTAGTCATCTTGGCATTCCTGTGGTTTCTAAATATAATTGTTGTCATGTCCTCAATTCTAGTATGATTGCAACTCAAGTTTGAAATTTTTTTCTAATGCTATTGGGGTGTCCTTTATGGCCCATTGTTCTCAGTGGTTGAGGAATTTTTTCTTGGTGGCATATAGGCAAAAATAGTTCTCAAGTTGGAATTCTTGTTGGGCTCCTTCCGTTTATCTGGGGCTCTTTGGTATTTTCAATGATGATGTCGGTGCCAGTTTTACCATCACCTCCAGCACTAGTAAATACCCAATCGGTGATTGTTACTGATAATGGTGACGGTTGCGGTAAACTGTCAAAACTAAAAGAAAAAATTACAAAATGATGTCATTTTTAATTTTTTTAAAAATTATTTTAAGGGTTAATTGAAAACACACGTGTGTTTCAATTAACCCTAACCTAAACTTTAGCTCCCCCTCCCCAAGTCTTTAGTCCAGATTCTTGCCACCTACTCTCTTACACTCAAACTCTCTCTCTCTTAGTCTCTACGCACTCTCTCTGTCGCTCTCTCCCACCCAGGAGCCGCCCGTCGCCACCCTTTGCCGTCTGCAACCATAGTCGTCAATAAAGGTGAGGATTGAAAATTTAAGAGTTGCGAACTTGTGATGGAGACTTCATGAATCATCAAGACTGGTTTTGAATCTTTGAAATTTGTTTGTTGTTTGCAATTTGTGAACTTGAAATTTGAAAGTTGTGAATTTGTTATAGTTTGATATGGGTTAATGGACATTTTGAACCGATCCTGATGATTTGCGATTTGCGATTTGCAACTTGAATCTTTGAAATTTTTTTTTTTTTTTTTTTTTAACATTTTGAAGGTTAAATGGTGGGCCGTTACTGTGTAACCATCACCGATAAAACCGGCACCCAAAAAGACTGGTTTTGTAGTCAACCGGTGCTAAGTTCTCCTCATCGAGATTTAACGGTGATGGTATCGATTTTGGCCAAACCGGTACCTACATCGCTTTTACTCGGCCTTACTCTTTGGCGTCATCGATGTATGATTAGAATGGAGGGTGAACTTTTTGATCCTATAGTTGTTATTCGTATGATTAGGGGTAACATTATTGATATTTCTCGTAATATTATTTCGGCGTTTCATCTATCAAGTTTTAGATATGAGATCACCACCTTACAAGAAATTTTGTGATCGTTTCGAACTATTATAATTTTCAAAGCTAGTATTCACCAACTTAAGATTTAAAATTGTGAAATCTTATATTAATACCATTAATTTGTGGGACAACAGACTGGAATACCAATTCATTTCGGTTACCCAGCCGTTAGTCTACTTCTATCATTTTTTGACTAGATTAAGCGGCAACGTGATTGATAATTATTGCTACGACAAGGCAAGAGGCCCGAACGTTTCCATCTCCAATAGGCAGAACGTTAGGATTTTTACTGTTTTCAAAGGGTTGACATTAACTATCGACCCAAGTCACTTTAACACCGGTTGAAACTAATCTGGGGTGAAAAAGTCGATGCATGCTGGATTTGGAGGTTAGTATTGAAAAAAAAGGTTATATACCTATTTGTTTCTTGAGTTTTAATTCATTTTAATAAATAGTCTTTAGATTTTTAAATTGATTATAAAGGTTCTTAATTTTATAATTTTTATCAAATAAGTTATTTCATTAAATTTATTTCTATAAAATTAACGATTCACACATCAGTTCCAATTATATGTCACCCAAAATTAAAATTATGTGACTTATAATTTTTTTAAGTTTTATTTCCAATTTTTTTTCTTAATTTTTTGTTTTGTTTTAAATAAAACAAACTAAATTATTTTAAAAATAAAATATTAGGAAAAAATATTAGAAAAAATAAAACTTAAAAAACTATAAGTCACATGATTTTAGTTTTAGGCGACACATGATTGGAACTTACACGTGAATCATTAGTTTTGAGAATGAAATTTTAAGAGAATGACTTCTTTGCAAAAAGTAAACTCGGGATATCTATGATCAATTTGAAAACCGAATGACGATTCGTTAAAAATGTTCAAAACCTAGCGACAAAATGGGTACTTAACCCTTAAAAAAAAAAAAAAAAAACTAAAAAGTTTTTTGGGTAATTACATCTTTACACTCTTTTGACTATCATATCTTTAACAATTTCCACTCTATTAAATTGAATATATTGTAACCCAAACTAGGGTTGTTCAGTGCCACCGGAAAATTCTGGTAGCATCGGCACTGGATTATCGATATCCGACTTCACCTGTGTTAGTGTTGGTTTAAAGTTTTGCAAAAAATCTAGTGCTATTCCAGGTTCTGGGTTTTTCAAGAACTGCTTTTGTCAAAAAAAGGGATGCAGTATCTAACGTTCACCACACACGAGTTTTTTTCTTGTAGTCAAAATCCATTGCCCAATCTGTTTGTTGTTTAATCTCTATTTTGATCTTTAATTTTATTTTTTTAATTTTAGATTTCATTAGTTTAGATTTTATTGATATGTGATTAATGTATCAAAAAAAAAAAAAAAAAAAATACATTGGGCCAAGTGCGTAAAATGTTAAAAAAATGACCCAATATGAATGTAGGATAACTGGAAACCGCCACCGCTGAGGGCCGGTTTTTACCCTTAACGGTGTAGGTGTAGGTGATAATTATTTAAAAACTAGCATATCCGGTGTAGGTGCCGGTCTGCACCGGGGTTGAACAATCCTAACCCAAACGACTAATAATTTACTATTTGTATCCTATTTTAAGATCTCATCATTAAAATTAATTTTTTTTTTTTTAAAAAAAAAAGTTATTTTGCGCCCCTAAATTAGAAACTTAATCTCAAATAGATGTCTCAATTACCATTTTTGACACATCAACTTTAGAACTCTCAAATTTCATCAATTTACACTCTCGATCTAACTATTAAAATTATGCCACATATGTTTTAAATGAACCATGTGACATGATTTTAACGATCAGATTTTATTTCAATGAGCAAATTAATTGATTATAAGCATTTAAATTATTTACAGTACAATAAATTAAGTTTGGTAATTTAGAGTATAAATTATAAAAACAAGAATAGACGGTGGTTAAAGGGTATAAAATACATTTTTGTTAAACCAATTCTTTAAATATATATATCGTGGGGTTTACGACTCCTTTAGGCATTAGCCCCGCGCCTGCGGCCGGCAGACACATACCATGGCATCGGGTTGCCGCTGCTGCGGGATTTTGATTGCCAAGGACCCTTCCTCCAATGTTCTTTTACCTGCCATGTCGTAGACGCATGGATCGCGATGCCATTGTCGCCCGTGCATGGTCATAGATTCACGAAACA
>CM025856.1:16861037-16983341 GCA_003952965.2 Morella rubra | reverse complement strand
GTAAGCATTGAAGGAGCATCTGATTCCTTTGTGAAAGAAAGGCATGGATAGACTTTTTGTTGGTCCATGAGTTATGCTCCTCGGGGGCTTCAAGACACGGAAAAAAAGGCAATGCTTAACAAACACGAACTGAGGGAAACAAAACAAGGAATTAGTTTATATGGATATGTAACCTTGTACTAGCTGTGGCCAAGCATTCACGAGAGGAAAATCTCTTGAGTGTATCACCTCCAATGCTCGAGAGCTTGTAAACAACTCGTGGTTCCTCCAAATTCGGCATTCTTGGAACAAGTTTATGGACGAAGAATGTGCTACTCTGTGAAAACTTTTTAAAACTCCTCGCTGCTAACATTGCATCAACAGCCCAAAGAACTGTGTCTGGAGCAATTCTATCTCAACTCTTCCATAATTCAAGCTCTCGAACTACAACAGAAAGAAGGGATGAAGACGCTTATGCATAATTGGTAAAATCTCTAAGACATTACAATCCTCCAACATTTTCAAATAAGTGGATAGTCGCACTAAAAAAGCATCTTTATACATTATTGCTTGGTCCTCATCCCTATTTCGCTAAAACTGTGAAGACTTTAAAAGAGAAGTAGAACGAGTTCACAGGTAATGTCTTTCAAAGCACCAACCAAGTTACAGAAACATCTGCGACAACTACTAATCGGATCTTCATAATTCGAAAGGGAAGAAAAGCTACTGTTGTGCGGGGATGAATTGCTAGAAGATTCCCATGGGCTTCCTGAACTGGCGTGTAACTGAGAGGATTAGTTTGTTACTTGAATGTAATAAAAAAAAAGGCAGAGCCCAGCGATTGTAGTCATTCAAGAAAATACAAAGAAGTTTGTTCATGGAGACTGGCTTTCTCGAAGAAGCCGACTTCCTTTCTTTCTTCACAATTTCATTATAAAATTTCATTCCAAATAGTTGCTTGTTTCAGATAAGCATAATCATAGGAAGGAAACGGGTTCAAGAGGATTCTCAAGAGGCATTTCATCAAACAACTCATGTTTTTTACCCTGACCTAAAGACGATCACTCAACAAGCGTGCCCAGAAAAAGCATTCGAGAAATGAAATTCAATCAAAATGGACTAGCCTACCTAGGATAACTTCGAACCGGAAGAGACGACGTTGCAGAGAGACAGTAGCGCAGGAGTATGGTTTCGCAATGAGAAAAAGCCGCGTGGCACGAGAGAGGGGTATTATGGAGACAACGATCTTGAATGGGCTTGGGCTGATCCAGCAATAACAAATTTATCAGGACAGCGCTCTCTTTGGTTTTTTTTGGGAGTAATTACTTATCACCTTCAAATTATCATATTTTTTCACTTTGTAACTTAAAGTATCACTTTTATCATATTTCACCTTAAACTATTATGCCCTAATAGTTTGCACCCTCCGTCCATAATTTTTTTAATTTAGACTAAAAACTAATCACGAGCGTCTCACGTGACTTTTTCTCACATAATTTGTTCATTTTGCCCTTTGTTTGGTTTATTACCAACATTCCAACTTTGGAGTGCCAAGTGAAAAAAATATGATAATTTAAGCGTGGCAAGTGTAAACCAAACGAAGCAAAAAGGGAAAATCAGGTAAAAAAAAGTCACGAAAGACGCATGTGATTGGTTTTCCGTCTAAATTGACAGAAATTATGGACAAAAGGTGCAAATTGTTGAGACATGGTAGTTTGAGGGTGAAATGTGACAAAATGATAATTTGAGTATAAAGTGAAAAATGTATATAATTTGAGGATGATAAGTGTAATTTTTTTTTTTTTTTTTAACACAACGATTTTTTGATTGCTGCATACTGCATAATCTTTTTTTTTGGTTTTTTTTGGGTGAGAGCAAGACTCATGATGATTTGTATTAACCCACCATTCAGCCACAGGTAGCCACTTGCTCCATGAATTGGACTTGCCTTCAGTATAGCATCTGAGATATTGCTCTACACCTTTATTTACAACCTCAGTCTGATTGACCGACTGAGGATGATAAGCCGTACCTATGCTAACTCGGTACCCTGTAAAGGTAGATTTACAGTAAGATACTATGGCTTTAGGAATCCTATGTAATCTGATAATATTCTTCATAAAAATTCGAGCTAATTTTTGGCAGTATATGGATGTGTGATTGGGATAAAATGAACATATTTGATTAGTCGATCAACTACCACATAAATGTTGGTAAACCCATGTGAATGAGAAAGTTCTTCCATAAAATTCATGGATATGTGAGTCCACGGCAACATTGGAATAAGTAAAAGCGGTAATAAACCATAAGGCTTATGAGTGCTGACTTTTTTTTTTTCTACACTTTATGAGTACTAACTTTAGTCTGCGGGCAAGTTGGGAATTCCCTGATAATTTGCTTGATTTCCCTCTCATCTAAGCTAGAAAAAATCTGACTTAAGACCTTCGCAATGTTTTTTGATAACCTGAATGGCCACCAGTTGGACTATAGTGTACAGTGTCCAAAATCTTCTGCTTCACTATAAGATCCACAAAAATTACAATACGCCATCTCTTCAAAAGAATTCCATTAACCATAAGAACTTCTGATTAGGATTTTACCCTTGCTGCACCTCTTACATTATACTCTGAATTTTAGGATCAATAGAATAACTTGCCTTGAGCTCCTCCAACCATGTAGGGTCAGGACCAGAAATTAGCATGCACAATGAATCACGTTCCAGCTTCTCAAATCTTCTAGACAAAGCATCTGCCATTTTATTTCCTTTGCCCTTCTTATATTCAATAATGAAATCATATCCAAGCAATTTGAATACCCATTTTTGTTGGGGAGTCTCCACCTTCTGCTCAAGCAAAAACTTCAAACTTTGTTGATCAATCTCAACAACAAAAGGCTGACCAAACAAGTAAGGTCTCCATTTTATAATTGTCAACACCAAAGCTAGAAACTCTTTTTCATAACTGGATAGTAGCAGGGCTCTTCCATTTACAGCCCGACTTAAGTAGGTTATAGGTTGTTAGATCTGCATAAGAACAATTCCAATTCCTAAATCCGAAGCATCACATTCAATTGTAAAAGTTTTAGTGAAATTTGGTAGGGCCAGTACAGGGGCTTAGTTAGAGCTACCTTAAGCTCCAAACAAGCATTCTTAGCTGCCTCATTCACTTAAATGAATTATTTTTTAAAAGAGCTATTAACGGAGTAGCTATCAACCCATAACGACTGATAAACTTTCTATAGTACCCAATCAACTCCAATAACCTCCTCAATGACTTAATAGACTAAGGTAGGGTCTAATTAACCATAGCTTCCAACTTAGAAGGACCTGCTCTAACACCCTCACCCGAAATCAGATGCCCAAGGTATCAATCTCCCCACAACCAAATCTACACTTAGCTTAGCAAACAATTGATGTTGTCTAAAAGTTGACAATACCACCTGTGAGTGCTCCCTATACTCTTCAAAAGACTTGTTGTAGATTAGTATATCATCAAAGAAAACTAATACAAACTGCCTCAGGAAAGGTTTGAACACTTCGTTCATCAACCCTTAGAGGTGAGGTTGAGGTGTTAAAAAAAATCTTGAGATGATTGGTAGTTGGCAGTTGAAAGTTTGCTTCTTGCGGAACATTACTTACAAAATCTTTAATGAACAATCTTTGATCTTCTCTAGATCTTGTCGATCTCTTCATGATTTTCTTTAATCTTCAATCTTCGTTAATCTTTAGGTCTTGTCGATCTCATACCTTGAGTCTTATTGATTTCACAAACATAGTAGCCCAAGTTCTGCCTCCTTCCTCTCCACCCTCACAGCTGTCATAGAGTTCTCTCAAAATCCTAATGGCCAACCATATGACTCACTATCATATAGTCAGTCTTTTAAATAAAACTCTAGCTGTGATATGTCATGTAATCGTTAGGGATTTCATATCTCAATCGTAGAATCACTTGAAAAATTATTTTTCATTATTTTCCTTATATTCTTTTATTCCAAATTTTGGGTTTCTACTAATTGTAATCATGTCCATCAACATATCAAAATTGACCCTTGAAAATATGAGATTGATTTGTAAAATTCCTTTTGCTAACAATTATTTGCTTATATATTCTTCTACATGTTATATTCCACATGAGCCAATAGGACCAAAATAATATAATTGATTAAATCTCTAACTCATATAATTCTTAATTCTCAATCTGTAACTCGTAGAACTCTCAAATTGTTTTCAAAACAATTTCACAAATATATATATATGGAAGCAGAGATTAGAGAGAGAATGATGGAGGCGAGCCATGAAACCAAACAAAGAAATAGAGGGAGTGGAAGTAGAGGGAAGAGAGATCAGAGAGCACAGTATATAAATCAAAATAATTTAAAAGACCTCCTTGTGAAAGGAACAAGCTTCGTTCTCCTTGTAGGTCGGCGATTAAAGGCCACTTAGCTGGTATCCACTTGCAATTGGTCTTAAAAAGAAATTAACTTGGTAGAAAATAACTAAACCAGCCATGAAGGCGATAATGCATGCGTGCAATAACTTAAAACCGTCCAATCTGGCGGTATGCATGATTGCAGAAACTTAAAACCTCCAATCTGGCGGATGTATGGGAAGGGTAAAGATAAAGATATAACTTGAAACTTCAGTTTACTTCATAAAAGATTAACTTGTAACTTACAAGAGTAACTAACAAAGAATATCAAGCTAGAAGACATGATTGCTAGACGTAGATAGACTTGGGAAAGAAATGGGGTTGAGAGAGAAGGGGAGCAGAATCGAAACGGAGTTCGAGTTCTAATTACAAATGACTTGAACTTCGAAATTTAAAGACAGAAAAGTAACTGTGCAATCACGCGTGCTGTTACTGTGGATGAACAGGGACTTGTCGGCTGCTTTCACTATTTATTTTTACTATTCATGAATAGTATTTTTGACTTTTATTGTTCATGAATAGTGACTGGTTGGGTTACTTGCAGTTGACTTTGTCTTACTTGTGTCGGCGGAGCTTTGGCGCTACATGAGGGCGTTAAAATCTTCGATAAGGTCACAAGGGTCCTGACTATCTTGAAACAAAGGATCAGTATAATCTGGTTTTACTTGACTGGCAGTGGATGAGTGGGATGAGGCAGGAGAAGCACATAATCTTGTCCACTGATTTGGTTGACTTGGTCCTGGAGCTGTTGAATGAACTCTTGGATCTGACTTGTTTTTTACTTGAGACATGGCATAAACCACAGTAGTTTGGAGATTGGCTTTATGAGCCATGAACTGGGAAATTTCCTTTTGAGGAGGAAATTCTTTGCTTACTTGGGTTTTGTTCAACCAATTGCTTCTTACTATCAAAATTTGGAATCTTAAATGTAAGGCTATAACTTTGATCCTTTGTGGGATACTATGATAGTCTAGGTGGAGGATGACTAGCACTAATTGACTTTTTTTTAGATGTGGTCTATTTGACTTTGGTAAGAACTTGACAAATCAAGTTCATAGGATGATATTTCTCTAAATATTCAAAGAAACTTATGTTCGTACCAATTTGAAGCATAATTTCTTGCCATTTATCATAAATGATTTGCTTTTCGGTCTTCGTGTGACTTTCACAATACGAGTCCTTTTGACTAAATTGCCTTCAGACATAAACTCATCTTCTAGAGTTTTCATGTTTGGGCTAAAGGCTTTACTAATTGTCATTAACTGAGGATTGACTGATTCAAAATCTGTTTGAGAGGAGAATCCTGCTCATCATCTTCTTCAACGGTTACCTGATGAGATTGATGAGACTTAGTGGAATACAAAGGAGTACTAACTCGAGAAGTTACTTGGACTCCTTTGAGTTTACGATAAAGGCTTCTAAGATCAGGTTTAGGGATACTGGAGCTAGATCTTCAGGCAGACTGGTTACCTTGTTCCTAAATCCTAAGTGGTTGGAAACCTCAGGGTTCATCAAAACTAATTCGAACTGATCCATCTAGGTATTGTTGGATCATGTCTAACTTGGTGATATCACTATGGACTGGCCTAGTTGGGTTCATTTTCTAGAATCCATTCACTAGGAAGGGTAAATCTTTCCAGACAATTGCTTTGGAACTTTGATGTTAGCATCACTCGTATGACTTTGAATCAAAAGGTTTTGATCTTTGGGACTTTTTACTAAGGCATGGACGTTGAGGTTGGTCCGAATACACTTATAATAAATCCTATAGATCAAAGCTAAAGGTTGACTTCCTTCTAACATTTCATAACCTGAAGTTTTAATGTTCAAGGTTAAGGCTTTTAGAAGATGTTTGTCATTTAAACTTAAGGTAAAATTAGGAAAACAATCAAAATGGATGGACCATTATGGAGACTGGATCGATTATACCTAAGATACTTGTGTTGTAATTTGTGAACCTAGCATCACGTAGGCACAACAGAACAGAGGCATCAATTCCTTTGCAGGTTAATGGTTTGACCGCAACTTGAACTAAACCTATGTGAATGTACTTGAAACCTTTTTCCCTATGTTTTTTAAGGACATTGGGAGACAAAAGTTGGCATTTTTCATGGGTTTTACTAAGAGCGTAAACCTGCTCAACAGTTTTCACATGGTAATTACTTGTGAAGGATAGGGGACTAAAACTTGACCTGGAGTAGATTTACCTTGGGAATATTCCAATCCTGAAGGTTGGAGTTGACTTCATTGAGTTCATATTCTTCTTCATTTACTATACTTGGAATGGGTGGAATGGAGTCAGATTACCTAAAACTCATGGAGGAAGTAGATCTAAACATCCTATTGCTTTCTAATCTCCGCTTCCGCCCCTTCAAAGTAAGCCACTTGGTCAACCGTTTAGCCTCTTGGTATCAGAGTCGAACCCAAGTAGTAGTGATCTGTACCTCTCTCTTGTGTTTCAATTTTTGGCCATTGGTCTCTCTACTTCAAGCTTCTTAGTAAATCTCCAGTACTCCCGTCTAAGTTAAACCTCAACCTTAGCAGTCTAGAAGTATACCTAAACAGTGAGTCCAACGTTCCAAACAGTAAGTCCTAGGAGAGGCCTGAGGATGGGCATACGAGGTTATATCCTTATATATATATATATATAATAATTATATATTAACTTTGAAAAAATTTCACAAAACCTACTGGAGATTTGTTTTGAGTTCAACCCTATATAAATATATTGTCCATAAAGACGCTAGAGGATTTATTGTTGAGCATTTATACAAGCTCATTTACATGCACAAGACCCAATGTTTTTTTTTGGAATATGTTAGCCCAAGGTTGTTTAGTAAAACAAACCATATTTAATTTTGATGATAACAAAGTTTCTAAGTTTTGAAGACTTTAGATTTTATTTTGTCAATCCACTATTTCTAAAGTTATATTTCAAGGGATTGAAGTCTTCTCTCTCCATATGTGTATAAGCTGTTTTGAAACATCACTACACAAGTTAATACGAGCATTTTCTTCTTTGTAGGTGTTTAAATATGTGTTGGAACGGTTTGGAAGCTTTATAATTGCAAAAACTCTCTCCAGCATTCTTTGGTGTCGACACATACAGAACAAGTGTCGACACATTGCACTTCCTCCGAGAGATGAAAACATGGTGTCGACACATAGATGACATAGTGTTGACACATTGCACTTACACCCGAGACCTGTTTTCCATACAAAAAGAAGTGTCGACACATAGAAGACATGGTCGACACATTGCACTGACTCCGAACGCCTTTTTTTTTTTTAGTTCAAATTTTGATGTGCCAACACATACAATTCATGTGTCAACACATGCCACTTGGTTGAAGATTTTCCGGAAAGTGTCAGAACGTTCAAAATTGGCTCCTTAAATCACTGGCACCTTTCCAACGGCCATTCTCACCTACCACGATGACCGTTGAAGTCAAAACGCTTTAAATACAAGATTCAAGAAGAAGACGATAGCTCTCGAACGCACGCACATTTGCAATTACTTCTTGACCTAACTTCTTGAGAGAGAAAGAGCCTTGAAGAAGAGAGAAGCTCGTACTAACCAAGAAAGCTTGCTTTTTCCCTGAAATACTTTAGCTTTCTTTTGTGATTTTTGTCTTCTTGCTCTCCCTTGTGCTTCACACTTGTATACTCGGCTTTAAGAGCTATTCCGTGTCTTTCTCGTTGTACCCATTCATTTTTAAACCTCGTGAGTGTTGGGTAAACATTGGGTCCTACTCGTGTGATAGAAGAAATTCTTTGGTTTAAGGATTTGTGAAGAAGAGTTAAAGCGTGAGCTTAAAAACGCTTTGTAAAGGTTCCTTAGCACCCGAGAAGCTAAGGTGTATTTGCTATTTGAAGAATAGTGAAAGAAGCCCAAGGAAGTAAATAGCCTTAGGGGTGGACGTAGGCAAGGTTGGCCGAACCACCTAAAATTACGGTGTCTTCTCCTTAACTCATCTCTTCTTTTTACTTGCTCATATCTCTCATTGTTGTGTTATAGGCTTTAACATTATATTGCTTAATTTCTGCCTTGAAAATAGTTTTTGTAAGAAAGATAGACTTTTGTATTAAAATGACAATATCGGTACAGACGACTGCGTAGTTTGGTGGTTCATTACAACTGTAGAATGGTGAGCTTTTGAGGATATCCGGGTTTGTCTCACGTAGAGAGAGGATATTCATATACCAACTGGATCACAGTTTGTGCAAGCTTGTAGTTCATTTATAAACGTACAATACTCAACCAAATAGGCACAAGTTCTTAGCACTCATTGCAAGACCTTCTCAATTCTTTAGACTATTATACATCCTCGTAACAAGGGACCGCTTTAGACTGATTGGGTGCTGCAGATACTGAATATAATGGCGTGGGAAATCAAGGATAGGATTGTTCTTTCATTTTTTCCACGGACCAGTAAGTCAATCAGATTGTAATTCATTTGGGTATTTTAATTGGTACATGCTCTTGGAGCTTAAGTTGGAGTCTAATTTGATATAGTAGCGTCACCAGATACATACACTATATTATATAGTATTCTGATATACAATTTCTAACTTTATTGGACCTGTGAATCTCAAATTGTTTAGTCTTGTTAGTTAATAATTAGAGACATTAAATCTGAAGTAGATATAATACCTTTATATATATACACAAACTGGTATCTTGGATGTTCGATTCACAGTATCTGTTCAGTTTTACATCATAAGTATTCTTCGGCTATAGATCAATTTTTGTGCATATGACATTACTACTCTTCGCAGATCTCTCTATTTATTTATACACTCCAAAGATTTGCCATAGATGATTTTTGAATTAATACTCAAATTCATACTTAGCTGTTTGAATAGTGTAATATGAGGTTGCAAAATTAAATACATATGATTGGACATTTTGTGAGGAAGGAAGGAGGGTGATATTATTGTGAGGATTGTAAATACTCATGATGGCTTTTTGGAATAATAAAATGATAATGGGTACAGATCATGTATAAGGACGTGCAATTGTTATTCATTATTAATAAGGCAACAACTCTAAACTTAAGAGTTTTGCGCATAATTGGAAACAATTTAAGACTGGGAGAAGGAAAATGTTATAGACTGGTATCTCATGGAAATTTTGGATTTGAATTGATTGAAAAGAACATGAATCTAAGCTTAAATTTATGTTATTTAAGTTACATTTGAGATCTAATTTTCGGTTAATGGGACGTATAAAATTTGCTCGTAAGAGATTCTCAAAAAAGGTGAAGTGACATAATTTTTTACAGCTAGATCAACCATGAAATTTTTTCAATTAACTTGTCACGGGAGAAACCCACCATTGTCTAACTTCACTCTCGAAAGAAGGGAATCTCATTTACGGAATTCATAATTCTTGATCTCTCGCTGTCATATTGAATGATATTTATTTTGATCGAAAAACACCTTGATTATATATTTCATACTTTATTAATTTGGAAAAAAAACGTGTACGAAGTCAACGATAAATGGGAGCCTATCAAAAATTCTCTCTAAATACTTTTTCACAAACCTCAATAAAAATAACTACAATCAAACATCTTAAAAATATTTCACCAACTTTTTACAACCCCATAAAATCAGCCTATGTTTGAATGCTTCAAAAAAAATTAATTTTCGTAAAATTTTCACTAAATTTTTAACCACTATGAAAATTAAAACATATTGTAACAAACAATAAAAGAAATTGCAGGTACCTTACTTCCACCAAACCTATCTCTAAAATTTACAAGTATTTCTATGAATTTTTTCTAGGGTTCAACTAATGGTGAGAGAAAGAGAAAATGGGTGTCTTGGCATCTTATTTATAGACCCTTTGATGAAGGTGGCATGGGGATTTGAGATCTTTAAGAAGTTCAACAGTCATTGCACATGAAATTTGCTTGGAAGATTTTATTAGGTAAGTCTTTATAGACATAATTCTTCCATGGGAGGTACGTTCGAAATGCTATGCCTTCGACGGTGGTGATTAAGCAAGGTGATTCGGCTTTTTGGAAAGCAGTGGGTTCTTACATTCCTAGGATCCTGCAATCATTTTGACAAATAAAGGATGGTCACTTGAATTTCTAGTATGATAATTGTACAGTCAATGGTCCTTCACCTGAGTTGGTGTCTACGATTCATAATTTAAACTTAAGTCTTAGTGAAGTTTTTCAATGGTCAAATTGGGATCCAATTCAGCTGTAGAATCTTGTTGGTGGCTTGGTGCTATTATTGTTCCCAATATTATTTGTCTCTTCATGGACTGTGAAATTGTTCGAACACACTTATTTAGACAGAGGACCCCAAAGGTATGTTCATAACTAGAAGTGCTTGGCAGCTAATTCGAACTAAATTTTCTAAGGTTCATTGGTGTCATTGGATATGGCATAAGCTTCTTCCTAGCAATATATCATTAGTTATGTGGAGATCAATTTATCATTGTTTACCTGCTCGCATTAGTCATCTTGGCATTCCTGTGGTTTCTAAATATAATTGTTGTCATGTCCTCAATTCTAGTATGATTGCAACTCAAGTTTGAAATTTTTTTCTAATGCTATTGGGGTGTCCTTTATGGCCCATTGTTCTCAGTGGTTGAGGAATTTTTTCTTGGTGGCATATAGGCAAAAATAGTTCTCAAGTTGGAATTCTTGTTGGGCTCCTTCCGTTTATCTGGGGCTCTTTGGTATTTTCAATGATGATGTCGGTGCCAGTTTTACCATCACCTCCAGCACTAGTAAATACCCAATCGGTGATTGTTACTGATAATGGTGACGGTTGCGGTAAACTGTCAAAACTAAAAGAAAAAATTACAAAATGATGTCATTTTTAATTTTTTTAAAAATTATTTTAAGGGTTAATTGAAACACACACGTGTGTTTCAATTAACCCTAACCTAAACTTTAGCTTCCCCCTCCCCAAGTCTTTAGTCCAGATTCTTGCTACCTACTCTCTTACACTCAAAATCTCTCTCTCTTTAGTCTCTACGCACTCTCTCTGTCACTCTCTCCCACCCAGGAGCCGCCCGTCGCCACCCTTTGCCGTCTGCAACCATAGTCGTCAATAAAGGTGAGGATTGAAAATTTAAGAGTTGCGAACTTGTGATGGAGACTTCATGAATCATCAAGACTGGTTTTGAATCTTTGAAATTTGTTTGTTGTTTGCAATTTGTGAACTTGAAATTTGAAAGTTGTGAATTTATTATAGTTTGATATGGGTTAATGGACATTTTGAACCGATCCTGATGATTTGCGATTTGCAACTTGAATCTTTGAAATTTGTTTTTTTTTTTTTTTTTTAACATTTTGAAGGTTAAATGGTGGGCCAGTTACTGTGTAACCATCACCAATAAAACCGGCACCCAAAAAGACTGGTTTTGTAGTCAACCGGTGCTAAGTTCTCCTCATCGAGATTTAACGGTGATGGTATCGATTTTGGCCAAACCGGTACCTACATCGCTTTTACTCGGCCTTACTCTTTGGCGTCATCGATGTATGATTAGAATGGAGGGTGAACTTTTTGATCCTATAGTTGTTATTCGTATGATTAGGGGTAACATTATTGATATTTCTCGTAATATTATTTCGGCGTTTCATCTATCAAGTTTTAGATATGAGATCACCACCTTACAAGAAATTTTGTGATCGTTTCGAACTATTATAATTTTCAAAGCTAGTATTCACCAACTTAAGATTTAAAATTGTGAAATCTTATATTAATACCATTAATTTGTGGGACAACAGACTGGAATACCAATTCATTTCGGTTACCCAGCCGTTAGTCTACTTCTATCATTTTTTCTAGATTAAGCGGCAACGTGATTGATAATTATTGCTACGACAAGGCAAGACGAACGTTTCCATCTCCAATAGGCAGAACGTTAGGATTTTTACTGTTTTCAAAGGGTTGACAACTATCGACCCAAGTCACTTTAACACGGTTGAAACTAATCTGGGGTGAAAAAGTCGATGCATGCTGGATTTGGAGGTTAGTATTGAAAGAAAAGGTTATACCTATTTGTTTCTTGAGTTTTAATTTATTTTAATAAAAAGATTTTTAAATTTATATAAAGGTTCTTAATTTTATAATTTTTAAATAAGTTATTTCATTAAAATTTATTTCTAATTTCACACATCAGTTCCCCAAAATTAAAATTATGTGACTTATAATTTTTTTTAGTTTTATTTCCAAATTTTTTTTCTCAATTTTTTTTTTAAATAAAAAAAACTAAATTATTTTAAAATAAAATATTAGGAAAAAAAAATATTAGAAAAAATAAAAAATTAAAAAACTATAAGTCACGTGATTTTAGTTTTAGGCGACACATGATTGGAACTTACACGTGAATCATTAGTTTTGAGAATGAAATTTGAAGAGAATGACTTTTTGGCAAAAAGTAAATCTTGAAAAAATGACGTTCGTTAAAAATGTCAAAAACGCCTTAAAAAAAAAAAAAAAAAAAAACTAAAAAGCTTTTTGGGTAATTACATCTTTACACTCTTTTGACTATCATATCTTTAACAATTTCCACTCTATTAAATTGAATATATTGTAACCCAAACTAGGGTTGTTCAGTGCCACCGGAAAATTCTGGTAGCATCGGCACTGGATTATCGGCTTCACCTGTATCAGTGTTGGTTAAGTTTTGCAAAATTTGTGTGTTTCCAGGTCTCGGGACCGAGTTTTTTTTTTTAATAACAAAACGAATCGTTTGTTTAAACCCCCTCCCCCTTTTTTTAATTTTGGATTTCATTAGTTTAGATTTTATTGATATGTGATTAATGTATCAAAAAAAAAAAAGAAAAAAAATACATTGGGCCAAGTGCGTAAAATGTTAAAAAAATGACCCAATATGAATGTAGGATAACTGGAAACCGCCACCGTTGAGGGCCGGTTTTTACCCTTAACGGTGTAGGTGTAGGTGATAATTATTTAAAAACCAGCATATCCGGTGTAGGTGCCGGTCTGCACCGGGGTTGAACAATCCTAACCCAAACGACTAATAATTTACTATTTGTATCCTATTTTAAGATCTCATCATTAAAATTAATTTTTTTTTTTTTTTAAAAAAAAAAAGTTATTTGCGCCCCTAAATTAGAAACTTAATCTCAAATAGATGTCTCAATTACCATTTTTGACACATCAACTTTAGAACTCTCAAATTTCATCAATTTGCACTCTCGATCTAACTATTAAAATTATGCCACATATGTTTTAAATGAACCATGTGACACGATTTTAACGATCAGATTTTATTTCAATGAGCAAATTAATTGATTATAAGCATTTAAATTATTTACAGTACAATAAATTAAGTTTGGTAATTTAGAGTATAAATTATAAAAACAAGAATAGACGGTGGTTAAAGGGTATAAAATACATTTTTGTTAAACCAATTCTTTAAATATATATATCGTGGGGTTTACGACTCCTTTAGGCATTAGCCCCGCGCCTGCGGCCGGCAGACACATACCCATGGCATCGGGTTGCCGCTGCTGCGGGATTTTGATTGCCAAGGACCCTTCCTCCAATGTTCTTTTACCTGCCATGTCGTAGACGCATGGATCGCGATGCCATTGTCGCCCGTGCATGGTCATAGATTCACGAAACACAATCACCATTATATATAGTTGTCATGATGATCTTTCAATATGGATCACGATGCCTTCTGGGAGGAATTTCAGGTCTTTAATTGGAGCTTTTGATTTGATGCTTGACGTAGGCAATACAAAAGTCATGCTTCAAAACTTAAAAGTAAAGTGAAGGGTCTACTTTTCAGCGACCAAGGGTGCATTTTCGTTGATAACAGCTAACTCTGGAAATATAAAACGTATGAAATTCTGCAAAACAATTCCAAGTGTTTTAGTAGTTTACCCATGTGCTCCCGTTTCCTCACTCATTGGTTCATGCGTATGGCCAATTGTCAAGGTGGGTCCAAAAATAATGCAACTTTTGTTAGTGAGCTAACGTCTATAAGATAGACTAATTAAAAAGACCATTATAGACTGAACCACTCTATTTAAAATTATACTTCAAAGACCGCCACTAGAAGTACTTTTTTTAGGGATCATCCACGCATTGTACTGTAGCAAATGCATGTGAAAGGTCTCTACTAATAAATGCATTATCATTTTGTGAAGTTTTCCATTGGAACACTCCTTATAAAAAATTTCTATAAAATTTTCTCAGTCACAAAATACTTGCTGTTTAATTATTTACCTTTTGAAAAGCTTTAGCAATATTTTCTACAAATCTTGATCAAAACGAAGGTTTTCCCTTTGTTTTTTGTTTTTCTATGTTTATAGCATAGTATTAGGTCTTCGGATAAAGTAAAACGCGATTCTAGTAGATAACTTCTGAGCTCAAATTCTCGACTCTTCATTGGTTTTGGTAGATTTTCTTTTCGGTTGAGTAGCTTTCAAATTGACATATATTTTTTGTTATGAATATAAAAAAATTACACTTCATCCCTTCATCCCTTCATCCCTACAGGTTATTATTTTATCAGGTATGCTCAGAAAGTTTATCCCTACAAATGAATATAATACTACCATTTTTTACAATTGACCCACTAAATTATCACTTTTTTAATTATTCCAAAAATGCTACAGTCTTTCAAATTGAAGGGGAGCTTTTGGAATTTAAAAACAGCTTTAAAAACATACAGTCTTTCAAAGCAAATATTGAATTGAAATTGAAATTTTGAAGGACAGCTTATCTTTGAAATTCTAGTCTTCCAAAGCAAATATTGCCATAGAACTACATATTACACCATCTCTCATCAAAATCAAAAATTTTCTTCTAAGCTGCAAATTCTACTTCAATTCAACAAGTAAGTTTTTTAAATTTTATTAGTACTCATTGATTATTTGTGCTACAAATTATACAGACAATCATAACTAATAAAAAATTATTTTTTCAGGTTCTGATACCGCATTTGACCGATTTTGACAGTTAACGGAGGTGGTGGATATGGCTAATATTGAAAATCGGCCCATATCCCGACAACGGCCAACCTTTGCAGCCCTTCTTTCAATAAAGAAGAAAACAAAAAAACAAAAAACTTGAAATGTTTTTAGGAAGACATAAAAACGACGACGATGCCTTCTTATTCCCTTAATCCCTTCAGTTGTGGAGGACACTGTCTCTTGACTTCCCGAGAAAATATCCCACCTTAACCTACATTTCCTACTCTTTTAAATTCTGATTCTGGCACTTCAAATTCCCCGCCATCTTCTGGTCCCTGACAAAGGTCGTTGCGAGCTTCTTTGTCCATGGACTCAGAAGGAGAATCAGAAGCAAACTCGCCCAAAACCCTAACAACAAGGTCCCATTTCTCTGCTCTCGCTCTTCTTATTTTGTGATTTGTGAGGTTTCAGCGGCGGTTTATAGCATCTTTTCAGATGGGTGTTTTTGGTTGCTGATAACCTACCAGAAAAGAAATGGAAAAATTGACGTTTAATGTAAATATTAAAAGGTAGGGGTGGGTTAGTTTCTTGTGAACAATCATCTTGCTTTTGGAACCGGAAATTGATTTGCTCTTGTTTCGAGCAATGTAGGACTGGAACAATATTTTTGTTAGAACTCACCTTCTTTGGTCCATTCATGCAAGTTTAGGAGCTTGGTGTGCATCTATGTTCAGCAATTTGTATTTTAACCCGGTCCCAGAGGTTTATCACTGCACCTTGATTTTTTTTTGGCATAAACATTTCATTTTCTTGTTCTCTCAACTCTCATGTTATTAAACCTAACATGCCATCTTTGTCATAATGTTCTAAAATCTGATCAACCAGAATAAGAATGAAGTAACTGATATACCATAAAGTTCCATGTATCCAAGTCGAGGTTATGCCTCTGAGGCTGTTTCGGTCTGTCAATCGTAATATATTGTCCTTCCCCAAACGGTAGAGGATTTTTAACATACCTCTTGCAGGCACAAATGTCCTGCGTGCTACAAGCAGTATAAGAGAAAGGAGCATCTTGTTGAGCACATGAAGGTCTCATACCACTCAGTTCATGAGCCTAAATGCGGGGTATGCCAGAAGCACTGTAGATCGTTAGAATCACTAAGGGAGCATCTTATTGGTGAGATACTATTTCTTATGCATTCTGAAATGCGTGTGTTCTGATTCATCTCTTAAGTTGCTCATTTTGGATTTTTCTTTCCTTTATTTTTTTCTGAATTTGCTTTATCGTTTAGGTCCATTGCCAAAAGCAAATTGCTCAAAGATTTTATCTGAACAAGGCTGTAATCTTTGCTTAAAAGTTTTTGTTAGCCCCAGTTCTCTCAGTGAGCATAAGAGGAGGTGCTACCTATCTGCACCTACTCCAATAGTAAGTTGATTAGTGAGAAATTCAAGCACCCCATGCAAAAACTTAAATTTGTATCATCTTCTGGTACTTCAGAATGTTGTTGTCTATTTAAGAATCAAAGAAACTAATGTATCTATATGTACAATCTCCGTCATATCAATTTTTGGTTGATCTGTTTCAGGGAACAGTGAAAATGCCGGATTCAGACAAAATTGTTGTAAACCATAATTGTGGAGGTCCCAAAGCAGTCAGTATAGATTGTGAAATGGTTGGTGGTGGAAGCGATGAATCACTGGACCTTTGTGCTCGGGTGTGCCTAATTGATGAAGAAGAGAATGTGATCTTC
The DNA here is from genome assembly GCA_003952965.2 of Morella rubra. Lineage (NCBI taxonomy): Eukaryota > Viridiplantae > Streptophyta > Magnoliopsida > Fagales > Myricaceae > Morella > Morella rubra. Next base: position 16,966,262 of record CM025856.1, on the reverse strand, counting down.
CATGCTTACGTGCGTCCTGAAATTCCCATCACTAATTACAGGTACTTGTGTGCTCCATATGGTCTATGATTTCTTTAGAAGAATTATTACGGCTGTGCCGGCTGACCATCCACATATGAATCTTAATATTTTCAGATTTGAAATAACTGGCTTAACAGAAGAGAATCTAAGAGATGCCTTGCCACTTCAGTTGGTTCAAGAAAAAATTTTGCAAATTTTGTACAATGGAGAGTCCATTGCTAGGGCAAGGTTGAATGGTGGAAAGGCAAGGCTTCTTGTGGGGCATGCATTGGACCATGATCTGGACTGCTTGGAAATTACTTATCCCAATCATCTGCTGAGGTATTAGAAATCTTTCTCGAGTCTTGAGTTAGTTAATGAAGCAACCACCACATTTTTAAATTTCATCTTGAGAAATATTTGTGCATGAGGCAACAAGAATCTTATAATATAAAATGAGACATTGTTTTACTGATAATCAAGCCGTGTAGTCGGGGGTTGTCCTACCACCATTTGACCATTCACCTTCCCATGGTCCTGTTGCAAAATTGTGGCTGTTTTACTCTTCTCTCTCTCTCTCTTTTTTTTTTTTTTTTGTTTAAAAGGTTAGTAGCAAGGGGAACGCACAAAAAGCAAGAAGATGAAAAGCAAGAAGCACAATATAGAAAAAAAACAAGCGCCTTACATGGTGTAACCCAGCTGGTTTCGGTCTAGGAAATGAATTCCAGGTTCGAAAAGCCTGGGATTAAAATGCTGAAAGTGGGGTTGGGGAAACTTGCCCGGAGTTTACCAGAAAAGTCCAAAGTGGATGGGTTCCTTGTGGGGTGTGATAACATGTTTGGCACTCTACCAATAAGGCCTTACCCCTACAAAAATTTCATGGCAAAAATTGTGAGGATAAAGAACAAATTAAAGGTAGAGGATTCAGAGTGTACAAGATTGGTAGTTTAGGGGTGAAATGTAATGAAATTAATAGTTAGAGCAAATTGTTTGGAGCCACATAGTCGATGGGTGAATAGTGTATTTAACCCATGTTTTTAATATACTAATCATTGTTTTCTTTAGAGTTTTAACCATGAGTATTACACTAGTTTTGAACGAAATTCAAATTATGACATATACCTTGCCCCGTGGTCATCATATGCAACTTCACCACTTCCTTATCTGCTTCATCATATGAAGTACCTTATATGGAACTATTTACTCATTTTTTCAGAGGGGAAAAGAACGGCAGTATGTGCATGTTATCCTTCTATGCTTTTCTTAACTTTCCTCTGTAGTTTCTAGGTTGCTTAAAGTATCTATGAAATTGGTGGTATTGCTGTTTCTTAGACAAGATAATTTTAGGCTAGAGGTTTCTCTTCTTTCTGTTCTGGTCGGCCAAAACTAAGAAGTGTTGATCTTGATCACTGTAAGTTGTTAAAGAACCTTAGTAGTCTTAATAGCTTATAATTAAATTTAGGCACTGAAGCTACTTTTCTCTTTCACTACTCCTAACCCAAGCTTTGGAGTTGGGTAAGTTGAATACATTGGTGCTTTTATTATTATGTGGGAGATCGTACTTAAGAGTAAATTTTTTTGTGAGGAAATCTAGTTTGTGCTTGACAGTTACCTTCATTTTTCAATTTTACATTTCATATATTTTCAAATGCAGGGATACTGCAAAATACCATCCATTGATGAAAACAAATCTAGTTAGTCACTCACTCAAGTACCTCACCCGAACATATCTAGGGCAAGTTCTTCTTCTCAGTTATTTCTTGTCTTTTGTTCTGTTAAAGATCTTGAGTTTACTGGATTTCCTGAGTGTCCTTATGTATTTGGATCATTATTTCTGATGAGCCTCAGTAATAACCCTTATCCGTACTTGTCAGTGTATGGTGCTCATAATGATTTCTTGTTTTTTGAAAATACAAATGATTAAGTTCAATTTAATTTCATTCAAAATTCAACTGAAGTCCTTATTCATATTAGTTACGTGATGACCACAAATTTGACATCCTTGACTCCTGGAACAGTGTCAATGTCTTAATGGTTATGTTGTTTTTGGGGATTGTTCACTTATGTTCTAGACTTTCTTTTCCTCTACAAAACTTGAAATAAGGGAAACCACTTCCAATGACGATCTTGAGGGACCTCAACAAAGGACTGTCAAAAGACTCTAATATGCTTTTTTGCGGTCATTACCATTTTTTTTGTTTAGATCACAGTTTCCGGAATCTTTATCAAGCATAAATGATGAATATAAAATAATTTGTTCTTATCCTGTTCATCTATTGCACAAATTCTAGGGACCTCCATGATGCATATCATCCTATTGTTTGTTCATAAAAGTAGTAAGGACTCTATGCATTCTTAAGTTCCTATATACGGTTCTAGTATCTTGGTTTTGCAGGTATGATATCCAGACAGGGTTTCATGATCCATATGAAGATTGTCTGTCAGCAATGCGACTGTACAAGAGGATGCGAACAGTAGATCATCCGAGAGATGGTAATGATATATCATTTGCCATTTACCATTCTCGCAACATTACAAGCAACTTTGATTCCTTAGGAGCCAAGGAACTTCAGCAAATGACCCCAGATGAGCTTTATGAGATTTCGAGTCCAAACTATAGGTGTTGGTGTCTGGACTCAAGCCAAGCAGTGGAGTGATAGCAATTTATTTCTTTCTTCATCCATCAGACTTATTAATGTTCTGAGGGAATGAGAAACTATAATTATTTATCTACGTGTCATTGGGGGGGATGGAGAGAGAATTTTTGATCTTGAAGAACCTACTCTGAGAAATTAATGTTGTCGACTAGAGTAGAAATTTTGTATATTTAGAAGAGAAGCTTGTTAGTTTGGCCAAAATTCGTAGGCAGAGCATTTCCTTGTTCTATTATTGTTTGTGTATCTTTTTTCGTGTATTCTTTCCGAATCTTAAGGGCGTAAGGAGGACGTTTGAAAGTATTATCCAAGATGCTGTGATATTCTTGGTGCTTACCCCTAGAGAAGTCGGTTGGAGTAAACAATTCTAAATTTGCATTGTTTCAGCAAGATACCTTCAACATTATGGCTTTTTTGTGTGCTGCAAGTCATGACAGAGCTGAGAGAGAGAGAGATTTTTTCTATCCTCACTGTAGTGATTTTTTCTTTTTTTCCAACAATGAGGATTATGACACATTCGAGTCTCCTTATATTTAGGTTTAATATCTTCATTGGTCCATGTGGTATGACCTATTCTCTAACTATTTCCATTCACTCTAGCGTTCATTTTGATGAAAAATTTCTACGTGGCAAACGGAGAACAACAAAGTAAAGAGAGAGAAGATTGTTACCACCACTGAGCTCCACGTCAGACCACCGCCTGACACTCTCTTTTTACACCTGACACTCTTATTTTAAAACAAATCCACGTCCTCTTCAAAGTCTTTTTTTAATCTCCAGCGTCTTTTTAAAACCAAACATCAGGCCTTCGTTGCAATTTTCAGCTTCTGGAATTCATTTTTGCCTATTTCTCATGGTAACAAGCTTGATTCCCATGTCTGTGTTTCTTTCGATTCACTGCTGGAAAGTTAGCTAGAAATTTTGTTGTGTTTGCTGGAAGTGCTTCGAATATGTTGCTATATGCTGGCTTTGGCACTCGAATGTTACAAATATGTGGAATGCCACGTTGATGGACAGTTCTCGACTTTGGCACCCGCTGTATGTAAGATATACAAGTTGTGGTGTGGCTTTGATAGTGTTTTTCCTCTAATTTGGACGTACGAACTCTAAAGGTTTTTCAAGGTCTATTAATATTAGGATGCATGTATATTGATACACACAAGTGCCATATTCCCTTCTTTCTTTCTTTTTTGAAGGCAAGATATATATATATGTCAACTAAATAACAACAATTTTAGTAAGGAACCCCAGCAATCACTATCACAATCAATACATTGCAAATGACTAAAAAAAATGAAAAATGAAATAAAAGGGAAGACAAATGGGGTCAATAGATTGGTCTTGGTCCCATGATCTCTTGAGTTAGAAGCTGCCATCATCACCAAGAAAAGGGCACAGCAGCGGTTATAAGAGTAATCCATGAAGAATATAAATTAGGATGTTCGTTTTATAAAAAATTATAAGATTTTTATAATTTTTGATAGAATTGTGAATATTTATGTAAATTGAAATTTTATAAATATTTTTGTATAAAAATTTGTGAAAAGTTTTTAAGATATTTAATTTTTGTTAGAGTTTGTAAAAAGGAATAAAGAGAGATGATTTGATATTATTGTTTAATAAAAATATATTGGAGTTAGGTGAAAAAGTATGAAAAGAGAATATTTTTATAATTTTTTCAAAAAAGTATTGGAGTTTGTGTAAAAAGTTGTTAGAAATTGTTAAAAGTGTTTGTGTATAAATTTTTGAAATTTTGGATGTTGTTTTACAAATTTTATTGAATATATTGTATTATAGAATACTTTTGCAAACAACATAAATCTTTGACTGCAACATCAAAAAAATAGATTTGAGTTGCAATGGAATAAAATGCAATGTGATTGACTGGTATAGAGCGATACAAGAAGACCTTCACTCCACCTTTATAACTACGAGGTTGAATTTTCATTGATAAAAAGTCTTTAAGTATTTGTGACGAAATTTGGCTTGTCGCAAAAAGGCTCTATCTCTAGAGCTTGTTTTTCTTGTAGCGTCTACATGGGCATGGACTAATCTGAAAATATTTTCAGGTTCAATGTTAGAACCTTGCCATTGAATTGACATATGCTACAAGACGTTGTAAATTGGGATAGAAATTCACAGAAGATCCCACCTAAAGAGAACCTATCCTAAGGTGAATTTTCACCCCCAAAATTTCTACATTTATTAAAAAATTATAAAATAATCTCTTCCTTATTTTTTTATTTTTTATTATAATATTCATTTAAATCTTCTCTCTCTTTACTTTTTCATCAAATCCTATAAAATATCTTTACTTTTTCACAAACCTCAAAACTCTCAAAATTTCTACTGCGGAACACCCATAAGAGGCCTTGGAGCAATAGTCTATGTTGTTTTTTCTTGCTTTTTAAACTTTTTAAATTATAAATGCCATGCAGAAGGTTTGTACAAAAAAAGTCTGCAATTACCATCTTGTCCAGGAAAATTGTTTGTAATCTACTGCTCGCCATTACTCACTTGCTTGTCCCAAAAAACAAAGCTAGTGCTTGTCATTGTAGTGATCGGTCCATATAACCATTGAAGTGCATTTATGAGTATGATAAACTTTTGTTTTTTTGTTTTTATAGAGAGTTAGAAATCTAATCCGGAATTAACCTAATATAGCATTGAGCGCTAATCTGGAATTAACCTAAATATATAATATTGAACAAAAACTATTGAATATAAGCCAATACATAAAATTGCTAACTCCTAGTATGATTAGGTCCGTCCGAATTCAATCTACAAATTGAGTATAACAGATTTCTAACTTAATTTTTTTTAAAAAAAATCAATATATAAAATAAAAACCTACTCATAGATAATGAGATAGATCTCCTTCCTATTTCCCACATTCCATTTATTGGTGAGCAAATAACTTTTTCCCGATTTCTATAAGGTTTATTAATTACAAGTTTGGATTTTCATAGAAAAACTATTGAATATAACCAATACATAAAACTGTGTCTCTTAATTGGGCTAAGTTCGTCCAAACCCAAGGCGCAAGTCAGATGCAACAAATTTTCATTGTAAATTAAAAGTAAAAACTAATACATAAGACAAAAACATGCTCATCTACAATGAGTAGATATAGTCGCTATTTCCCTTCTTTTTTTTTTTCAAAGCATTTCCCATATTACATTTATTAGTGAACAAATGTGAGCAACAAACATTATTACATTTATTTGTTTGTTAGTTTTAAAAACGTTTTCTTATCTCAAAATCCATTTTTCATCTAAAACATATTTTTTTAACATTAAAAAAATTTTTAATTTTCAATGAAATTTTTCATCCAACCATTTATCTCAAAAAAATTTAAAAAAAAAACACAATTTTCATGAAAATCTATGGAAGCTCTTCTCATAACCAATTTTCTTTTAAAAATATTTTATTACTTTCACGGTCTCTAAAGAACATTTCCAAAAAAAAAAAAAAAAATTCTTACTCCCAACCACTTTTAATAAAATATTATTAAAAATTCTTACTCCAACCATCACATCATTACTTTTCATTATAATAAATATTAAAAATCATCTATCTCTTCACTTTTTTACTAAACTTAATACTCTAAAATTTTAATTTTCTCTAAAATTGTAACAATCAAACAAACCCTTAAACGGATTTAATATTCTTCCCCTTGCGGAGAATAAAAAAAGTATCCCAAACATATTGACAATGTTCATTTGTCTAAAATTTTAGGATTTCAAAACTTAAGAATATTAAACACACTTTAAAATTTTAATATTTATACATACATTTTATAAATTTTATAAATCTTAATAAATTTCACTGTCCAAAAACTTCTTAAAATTTTAAAAATATTCGTCGAAAATTTCAACAAACAAACGCTGCAAAAGAATTCAGATGCTGCTCCATTAATTATTGTGATCCCGAAGAACAAGGGAAAGAGACGTTAGCTTAGCTGATGCTGGTGCGCTGTGCCTCTTGCTAGAGGACTAAACATTACTCTCTTTTTCTTTTTTCGGTCAACAAACGATTTATTCGGTCAACAAAGCGATGCGCGCCACCAAAGCAGACTCTCTCGCTCTCTCTCTCTCTCTCTCTCTAGTGTCGAAGAACAAGCAGATGCTGTTGTTCCGTTTCCTCTCATCTCGCTGTCAAGGAACCTTCTTCTCTCTTTTCAAAGAGTGCAGTTTTTTCTAAGGAAGTTGATTCTGTCTAATTAGAAGAAGAAGAAGAAGAATCGGACGCCGATGGAGGTGTCAAGCGAGGAGGAGGGGTCGGGCCTGTGGGATGGCGTGTTGGAGTTGACCAAGTCAGCGCAGGACAAGAACGGCGACGCGCTGCTCTGGGCGGTGCAGCTCAGCGGCAGCCTCTGCTCGGCCGGGGTCAACCTGCCCTCCGTCGAGTTGGCCCACCTCCTCGTCTCCCATATCTGCTTCGACAATCACGTGCCCATCACGTGGAAGTTCCTTGAGAAGGCTTTGACCGTCAAGCTCGCTCCCCCCATGCTGGTGCTTGCCCTCCTCTCCACCAGGTCCCCCCCTTACTTTCTCTTACTCTCACAACTCCTTACCTCGTTTTCTTTATTTTTAGTCTCTTCTTAGGTTTTTGGTTCATCCTAATGTAGTGTTCTAGGTGAAATACGTGTTTTTCTGCTTCTAGGCTGGTCAATTCATGTACGTACCGTGCTTGTATTTCCTGCATGTATTACATGTCTATACATACATGCACGAATTGTTTATTGGGTGGCATCGTGCCTCAACTGTATGGGCAAGTGAAGCCTGAAGGCACCTGGGATGATTGCTTGTGAGTAATTAGTTTCTGGGGGCTTCTTAAGGTGTTTGAGAAGGTAATGTCGCGCTTAGGTTTCGTCACTAGTTGTTACTTTTGTTTTGAAGGATTTCATTTTTATCGTTATTGTGTGTAGTTTATATTAGTTTTCATACTTATCAGTGTTAAGGTTTATACGTTTTGGTGGCTTCGTGGGACAATTTTTTAATCGGGTCAGTAGAACTGACATCATTTATGAATTACTGTGAGGGAATTTTCTTCAGTGAAACTTTTTCGTCCATAAAAGGATTTGTTTTCCTCTTGGATTTGGGTTAGTACGTCAATGAGTGTGAACGGGGTACTGTATTTCCCCCCTGAAGACATTGCTGATCACTCTTTGGGCTATGTCTTTACTGATTGAATTACATTCAATGCTTTTCATGGTCTACTGTAGGGTCATTCCAAATCGGCAGCACCAGCCTGGGGCGTATAGACTATATATGGAACTCCTCAAGCGACATGCCTTTTCATTTTCTTCTCAAATTCATGGTCCGAATTCTCAAAAGTAAGTTTCAGTTTTTTTCGCAGTTGGTCGTACAAAGATGGGTTGACAGTCTCTATGTCACTGTGACAGCCATAATTTGTTATCACTGAACCTGCTATACATGGGTGCCCATTTTATTTGGCTTAAAAGCTAAATAAAGAAACTCCTAATGCTCCACAAGACAGGAGTGCAAAATGAGAAAGATGTTTTGATTTTTCCTTCTGGTGTTATTTGATTTTTGGATTGTAATTCCTCTGTATGCCATTAAGTTGGCCTGCCTTACGGAGCAATGTCAGGTTTCAATTGGAAATAGCATTCTACTCATTCACTTGTCTGATGGTTCAACTACCCTTCCCAACTTAATCCATTGTTGAAATTGATTTTTTTCAGGGATAACAGTTACACTATTAACTTTAATTGTGCAACAGTGCTAGAAATTATTCATTAAGAGTATGAGAACAATTTTTATGGTTATGGTTTGTTAGTAGTTGGTTTAATAAGGGGTTCTTGGTGTCATCATTTGAACCGATTACATAGAAAGATATCAAGAATCGAATTTCCAGCTTGTGGATGCTCTAGGCATCTTTGCTATAATGAACAGTCACATCCCTGCTCTATCATTTGCTTTTGGAATGAAATTTCTTCATCTTTCATTTTGAAGGTTCCATTAATTTAAAATTGGGCATCTTCCCACAGAACCCAAAACACAAAAGACCTCATTGTTGTACCAATGATATGATTTTTGTCTTTGACCTTTCCTTCTCAAGCTCTTTTTTTGAAAAATTTTCTAATGTTGGAGAACTTCTTTCTGTGGACCTACAGAAAACTATTGAAAGCTTATTTTGACCTTGCTGTTAAGTAGCCTTTTCACGTTTGTTTTCCTTAGGTACTTTTTCTGTTGATTAAATTAAGTACTAAACTACATTTTGGATGAAATTACAGGATCATGAAATCCATTGATGACATTCTTCATCTTTCCCAGATATATGGCCTTCAAGTACGCGAACCTGGGGTGCTGCTTGTTGAGTTTGTCTTTTCAATTGTATGGCAATTGCTCGATGCATCTTTAGATGATGAAAGGTTGCTAGAACTTACCCCAGAAAAGCAGTCTAGATGGCCAACGAAGGCACAAGATATGGAAGTAGATGGTCATGATAGCTTTAGTGAGAAGAGAACAGAGTACAATGAAGGGCTGCAGAAAGTAAATACTGCAATGGCTATTGAGGTGATTGGAGAGTTTTTGCAAAATAAAGTGACTTCAAGGATTCTGTACTTGGCGCGTCGAAACATGTAAGCAAATATATTCATTTTAGAGATCCTTCACTTTTTCTGGATCTTAATGATAATTTGTTGTGTCTGTGAGAGAGAAGTGAAAAACAAGGGGTTACTTGCACTACTAGTTAAAGTTCCACCTAATCAAATATCTAACAGTGTTCAGTTATTTATTAAAGAGGCTGATGTGTTTCCAATTAAATTTTGAGAGATCTTTTGAGTATACAATACTTGGTATAAAAATCCTTTCCTCTTTGTAGGCAATCACATTGGGGAGGTTTCACTCTGCGACTGCAATTGCTTGCTGCAAAATCAGCTGTCTTGAGGGACTCAAAACACATAACTCCCGAGACTCTTTTGCAGTTAACATCTGATGCACGTATAGTTCTGTCTCGAGAATGCAAAACAATGTCAGGGAAAGAGTTTCATGCTGTCATGGCTTCTGGATCTCTGACGTCTTCTGCCAGTCAATCTCATGGGCTTGTTTGGTCTTCAATTTGGCTCCCTGTTGATCTGTTTCTGGAAGATGCTATGGATGGATCAGAAGTGGCAGCAACTAGTGCTGTTGAAATTCTTACTGGTAGGTGTTAATTCTTCTATGCTAAATTTTAAATCCTTGATTTACCTGGATTGGAACAGATTTTAAGTGTTCTAGGCCGTACTATTGAACTAGAATTACTGTTGCAGGTTTAATAAAGGCTCTGCAGGCTGTTAATGGTACAAATGGCACAATACCTTTTTAGGTTTATGGATTGCAGCTCTGCGACTAGTACAAAGGGTAGGGTTTATTTTGCAAGGAACTAACGTTTACCTTGGACTTTTGATTTACTAAAAGAAAATACAAGTAATCAAGTCTATATTCTTTTTTATTTTATTTTTTTTGGGGTGGGGGGGGGGGGGGGGGGGTTTGGGTGACACTTTCCACATGTTGCGTAGCTTTGGAGGAGGGAAAAAAAATCACAGTTGTTGTACTTCAAGCAATTGGTTTAGTTAAACTTTCCTAGTTATTACTCTTTTGGTGTTGAATGGGATTGCTTGCAAAGGAATCAAGATTTCTAAGCTTCGTTTGCAATCTAAATGATCTGAATATGCTATGATTAATGCTGGAAATAGGAACAAGAAATAAGCCGGATTACCTGCTCTATGTATTAAGAAATGGAAAATGCCGAAAAAGGATAAAGTTGGCTGTAAAAAAGTTTTATGCAACACTCGCAAACTACCAAAAAATTGCAATTTTTCATTCTGGTTTGAGATCTGATCTCCAATATTCTGCCTCGTGGCCTATTTTTTGTCCAAATTAATGTTCAAATCTTAACCGAGGGTCCACATTGCAATTTTTTAGTTATTCAAGAATGTAATGTGCCATAGTTAGTTGTTTGGGTGCTGTATTGTAAAAGGATGAGAATTTATAATTACAAAGTACACTTTTCCTTGGGATATTTATGAAAAATGTTGTTATTCACCATAAACAAGTGCAGAATTATCAAGGAAGTAATTGTTTTAATCGAGGAATTTGTAAATAGGGAATGTTTTCATTATTCTTTCACTATAGTGGTTTGTATTCCTCCCATGTGGCATGCGTACATGTGTAAAACATTTGAACATTATAATCTTGTGAAGACAAATAGTGTACTTGAGCCCTATTTCTTACAAAGACCACTTTTATTAAAAATCACTTAATACCATTGATTGATTCATATGATGGGATCCATGTCTAGAATCACAGTGAAATCTCTAGAAGCATCATTCAAATGGTTCCAATATTGTTCTGTCTAAACTTCTGTTTCCAGATATTCACATTCATCTGCTTTATTTTTCTTCTGTTCAGGAGAGGGATCTATGTGAAGGTCCTGTGCCTCGCCTAGATACGTGTCTGTGCATGTTATTGTCTATTATGGTACTTGCAGTTGCTAATATTATTGAGGAAGAGGAATGTGAACTGATTGATGAGACTGAACGCAGTCCTGCCAATCAAAGGAAAGAAAAGCAGGTACTTGGAAAGCGTCGCAAGGCTTTAGTTACCAGCTTGCAGTTATTGGGCAATTTTGATGGCTTGTTGACTGCACCTCAGGCTGTTACTTCTGTAGCCAATCAGGCTGCTGCCAAAGCAATAATGTCCATTTCAGGCATTCCAGTTGGTAATGGATACTATGAATGTATGAGTGTAAATGACATGCCGATGAACTGTTGTAAGTAGTTATTACTTTTCAGCATGACTATTTGATTTTTAAAGGCTTTCAATTTGGAAATGAAAAGGGACTGTAATTTGATAAATATTTGTAAGACAATAAATCCTGGATGAGCCGGCCTTCATATTTGTTCTTTGTAATCAACCCAATTGTTGATTCTTCATTCTTCCTTGAAATTTCTGTTAGATATTAGTTCCATTCATGTTGATTATGCAGAGTCACAGCCCTTTGGTGGGACCTGACTGATTATGGCTTTTTATATTCTGCTTTTTCTTACAGCTGGAAACATGCGACATCTGATTGTTGAGGCTTGTATCGCACGGAATTTACTGGATACATCAGCATATTTCTGGCCAGGTTATGTCAATGCACGCAGCAATCAAGTTCCTCGGAGTGTCCCTGGGCAAGTGCCTGGTTGGTCGTCATTGATGAAGGGGTCTCCTCTTACCCCACCATTGGCAAATGTTTTGGTTGCCACCACAGCTTCTAGGTATAATTAATGCCACCATTTCTTTTTATTCCTTTTATTTTTTACCTCCTTTCTCCTTGAGTTTCCCCTTTTTCTTTTCTTTCTCTCTCTTTTATTTTTTTTTTGGGTGGGGGGGGCAGTGAAGCTCAGATGGCAGTATTTATTCTTTGATGCCATAATTATAGTAATCACTACAAAGGAGATGACATAATAGCTAAAATCAAATCTCCAAGTTCAAACTGTGCCCCTTATAGAGAGATGTCTCTACTATAGCAGCAGTGTTGACCTAAAAACATATGCCATCAGTCTAAAAAACCTACTTGCTGTTCCCTCCTTTTTGGTTTATATTTTCATTTTCAGAGAAGTCCTCAATGGCATGTACAGTAGCTTCCATGTAGCTGGTCCTGAGCTGGACAAAGGAGTAGGGTTGTTGATGAGTAGTATCTAGGTCCAATGTGAGTCTGAGAGTCATACTCACACCTGTGCAATTTCATAACGAGCTGATCACATATGGTTGGGGCAAAAGTCTTGTTAAGCTGAGTGTAAGGCTCCATGCAAAAGATAACTACGATTTGAAGTATGAAAAAAGTACCGATATGCACATGTACATTTAGATGTTTCGAGGTGGTAGTTGTCAAATTGACTGTTATAAATCCTGAAACCTGGGCTTCAGTTAAATACTTCTTTTTCCTGAAGCCAGGTATATCAGATGCTCTTTTTTGTAAATTTACCCAGTGGTAAGGCAACTGAATTTACGCTCATGGATTTGATGGAAGCTTAGCAGAAATCGAGAAAATATATGAGATTGCACTCAATGGTCCCAATGATGAGAAGATATCTGCTGCTACCATTCTTTGTGGGGCGTCTCTAGTTCGTGGTTGGAATATACAGGTAATGTTTAAAAGACCATATTGTTTGGCTTGCTGAATATTTGTTGCAATTGCAGACTACTCGTGCTTGATTGCGTCAGAAGTTTGTTAATCTCTAATTTTTTGAGTCTGATATGATTTTAATTGGTTGCAGGAGCACGTTATTGTTTTTATTACGAGTTTGCTATCTCCTCCAGTCCCTCCAGATTACTCTGGAAGTGATAGCCATTTGATCAGCTATGCTCCATTTTTGAATTGCCTTCTTGTTGGAATATCAACTGTTGATGTTGTTCAGATTTTCTCCTTACAAGGCTTGGTGAGTTCGACTTTAAAACTGTCTACGAAGTAAAAAAAATGTATCTGAAGATTCTGATTTTGAATTTGTAATTTTGCAACAAAGACTCTTGACAAATGTGTCTCACCATAGCTGAGGACACCACAAGGGAGCATTCATAACACATGCTGGGGGAGGCAAGAGATTTTTGCCTCAGGGATGCACACCTCCCCCCCCCCCCCTCTTTTTTCCAACACCCAAAAAAAGACAAACAAACAAAAGAGAGAAATGGAAAAAAGGAGAGGTGCATACATGTATAGAAATTTACGAATCAATATTTTAAATATATTGGGCATTTCAATAATTTGTTCTACCTAGTTAACGAACTTCTTAGTCAGTTTTCTCTGTTTTGACACTACCCATCAATTTTGACTGATACAAACTACGTGTATAGAAATGTACGAATCAATACTTTAAATATATTCAGCATTTCAATCATTTGTTCTACCTAGTTAACGAACTTCTTAGTCAGATTTGTCTGGTTTTGACAGAGAATCATGGTTTAAATGTCTAGCCATCAATTTTGACTGATACAAACTAGTTGGAAATAAATGCACTGGAAAATTGATAGCTATATACTAGTTCCAGCACCTTCTCTCCCTGCAATGCCTCTGCCCCTGCATGGATTCACACAGAGTTGATGAATATAAGCAGCGAAACACTATCTAATGAAAAGAGAGGATAGCATAGGCGGACCATACAAAGAATTGAATACTCAAATGCTTTCATGTCGTCTAGAAACTGATTGTCTTTCATTCATTCCTAGGTCCCATTGCTTGCCGGTGCCTTGATGCCCATCTGTGAGGTTTTTGGTTCCTGTGTACCCAATATGTCATGGACCCTTACAACCGGAGAGGAACTCTCTTGTCATGCAGTGTTCTGCAATGCTTTTACACTTCTGCTGAAGTTATGGAAGTTTGATCATCCACCTCTTGAGCATGTGATGGGAGATGCGCCACCAGTGGGATCCCAACTAAGTCCTGAATACCTTTTATCTGTTCGGAATTTAAGATTATCATCCTTTGGAAAATTACCCAGGGATCGAATGAAAAGCAGAAGACTGTCTAGATTATTAAGATTTTCTATAGAACCTATATTCATGGACACGTTTCCAAGATTAAAACTCTGGTACCGCCAGCATCAAAAATGTATTGCTTCCTCCCTCTGTGGACTTGTATCTGGGACCCCTGTTCATCAGATTGTTGATGCACTCCTGAATATGATGTTCAGAAAAATAAATAGAAGCGGTCAGCCTTTGACTCCTACAACTTCAGGAAGCAGTACTTCATCAGTGTCTGGAACTCAAGATGCCTCTATTAGACTTGAAGTGCCTGCATGGGATATCCTTGAGGCAACTCCCTTTGTGCTTGACGCTGCTCTTACGGCCTGTGCGAATGGAAGACTCTCTCCCCGTGAACTTGCCACAGGTTTATCCAGTTCTTTCATCATCGCTAAATGCTTTTAAATTGTGGTGATCCTTAATATTAATTAAAAATAGACATCTATGCATAGGAAACTTATTTTGTTATAAGAAGCATATCTCAAGAATTTGGGAGTGACAGGAACTGCTCTTTTGAACAGAATTTGTTATGTAGTTAGATTGTTGATTCAGTTGGCACTCTCTTATTCAGGACTCAAGGATCTTGCTGATTTTCTTCCTGCAACTTTGGCAACCATTGTAAGCTATTTTTCAGCTGAAGTAACACGAGGCGTATGGAAGCCAGTTATTATGAATGGAACTGATTGGCCAAGCCCTGCTGCTAATTTATCCATCGTTGAGCAACAGATTAAAAAAATCTTAGCCGCTACTGGTGTTGATGTCCCAAGCCTCGCCATTGGTATTTCCTTGTATACTCTTATATGCTGATTATCATTATTGTTTCTGGAAAACCGGTTACTTACCAAACTTAAAATCTCCCTCCATGCTACCTCCACTGTAGAGAATTAATTTTCTGTCCAGAGTGATTTGTCAGCAAAAGTTTTTATGACTCTTGATCTAATGATGTTACATGCTATGTAAATTTATTGTATGGTATGGCAAACAGCTCATCAAAGGACAGCAGACTATTGTAATGTCAGTCTTACTATCCACTTAAAATAATGTTCTCATGTTGATGATTGAGGAAAAATAGATTTGTGAGCTTACATGTTCTTTTAACATATGTTGGATGAAAATTCCAGTTAACAAATCATCTGTTGACATTAGAGCTCACGGTTTTGTTTGCAGGTGGGAGCTCTCCAGCTTCTCTTCCTTTACCCTTGGCTGCCATAGTAAGCCTCACAATAACTTATAAACTTGATAGATCCACTGAACGTTTCCTCACCATGGTTGGCCCAGCCTTGTATTCCCTTGCTTCTGGTTGCCCCTGGCCATGCATGCCTGTCATAGCCTCGTTATGGGCCCAGAAGGTAAAGCGTTGGGGTGACTTCCTTGTGTTCACAGCCTCACGTACTGTTTTCCACCATAGCAGTGATGCTGTGGTCCAGCTTCTTAAGAGCTGCTTCACATCCACTCTCGGGCTAAGTTCCTCCCACATTTACAGCAATGGTGGTGTTGGTGCCCTTCTGGGGCACGGCTTTGGCTCCCCATCCTGTGGAGGGATCACCCCAGTTGCTCCTGGAATTCTTTACTTAAGAGTGCATCGGTCTATCAGAGATGTTATGTTCATGACGGAAGAAATTCTCTCTCTGCTAATGTTTTCTGTCAGGGATATAGTGAGTAGTGGGTTGCCTAAAGATAAGGTGGAGAAATTGAAGAAGACCAAGTATGGGATGAGATATGGGCAGGTTTCTCTTGCTGAAGCAATGACACGTGTCAAGCTTGCAGCTTCACTTGGGGCTTCATTAGTTTGGATATCAGGTGGGCCAAGTTTGGTTCAGTCGTTGATCAAAGAAACCCTACCTTCTTGGTTTCTGTCAGTGCATGAGTTAGGGCAGGAAGGTGGAGAATCTGGAGGTATGGTAGCAATGCTGGGAGGTTATGCACTTGCCTACTTCGCGGTGCTTTGTGGGACATTTGCCTGGGGCGTGGACTCTGTGTTGCCAGCTTCAAAACGGCGGCCAAAGATTCTTGGGGCACACTTGGAATTTCTCGCAAGCGCGCTAGATGGAAAAATATCACTTGGTTGCGATTGTGCCACTTGGCGGGCATATGTATCAGGGTTTGTGAGCTTGATGGTGGGTTGCGCACCACTGTGGATGCTGGAGATCAATGTCGATGTGTTAAAGAGTTTGAGCAGAGGATTGAGGCAGTGGAACGAGGAAGAATTGGCTCTGGCCTTGCTGGGACTTGGAGGGATAGGTGCAATGGGTGCAGCTGCTGAATTGATTATTGAAATTTGAGTTTGGATGGTAGCACAAGGAAGTTGCCAGTATGCCCTGTTCTGTATCCCTAATATTTCTGGTAGAGGATTTAGGTTTGAAGATTCCATTAGAGTAGGATGTCAAATTGTTATATAGCTTTTTGTATATCCATATCTCCTGTAAATTTCTTACATGATATATGGAAAAGTAGAGTTCCTTCTTCTGTCGATTGGTTTGAAGAAACTTAAAGCTTATTTTTGCCATCTTGGCCTCAGGAAAGAGGATATGTGGGGGCACCACCCCTCCAATCAAATGGTTAGGCATCAATGAGTGAGGGAGGTCAGAACGTAGGACTCTGGACCTTCCGATGCTACATTTATATCTTGTACGTCGGAAGCATTAAAGTGTGGCCAGTTAATTAGAGAGAAATTACGATGATATCATTTATCAGACTTGTGAGAAACTAGCAGACAGCAAGTTCTGCATTATTTGGAGATTAAAAATTGAAATTTATTTCAAAAAATAAACTGAATATAAGAAAAACATTTAATTTTCAAGTGCTTTGTAAAATTTGTTTGGGTCCATGACCTGAGAATCTCCGGGACAATTACAAAATTTCAAAGACTGTTTCAACCTGGGAAAGCATTAAAAAGCTGCCTTTCCAAAATCATATTTTAATCTAAACATGATTTTTTTAATATAAAAATATTTGTTATCTTCAATAAATTTTTCTATATAATAAAAGAACTTTTACAAAAAAAATTAAAAACTCATCTTACAAAAATTTTCTTTCCCAACATATTTTTAATTCTCATTCTTTGAGAGAATAAATTTAAAAAATATATATTTTTTAAAAATACAAACTTTTTTTAGTTGCCGCAAGGAGCCCAAACTGACTGTATAACGTTGTGTTTCCTTTCAGGCCCAGTTATATCATATGCTGCGTTATTTGAAGTATTGTATGCACCTCTGTCTCTCTGTGGTGTCGCCAGAGAAATGGAAGCAAGGGTGTTGGAGCTAACGTGCTTACCTGCCCGGCCATTATCAACTCACTCTATAGTCCACTCAAAGCTTCCAGTACCTACTTACGCTTTTCCTTTGAAGCCTAAGCACTCACCCCCCTTAGGTCAGCCCGCACCACCACAAATATCTTTTGTTCTTTTGAAGTTCTGTTTTTGCTAAATTTGGAAGCCCTTTTTCTTATCCTTTCCTGTTGGGATTTGAAAAGCAGTTCTGAGGAGGAGCATGAGCAAGGACGAGCCTCTCATAGATGGGCTTCCCAAGGAGTATTATGATGATGTATGTAGCTTTCGACATGAGCTCTGACATGCTTTGCACCTTTGCTTAGACAAACACCTCTTGTTTTCTTGTTCTAAGTTGTTCTTGGTAGTTATTTTTTGTGGATAATCGGGTATTCGTTACTTTTTGACGATCAGCTAAAAGGATTTTCGAACTTCTTGGTTTCCAGTATTGGGTCTATTGTATATCAGCTATGCGTATCCGTAAATCTTTAATTTAATGTTTTTAATATAGACATAGAGCATATTCAAATGGTTATTGGCTATTTTCATGTATATTTTTATGAAGGGATGTATATAACAGGCCGCATTCACTTGGTTTGGATATAACTTACAGACCATTGATTCTGGCATAGTCCTGATTTATAATTATTTGGAATAATGGTACAAAATCAACTACTAGCGAAGATATGGGTGGAGTTACATCCATATCACGAACTCAGCAAGTTGCTCCTGATTCATATTGCACCTCACCAAGCTTTAGTAATGAATTTAGTAGGTTCTGACAAAAATGACACTTCTAAGTTTTGTGTTCGCCAGACTAAATGATGCATTCTCATGTTGTAGTTGCCTCACTAACTGTGAAAAATACCAGAATAGCTTAATATAATGCCTTTGCAGCTTATAAATTTAGCAATCTGAATTTATTTGTTTATGGCATTACAATTGACGTGGAAGTTGAAACATGAAGCTCTTTTCATGGTAACCCTAGTGCATTAAGAAAATGTAATTTGGAACATTATGCGTTGCCTCTATTCTTCAAAGACAAGTTTGATGTATTGAATAATATAGCAGTCGCTACTTAGAATTAAATCAAATAGATCATATCATTTTTGTTTCCCATTTTGGTACTTTTAGTGTCATATGTTGTCTAGTTCTATGTGAAATTTTCTTCTTCGTGAAATATTTTGTCCAGTGACTGATTAATTCCTCAAGTTGTTGGATCATTTGGCCCAGCTTTTTGAACTCATGAGTGTTTGGAAACAGTGTGAATTCTGAACACGAGAATAGGTGGCCTCGATATAAAATCAACATTGAAATTCTTGTAATATTGATGTTGTTGCTATCTGTGCAATATGCACTGTTAAGAGCTGGCATTGCCTTCTCTGTTAGGAATGGCAAGCACGACAGCGCGAAAAAACGAAGGAATTGCATCGAAGACGTCAAGAGGAAGATGAAGAAGAGGAAAGAAAGGTTCAAGAGTATCGTGAAATTGGCATGCGCTTGATGGGGTATGAAGAGGAAGATGTCAGAAAAGCACGAAGATTGGTTTCCAGCTTCATCAGAGCTGCTGAAGAAGTGGAAGAGGTATTGAGAAAGTATAATTGCAAAATCTATTACCTCATGATTGGCTTAATCGAGAGATTCTTCCTTTAGATTATGAGGATATCCTAATCTTCTAAAAAGAGTTTTCTGTACATGCACAAGTTTGTAGAAATGCTTCCCGTTAGTTTATCTTTGGCTGCTTTTCTTGTGAAAGAAATTTTGTCTTCTTTGTAAGGACACCCACATTTCATTACTGTTTCTCCTCATGCATCCTTTTTAGTAACAAGTTCCATAAGTAGTTATGTTGGATGGTTGTAACTGTTGATTGATTCTTTATTATATGCAGAAAATTGAGGAAGCTGCTGAGAAAGGAGAACTCACTGAGCTTGTTCTAATGGTCATCTGGAATCGCCTTGACCTTGCTCGACGTGATGTAAGTTTGTCTTTGCTGTCTTTAACATTTATTTGACTTTCCTGTTTTCTTATGTTCCAATGTTCTCCTAGTTTATGTTTTCCAGAGATTCTTTATTTGTGGAGTAACTTTTAATGTTCCAGTAACAAGGTTTGCATTCTCTGCAAATTGGGTAGCTGGCAGTATAACATGTCTCTTCACTTCTAGGAGCGTTTATTGCTTTTAAGCATCGGTTTCATAAGTCTCATAATGAGCACACTACTGCTTCTTCTTTTTTTGATAAGTAAGCCAATCTTATTAATAGGAAAAAACAAGAAAAAACAATGAACACAAAGCAACGGAGTCAACAGTACAAGAGACTATACTGAAGACTCCTAACATAAACAAGCAAGAAAGCTAAGAAAATCCGGAAATCCCGAAAAGGGAAAACCCAACACCGCATTGGCCCAGAGAAAAAGCGACTGCAAAAAAAGACCCCTTAAACTATCCAAAGACTGCTCAGAATCTTCGAAGCATCTGTTGTTCCTCTCCCTCCATAAGATCCACCAAACATAAAGAGGAATCATTCTCCATACTGCCAAAGTAATGGGATTGTCGAACTTCTTTTTCCAGCACCTCAACACCTCGATCACCCTCCTAGGCATAACCCAAGAAAGGTTCATAATGCTAAACAAATACGACCACAACCCGCTAGCCATAGAGCAATGCAGAAAAATATGATCCACAGACTCTCCCTCGCATTTACACAAGAAGCACCAATCAGTCAAGTAAAGGCCCCTCCTCCTTAAGTTGTCGATAGTCAAAACTCTCCCATGAGCAGCCTCCCAAACCAAAAAAGAAACTCGTAAGGGAGCCAAAGTCTTCCAGCACTGACACCAAGGGAATCCCAAATCTGAATCACTCGAAAGAAATCTATACATAGATTTGACCGAAAAGGCACCTATTTTGGAATCCCGCCACCTTATCTTATCAACCTCCCCTCTCCTAACAGTCTGCCCATACAGCAAAGAACATTACCGCTTATTATGTGAAGGAAGTTTGTTTTTTCACACACGTTTGAAGAAAACAATTTGTATCATAGATTAAACTTTGCCATTTCAAAATGAAAATGTTATCCCTGACTCTCATGAAGGGAAAGCGAATAAGTGAGGAAGTTCTATTGAAGATATAATAATAGTTGTATCTTTAACTTATGGAAGATGATGACATTAGCCATTTCACTTGAGCAAAGAATCCTTATTGATTAAGGACTCTGATGACCAGAGATATAATTGTATTTTGTTGGACATATAAGTGTTTTGGTAAAGCAATAGTTCAATGTCTTCTCCTAGGAGATTTCTCACACTTAGGAAAGACAAGCATCAAACAATAGAGCTATAGGACAATATTGATATTGAACAAAATATCTGTAACCGAAATGTCTAAGTTGTCTAACAGTATCTGTGACCTAATTATTGTATTTTTAGTCTAAAATGAAATTTGGGAACTCCTTTATCCGTTATTTGTTCTTTGTAATTCGTGCTACTATGGTATGAGGTCAATAGTATATCTGAATTATGCACTCTCTCTCTCAAATGTTAATCAGGATATTAATCACATTTTTCCAGGATGAAAAGGATGCTATAAGAAGTCTTGATCTGTTATACAGGAGGGTTGAGGTAGGCACTAGTTGTCATATTTAAGTTCCAGGCTTAAAGAAGTTAGTTACAATATGCAAAGGCTTTGAATTTTCCCAAACTTTCTTGAGAATTTCAGAATGTAATTCTACTTCCACACTTTGTTTAGCTAGAATTAAACTTTTAAGACTATTATGTTAAAGACTAGTTTTGTTGTATACTTTCTGAAATTTTTATTCTAGCATTTCTAATGCTCATATATAAAACCTGAATCATATGTATCATCTCCTAATAGATGCCTCTAGTATTTTGTATCATCTGAAGCTCGAAACACGTTTGGCTTGTCTTTTAGTGGCTTCATTATTTATTCTGATGGTACCAGGAGGTACCTTGTAATGTTTTTCTCCATTTACGAAGATCTTATGTCTTCAAAAGAGGTTAGTTACAACATTGTTCAGTCTGGTTTATTTTATCGACCCAGTCTTGGATGAAATTACAATTTTTCGTGGTCTGCTTTTTCTGCAAGATTTTGCTTGAACTACTTGGAGTTACTTTGTTCCGCTGCCTATAAGTACGAGATATTTTGAGGCTAAAACTAAATGATGAGCTTTTATGAAATATTGTCTGAGATCATGCTGACTTGAGCCCAGTTCCTTACCCGATTGTTTCCAACCTGATACATCTAGTTCCAATTACTCCTTTAGGCCCTTTCTTTTCAGTTTCTATGTTCCTCCCTTCTTTACCTTTCTTGAGGAAAAATTACTCGCAGAGATCTAACTATGACCATGCAGACTGAGATATTGAAAAGGGAGGCTACTCCAGCCATGGGACTGCTCAATGATCTTTTGAACATGCATGATGGGTTTGATGATGAGATCTGGC
This sequence comes from Morella rubra, assembly GCA_003952965.2. Lineage (NCBI taxonomy): Eukaryota > Viridiplantae > Streptophyta > Magnoliopsida > Fagales > Myricaceae > Morella > Morella rubra. The sequence goes on along the minus strand of CM025856.1, from coordinate 16,944,381 downwards.
TGAAGGAATGCAAAAACCACATGGTCAATACCTTTCCAAGAGAGGACCCATTTAGCATTCTTGTTCCAGCAGGATTTGACATTGATAAGGTATGCCACACATGTGCAAATTGTATGGGTTATGGTTTTAGTTGAACTGCATGATAGAGACAATCAGTAAGTATGTTTCTTGGAGACTCAATTGTCTGTTGCTATATCTAAGATCCTTTTTTTCTTTTCATCAACTTGTTGGTTCGGAATATCTGGCCTAAGATTTTAGTCTCTCCCTATGATGCTTTTTCATATAGGTGATGCCGCAGGAATCTTTCTTTAAGAGTATAGAATGATGTACTAGTGCTAATAAAAAAAATAGAATGATATACTATTGATTCTCAAATGAGTCTGTTCCGCACACTAGGAGTGCGTACACACGTGCCCATGCATGATGCTGTAATCTGGAATGCTCTCAGCCCCTTTGAAGTCTTAACCGGAACCATGAACAATTTATTTTATAAAGCATACATTTGAGATGTTAAAAGAGTTTGGTTGCCCATGATATAAAATATCAAGACTAATCAGATGAACAACTCTTCCATTAGAGGGAAAACAGAAACCCAGTTCTGCTACCATGCAACATAATAGAGTACTTTTCTGATGGTAGATCTTTTACTGTATCAGATAAGAAACGAATGTAGGATTGTTTCATTCACCCTTAGAGTAGATTATACATCTAAACAAATTGGTAGTGATAAAATTAAATCATGTTATATATAAGAGCAGCTTACCTTTTCTTCCTACAGCATCAAGGGCCACTTCGACCACCACTTGAAGATGATGATACACTTCTAAGGGTAGACTTTGTCAGAGAGGTTGATGCTTTGCTAAAAGAGGTCAAGTCTAACCTTCGTGAAACGGAAAATGCACAAGGGTTTGATCCTGAATCTGTTGCAAGTAGGTTGAAGCAACAGGAGAAACAAAGAACCATTCGCCAAGTACAAGCTTTGCTAGACCTAGCCATAAATTTGGAATGGTAGACATACAATGTCCCTTCTGTGGCCAATTCCCCTTGCAGGAAAAGAGGGGCAGGGGCTTTTCAATCCCCCTTTTGCCATTAGTTCCACCTCTAATGTGCTCTGTTATTAAGATTGTCAACTGATTTCGTAATGTTATGCCCTTATTTTGTGAGGCATTTGTATGTACATTTGGAGCTTTGTGCTGCTTACATTATAGTTGATCTGTAAGTATTTCCCTTTTGTTTTACTCTTTTTAGAATTTCATTTTCATTCCATCTCTTCTTCTCTCTCTACCAACTGTGGAACCCTGACCTGGTGCAGACGACACAAGCCAGAAACCCAGGTGCAAGGAAGATTGGTTCATTTTTGTTTGATCTCATTTGTTAAGAAAAGAACCGTTGCCAACCCACTTTAGATGCAAACATAACACAAACAGTTCTAAAGAACCCAGTGCTGTTATATCATAACTTGTTAATGGAGTTTTTTTTTTTTTTTTGCTTGATTAATGGAGTTTATTGCTGGTGAAACAAAGCATAGTGGGTAATTTTGCTTTCCATTCTTGGAAAATTCGGTCATTTTTGTCCACCCTATCACACAGATGTTCAAGCTTATAGGAATTAATTTCCTCATATTATCATGCAACCATGCCATGAATTATGGTCATTTCTGGTTTGGGGAAGTAGATGAGAAATAATTTTTATTTTTTCCTCAAAAGAAAGGGGAGGGGAACCAGGGTAGCAACCCTTTCAATGGAGCAATTCCGCTGTGGAAGTAGACAAGAAATAATTACTGCTGTATAAGATAAATTTGTTTACACATAATAGGCAGGTCGTTCGACGACATCTGTTTTTCTGCTTAACATACAACCAAGAGTGAACATGTGTTGGAAGCATGTTCGTTCGTAAGTGCCCTTTACCCAAAGTTCCATCCAGGCTTCGTAGATATAATTACTCAAAGCACCTTATAGATTTAGTTGTTTATTGTAGAATTTTGAGCACACAAGTGAATGGTAGAAGTAAAAAAAAATTTCACATCCTTTGCTAAAAATCAAATTGTACTCTTATTCAAGAGATTGATGAGTTTGCAGAGGATTATTGGCAGCCATTGCCGACTACGGGCAATCTGATCTGCTGCAATTCCGTTTTATTGTCACGTTATTCTACAAGAAAGGGGTTCAACGTGTATAATTACAAACTTCGCATTTGGAAGGGGAAAAAGGGCTGCGGGAAGATTTCAAATATTTATCCTGCTAGCTTCAAACAGAGCACAACTATGAGACTTCATCTCATAAGCAACTAATCCCGCCATCTGCTCAATAACAGGTTCACCACTGGTTGAGAAAAACCCTGGGAATGGAAGAGCCGTGTCAACCAAACGACACCATGACATCCCTTCTGGAGGTGGGGGTAGAATAACACTTTCTGAAATATCAGCTGCGTTGAAAGTAATAAATAAATCACCCCTTGGATGTAAAGATTCAGAGCTCAAGGAGCTTTCCACTTTCTCTGCCTTCAATGTCATGGCCAGAAATTTGCAAGATGGGTCTTCCCATCTGGGCCGCGACTGATCACTTCCACTCCAGTCAATATTTTCTTCTTTCAAGAAGCTCCTTTTCTGAAGTAGGTCACTTCGCCTTATTCTCAATGCACTCAAGAATGAGATGAATTGCGTGGTTTGAGTACCAAAACCTGTTTTTAGAGCATTCCAATCGAAGGGTTTTCTGTCTGTATATGCAGGAGAACCACCAGAAGATTGGCCGCACTCATCTCCCATGTTAAGAATAGGGACACCCAGAGAAATATATAAGACACAGAGAAAGTTGCGGATTTGTTTAAGTCGTCTTTCAAGGACAGTGATGTTACTAGTAGGCCCTTCTTCCCCACAGTTCCAACTTAAGTGTGAAGCCAATGCATCACTACTGAAGCTGACTAGGTCCACAAGAGTTAGACCAAAGTTTCTAGCAATAAAATTAAAAGAGAATGCTGGGCCTCGCCCATCTGAAAATATGTCTCCACTTCCACAAAGCCGTGTTGCAAGGTTACTAACAAGCGCATCACCCCTCCAGAAATTTCTCACATCGTTACAGAATGTTGAATTCATTTCCGCCCACCTCTTCCAATGAGGAAAACGAGTTTCCTTGGGTAGCATTTCATGTGGATCCCAGCAATCTGCAATGATCTTGGTCTTTGAAAGTAGTGGGTCAAAAGCTATTGCTTCAATCAAAGGAGGGCGAGACAAGTGCTCTCCATGAAACCCTCTCAACAGAGAGGAAGCATTTATGAAGCAAAATCCGTCAACATGGAACTCACTTACCCAATATCGAAGGCTATCCAAAATCAATTGTTGCACAATAGGGTAATTACAATTCAAAGAATTTGGCCCTTCCAAATCCTCAACTTCATTCATGTGATAATAAGATAAATCATCAATTCCATGCAGTGCTCCTTCCGCAGCAGTATGAGTGAAAACAACTTCCAATAAAACCTCTATGCCATTGTTGTGCAATTTTCTCACCATCTCCTTCATTGAGTTGATGGCAGATAAAGAGCCAGCAGATGGTCCATATGCATTCATGGGTGAAAAGAAATGACAAGGAAAATATGGTCCATTTTGCTCATTGAATGGGAAAATTGGCTCCAGTAAAATAGCATTCATGCCAAGATCTTTGAAATGATGCAACTTTTCTGCCAAACCAGAGAAGGTCCCTGCCACATCAGCAGGTAGCTTACTAGACTTGTGCTCAGTAAAGTGCTTCACATTCAATCGGTAAACCACCAGTTTTTCCCTCGGTAGGTTAGGATGAAAATCATCACCCCAGTCAAAAGCAGGTTCCTTGCATAATCTGCCAAGATACTTTGGAAGCAAGCCAAGTCCATGACTGCTAGGAATAGAATTCCCAATGACCTTAGTATATGGATCCAGAAGAATTTTCCCTGCCAAGAATTTATCTTTGTTTCTCTGGAGACAAGCCCCTTTGCATCGATAACCATAGCTCACAAACGTCCAGGCACTCTCAAATGAGGCATGCCAGACATCACCTGATCGATTGATGTATGGATCGAGATCAAGTTCTAAAGTGGGTTCATCTGCTGTTGTATCTTCATACAAGCATAACACCATCCTTTCTGCATTTCTTGAAATAATAGCAAAGTTCATGGAACCATCAGGTGAAAATGAGAGACCCAATGGAGAGGGATAACCTGTGCCAAAACCAACTGGCACACAGAATTTTGTTTTCCTGTGACTTCTAATTTCTGAGCCACTCGGATAAGAATCCAATGATGATTTTAGTAGAAATGAGAGATAGAAGGGAATTTGTTTTGCTCCAAACTCCAACTCAAGCACAAACGTACCAGCAGAGGTCCATAAGAATGGTGTTTCACTGGTCCCGCTTGTAGTATCTGGCACTAAAGTTTGAACATCCGTAGGCATTAAACATGATGAATCAGCCCTGTAAAGACCCCAACTCAATACCAGTTTCTCATCACTGCTATGTAGTTGCAAGGATGGAACTTCCATATGTACAGCATATTTTTCAGTTTTCTTTCTAACAGAAACTTTCACCTGACCACCAATTTCTGTCCAAAATAAATAAGTTAATGCCTTCTCCAGCTTTTCAGCTTCAGTAACTGTGGTGACTCTTCGTTCAGTTTGCTCAATAAAAACCCGTGATGTAGCATGAACTTTTGTACCAAGATGCTGGGAAAAAGTTTTTCCGATACTATGGGCAACTTCTCCACAAAGTAGCTTTTTGTCCAAATCCATGTTTTCAAAGCCATATCTGATTTGATTTTGACAGATATAATAATAGGAAGGTGACAATTTAAAAGATTCTCTGGGTCCACACTTCAGACAGGAGAGACGTATTGCAAGTGACATTGGAAGAGTTGCCATCTATTGTCCCAATTGCATATGATCACAAACCTGAAAGCAGGATAAGATGTTTCCAAACTATAAGGAGACTATCCCCTGAAGAATCGGAAACGGCTTTCTGTTCAAAATAGGAAGAGCTAGGTTTATCACATGCATAGATCTATGCAAAACATCTACCAGCGGCAAATCGCCATTACATGTAGTATCAACCAATCACAATAGCCCCAGAATTGTGTCCAAAATAGGACAACATTTTCAGTTTCCTAAATTGCTTGTGTCAAATAACCATTCCCAACAATATCTAACTCAAGAATTTGAATTGAACCATACCTTCAAAGCTTCAATTGAAAAAGGCCAAAAAAAAAACGCACGTATGGGAATGGAAATACAATCTTACTTCAAGAACTTCAGGAAGAATCCATCCAAATCAAATGAAAGAAAATTCACAAGACTTGAGAATTTACGTTCTGTGAGGGTAAGGAACAATAGAGAGAGAAGAGGGGGCGGGAGGCAACCATTAAGAATGCCTAAATGGTTTTCAACTGAACAGCAACAGAAAATGACAATCCAATTGCTAACAAGTTCACCAGGAACTCAGAAACACTAAAATTGTACTAGACCCAGGTGACATATGCAACATATGTAGATATATAAAGAAGTTAAAACACAAGAAATGATGAAAACGCCAATACCTCGAAGCCAAAACCGCAAATTAGCATTCAAACTCGACCGATGAGAGAGTGGATGAACTTACATCACCAGGTTCTCTCAGCGTAAGAAGCTGAAATTCACCCTCTTAGATAACAAACAAAGAAAGCAGACCCAAAGAAAAGTTGAGGTGGGGAAGACAGAGAATGCTGGGACAGTTCCGGTTGTTACCGCACAACGCAGCTAAGCTGATAGAGACGGGAGAAACATGGAAGTGCCAGTGATCGTTAATAGTGCTTCGCTTCCTCATCAGGACACTATTATACAAGGTTGCTCAGTCCTCACCGTTAGATCTGAGAACCCATACCGATAAAAATTTACACATGCAAACCAAGATCTTAAAATCTACTTTAAAAAAAAAAAAGGGAAATTAAAAATCACCCACTAGCTTTAAGTGACTTTTTAAAAACTTAGCTGAGTTTTATAGAAAATAAAAAATTATCGACTTTGTCAATTTTTGTAAGAAGGCTCACTCGACCCAACAGGGTTAAACTTATTTAAGGAAAATTCATGTCGTTCAATCGCAAGTAATTGAAATAAATAAATAAAAAAAAAAAAAAATTTTAAAAAAAACATCAATCTCTTTCTTACAGTTTTATGTTTGGGATTAAATCTCTTTCTCCTTTGAATACACTGAACTTCTGAATCAAAAAAATATAATAATTAATTTTCGTTTTGATCAGAGTCACATAGAAATGCAAATTTTGAAAACCCATCTTGGCGATTTTGTTAAACCAAAAATTATAGGTTTATTTTCCCCTCTTTTATCTGTAGGTTGTTATTGGTCTCTAGCACTCTAGTTACTAATATCGTATAGCTGCAAATCACGTTACTTTGGTAGGCTCCCTTGCTTTTATTTTGAAAATTTACAAGAATAAGAGGATGATATAAAGGAGGAGAAGCCATTTCCTCGAAATCAAGATTTATTAAATACTCATTCTATACTAAACTATTAAATACTTATTATATACTATAAAACCCATAATACCCGAAGTTTAATACATGTAACGTTAGCAAAGGTAGGACTCAAATTTCTCCTCTAAAAACTTCCTATTTGTTCCCAAACATTAGAAAACATCTCCTTACTCCTCTTACAATCTCCTCCTAAGTTTTATTTTTCGTTGTGTGATTGTGCGCTTTTCTATTTTGTATTGGAAAAAGAAACCTCATGTTAATTAGAGTCCGAAAATTCTGTTCAAAACGCACTTAAAATGCATATTTATGAATTTTGAAGGTTTAAATTAATGAACTTGATATTTCATGTTGTCCCTATCAAAGCCACAAGAAGGGCAGGGAAAGTCTCCTTCCCCCTCCCCAGCTTCCCTCCTCCCACCACCGTCCCTTTCTTCCCCTCACTTTCTCTCCTTACCGTGTCTCCCAGATCTCTAATTTTTCTCTTAATCTCTAATTTTTCTTCTAAAATAGAAGCTTTTGGTTCTCATGGCAGATCTCTTCATTTGTCGACCCAAAGACCTAAACCACGGAGCTGCCAGAGCTCGGAGCGGATGAAAAAGACACCAATCTATCGCCCTTGACCAAGTTGGACCTCCAAGCTCAATTGTTTCTAAAACTCTACTCCTAGGAAAAGAGCCCTACACTGCAATCAATAATCAATATCTAATCACCACCATATTCTAACAAGAGAGTAAATATAATCTGAGTTCTCCATTTGTTTCGGAACAGTAGTACAAACAATGGCCTCAAAGGCGCATTTTTTGATTCAGACCAAAAACTTGGGTGCAAATTTATCTTGCTAGTATTCTAGATTGCCAATTGAGAGCTTTCGCAACCCCCCATACAGTCTTCTTACACAGTCTACTTCCAAGAAATAAAATTCAAGCCCGCAAATAGATTCCTGGTACAACAAAACTGTCACAGGGAAGTCAGTACTCTTCCATGTCAAAAAACTCTAAAACTACTTTTCTGCTACAAACTACACCCTTAAGAAAAGATCAGCCTTTACTTTCGGATAAGAGATTACCAGGATCCTTGAGAAGCAATACCACTGAGCTTTCTTGAGTCTACGTATTTATCCATTGCACTTCACTTTATGAGCATTCATGAGGAGCATATTATAACGTGTACCTATTCCATTATTGACAAAATACTATTAGAATCATCTTCCAATAACGTGAAATTGTAGGAAAAGAAAGAAATAACATTGCAAGTGGAATGACTACTTGGTATTTTCCGAACCACAGTCAGAACTGCGTATACTGCCATGATGAGAACTCCTCTTGGTCGGAACAAGAAGATTGTTCTCTTCATCATCGATGGCTGCTGGCCTATCCAACTCCCCACCCTTGAAGACTGGGTGTACGTAAGCATCATGAAGATAGGCTTTGAGATTCAGGCTTGGTTCAGTAGCCCGTTCAACTGTATCCCTCACCATAGCATCCTGCCATCAAATGTCATAAAGACCCGATTCAAAGTAATTATAGCCATGGACAAGGAACCGGAGTTAGCTTCCTGTCCATTGTTCTCCAGCAGCTCATAATAAGGTGGTTGGATGTTAACTTGTTTCATCAGCTTCATTTTAGGGAACATGTTAGGAGCATTCTCAACTTTCCAAGGACACACCACTGGCTATCTGATCAGGAATATCAATAAATGACATTCATAACACATTCAATCATGACCATACTCAGACCACGGATTCTATTCCCTCACAGAGAGTTCCATGTCTTTGTGTCTTGATGTGTATCAATTGCAGTTTATCTGAGTTCTGTAGTCTGTGGCAGATATATCTGGTAGTACTGTCTAAGAAGTTGATTGTCATAATTTATCTTCTCTTCAGAACTCATGTTGTCTGCAAGCAGTTTTTTTATGGGTGGTTGTCAATAGGAGTCCCACACCATACAGCTTTTCCTACAGATATTATTCTTACATAATTTAGCATGTGAACATGTTTGGAATCAAAACGAATTCCTAGGAAAATTATGCTGTCCTCAAAGCAAGTCTTATTTTCCACAAGGGGTCCTTACAAGAAAAAGAGCGTAAAAGATCACCAGTTTTGATTTTCTTCTCGAATTTACTCAACAATGAGAAGTAAGAATGGTGCTTTATTCAATAACTTGAAAAACACATAATGAAGCTGACAAAACGACCTAAGAATATGTTAATGATAACATCAAATAACTCACAGTAAAAGCTACTGACATTTTATACAATACTCACTAATTAGCATCAAGATGAAAGACAAAACAAAATACTTCTAGGACCATTATGCAAGCCCCTTAGCATATGTGATGTGTTTCTCACTAACCTGTAACGGGAATTTTACAAAAGCTGATTCAAAACGCCCCTTGCAGAATATATAAAACCAGATTGTCAAAATTGGTTGTGCAATGAGCCATGGCGATGTTAATTTGTCAGCACCTGTTGCACTCAGCAATCCCATATGTAGAATTTGAGCTATAATCAAGCCAATAATTATGCGCTGATGCACATCTGGCCAAAATGATGCCCCACTTTCATATTTCTGGTCATACACATTGATAGTCTTGCAGAAAGAAATCGAAAACCACAACTCAATTAAGTTGTTTTTTCATTCAAAGATGAAGTTCTAAATATGCTAGAGAAAATTTACAGCATTGAAAGAAGCTCAGCTGTCAACTGTGATTTAAGTGGTGATCACATAGTAAAATGTACACTCCTTAACTTTTGGGAACAAGACACCGTCTATACTAAATGAAATGGCTTCTTAAATGATTCCCATAGTGTAAGCAAAATTGCTGGAGAGCAAATTCATCCTCATTAATTTTTCATGCAGGAAGGTGGCAGCAGTTTTTACAACGATTTTTTTTTTTTGGGTGAAAAAAAGAATTTGTTGTGCTGTGTATCACACTATTCTCTACAGGCCACACTCCCTTATTTCAAAGGCTAGCATTTATTGCAACCGCAAATAGGAAGACAAATAATTCTCCACAGAAGTAGCAACAAAAATATATATATACTCTGCTGGGTAAAAAGCTTAAAGGTGAAAAAAGAACTAAACAAAAAGAAATTTATGTCATAGCTAGTACCAGGAAGAGGAAACTAGCATAAACTCATAACTGTGAACAATCACATTAACTCTTTGCTTTTTTCGTATCCCACCTCCTAGTTGATGCATTTATTCACATATTTAAAAACTTAAAGACAAGTCAAGTCCCTAAACTGATTTACCTGATGACGGAAGACCAAATAGGCAAAAGCAAAGAAGGTAACTATGAATGGAAGAAGTATGGGTGTGACAACAGAATACACAAGCCCCAGCAAGAAATACAATTGTATCCGAGGCTCATATATAGCAAAGCACACGCCACCAGGATCCATTGCCTGTTCCCTATCTCGGTCAGTCTTAACCAAAAATGTGTTTTTAAGGTGGAAGGTAACAAATGGAGCCACTCTGAGGATCTCCACAGCAATTCCAGCCCAGCCATCAACCATTATATAAGTGATGAAGAATGTTGCTTTCATTGGGACGGATATACCAATGGTTTTGGGGAAACTACAAGAGAAGAAGAATTTTTTTTCTCATTGTCAGCAGGAAACTCTGTAATGATACAGGGAAAGACAAGGAACACTAGAAAGAAGCCCAGGGATTCAAAATGCAAGCATAATGTACTATTATTTTTCAATATAAATTTTGATGTAATCAACTCTCATAAATTAATGAGTAGGAATGTTCACTGCAATTTGTATAGAGAAAATCAGATCACAGATAAAAAAGCATAGGAATGAGTAGGAATGTTCCCCAATAAAGCATCTTTGAGTTAAAAGTCTTGAGTTTGGCTCCATGGCAAGTCAGGTCATAGATAACCATCACTTCAAACATAGGAATTCAGGTAAATAATAAGATGCGTTTCTTTGAAAAATTGCAAATGGAGATCAGGGTTTAATGGAACCTCTTGACACAAAATGTTAATCTAAGCTATGCTTCTTTCATATTTCATGTGCCCAGCAAGATATGTTCTGTCCTTGTTCCTAGTAAGTTGACTGAAGAGTAACATATCAAAAAAGTAACATACTCTCCTGTAGGTGCCTCAGTAAACTGCTTAAGCTGCTGAAGTGCTGTTCCTGTAATAATGCTTCCGAGAAACACATTAACAAGAATGAATAGATGGTATTTTCCAGCCGAGCTCCTCTCCAATGATGAGAGTGATCTAAGACCTTCTACTTTGGACATAGTCATTAGAATTGTCGGAAGAAGAAGAAGAAATATCTTCAATGTGATGCCTGGGAGAAATCCTTGGATAAAAGACTGGACAACTCCCCTGCAACAAAGATTTCAAGCATTTAATGCTTTCGTTATTTAGAAAAACCCATTACCAGAAAATTTTGAAATGTCTTTTCTACTCAATAATAGGTAAAAGAGGGGTTAATAAGATTGCTATACTCGAGATATAATTAAAACAGAATAGATATTTGAATCAGTGTAGCTTACATGCACTTTCTCCTTTCTAATTTTTGGCTATAACAGAAGTTGATCAGTGGGTTTTCATTCAATTAGATATCACCACCTCGATTTTCTAGCTGTTGTAACAAACCTTATGGATTTTATGCCTCGAAAAAGAAAACACTGTTCAAGTTTTATACAATTTCAAGATGACTGAATCCAGCGTTATTCCATTATTTTCCTGTTGAAAATGGATCTCCCATCATCCCCCTAATAACATAAAATTAACAAAAATGGGAAATTTCAAAAAATTAAATAAAATAAAAGAGGGTCGCAGAGAAGGTCCCTCTGGGAGGGATGGCGGGTGGTGAGCACAGGCATCCCTCTCCTGGGTGTGATAGGGTAGCCAACACACCATAGCTTTGTGAGGGGATGAAGGGAAGCAGGTGCAAGGTGGAGAGCTTCCACCCCTCCCCAGGGCAGAGGCCTTTGGTATCTTTTTTTCTCTTATTAGATTTCATCTTTGTGAGTATGATTAGAGGTTTATATAGATTCTAACAGAAAAATAGTTAATTGCAAAAGTAAAACAGGTGCAGTGATTTGTAATCCAAGAAAAACATATCAATTAATTTCTAGCTTTTCCTTGATTCTCTTCTGCATTCTTATTTTTCTGATGAGAAAGCCAGACTAAAACACAAGACTGGACATGAATTTGAATTGCATGTGTGTTTTATACTTCCCAATACTGATAGTATACTGATATCATGACTCTCCTTTTGCCTTGGTAAACTAACAATGTTAATGATACTACCCGAGTGAAAATAGCATCGTAAAAGCAAATAGGTTCAGGTTGCAGTACAGCTTTTAGAAAATTCCTTTCCGTGAATCCAGTAAAAAGAAGAATTTGACATACTGAAAGAAGGCATGAAACATTATGAGGAAAAGACACTTACTTCTTCATTAGCTTCTTCATGAAAGGAAGAACCTTCCCAATCCCTTCTATGTTGGCCAGAGACTGAACAAATGCTATTGGAATCATATAGAAGAAAATAAGAAGAAATAAACCAAGAGCCACGAGCGATCTTCGTAGAGTCAGTTTGACGTATGGAATTGCAAGATTGTCCCAATAGACATCCCGTGGCTCAGGAGCCCATTCTGTCAACCAAATTGTGGGGTTACTTGTTTGCTCAGTCTGAGCACAGACAGCTGCCCCCCATCGGGTTTTGAATGAAACAAATGCTGCAGGAACAATAGCCTTGGGATCACTAATTACCCTTTCTCTTTCTTCATCTTCCTGAATGAAAGCAATAATGTTTAACATCGAAAGGAGCCAAAACGGGACAATCTGCTCACTTATTTTCCCTCTTTTGAAAAACGAAAATATTCGCAATCATCAAATAATATACCATAGCACATGCTATGACATTCTTATATCTCAAAAAAATGGAGGGATATTTAGAAAATATTAAGTTATTTATTTTACCACCACTTCTATGCCACCAGTTCTTTCTTTGCGATTACAGTAAGAAACTATATTAGTACACAACACCCAATCATAAAAAGGCTGTTCAGCGATACTCATATTCATTAGTGGAATGATACAGCCTGAGGAAGTAACACTGTTCCACTACAAAATAAAAAATAAAAAAATCCCCACAAGATTCTCAACCCCAGACCCATGTGGGGGGCACAGAAAATAAGAAAGAAAAGAATAAATTAGTTGCAAACTTTATAAGCTCATAATCTTTATCGACGAAAAAGCAGTCACCGGTTAATGGGTGGTATATACACACATACATGTCTGTTACCACTGAACAATAAATGCTTGTTACAAGGTCACCTTTTATCACAATTTAGAGGTAGATAAGTTCCACTTCCCAAAACCTGTTTTACTGTTTCTTTTCTCTATCCTTGTTGCCTTCTATGATGCTCTTTATTTGTGGAATCATGAACTTAATAACCATGTCAGCTTGGGATTCTCTTTTCTAGTTCTAAACTGGTGCAATCTCAGACTTCCCTCACCAAATCCATCATCAAACCATAATCAAAATGATAATCATCCATACTTTATAGTATAATACCATGGATGGCTTTAAAACTACATGTTTTCTTCTTCTATCAGATCAGTGATCCAATCGTATTTTGATAACTCTTTAAGCCATCCTTAGATCTTATCATGAAATGCTATGAAATGTCACTTCTTATTTTATGAAGACAGACATACTACAGTAGCAGAATTACAGTCAATTATAAACAAAGACTGGACTGTTTACCTCCAAGATAGAAAATGCAGAAGAGTGTTAACCATGTTATACCTATCACATGAACAAAGAATGAGGTTGCAAAATAAAGGACCTATTTTGAGCCAGCAACCTTCTTTGCTATATGCTTGCAAACGTGGTCATAGTGGCAACAAGTATTACAAAAGAAAAAAACCAGAGGAAAGACACTTTGTACCATTAACTACTACAACATTTGCATCGTGCACCCCAAACTACCGATAAGCTTTCAATTTGCACCTAATGCTAATATGCAACCGTTAAGATTGTTCCACTTGGCCTAGGTTTCATTGATCTTAACAACAGGATCTTTACATGATTTGCAAATTAAAAACCTATTGATAGTTTGGGGTGCAACGTGTCAAGTTTTGTCATTTGAGGTGCACTTATAAATGTAGGTGTAGAATGAGAATGCAGTGTATATTTTCCTCAGAAAGTAATAACAGCAAGATGAGAAACTTATAAAAGAAAACGGGAAAACTAAAAAGATGACATTAAATCAGATGTCTTAACAGAAATTCAAGACTTACTTCTTCGCTCAACTTCCCAATCTCAGCTGTGTAATAGTCAATTGCGTCCACTCTTGTTCCCCAAAGTCCCCACAGACCTGTCTATATAGGGGAAGATCAGGTAAACTCAAGGATCCTAGTTCATTACATGCAATTCAAATGGAAGTTTCAATTAGAAAGGTATATATTAAGCAAGAACCAAGCCCAAGTTCATGTATAAAAAAGTACTCTTGTAGTTGGTTTCTTGATTGGATTCCTCTCGTACTTATTTTCGTAGTAGACTAGCCAGTTTTTCAAGCTCTTCTTTTTTGCAACCAATTTTCCAAGCTTGACTGCATTGTACACGACCTACAAAATTTAGAAGACATGGAGCTTCATGAGTGGACAATCTGCTAATTACTTCACTCTTCAAATTATGATAATCAACAGAACTTTGTAAAGTTGCATACTTGATGTGTCAGATAATGATCAGGGTGATTTACACAAAAGAAATGTTCAATGTGCTCACTGACTGATTCATCCAGATCTGGGGGCACATTTCTCACAAGAACCTGTAAATGGAGTTGAGTTTCTATGGTAAACAGCAGGCAAAAGTCAAATTGACAAATGAGAAAACGCTATTGATGCAACAAATGGAAGCACATAAGTGTACCTTTTGCTTCAGGAACAACTAGTGACAACTCAAGAAAACAAAACAGAGAAAAATAACCACCACCTACTGGCAAGAATGAAACCTCCAGAATTGCCAGTTTTATGCAATAAAAAGCTTAAAATCAACTTTTGGTTAAACAAAATAGCAACAAGAAAATCAAACAAACATGACTCTACATGAAGATAGATGCTGAAGTATCTGCAATGAGTAACAAGTGTATTGTCGATGAATATGACAGATTAAAGATATCAAGATGGCAAATATTAGAGATTGGCAATAGGAATCTGCATTTAAAGATAGAAGACAGTAAGATTTGAAAGATTCCTAGTTGCATAATGTCCATTGCAAGAAAAGTTATTCAAGGGATACATGCTATTAGCCAATTAGCAAGGAGCTAGTCTGCACATGAGTATGAGAGAGAGAGAGAGAGAGAGAGCTATGTATTTGCATGCTATTTGTGAAAGGCCAACATGATTCACGTGAATAAGTCCCATCATCCAGTAAAGAAAAAACTCGATGATGTTTTGAAGTTTCAGACATTCATCAATCATAAGAGCTACAGTATCTATTTGATTACACAAATACAGGTATCCAATACATGCATGTTATCCATTTCTTTATGGATATGTAAGTAATTAAAATGATCATCCACTCTAAGTACTCCAATAATTTGATTTTGCTACAAAAAGAAACCGTCTACAAGCTATGCCGAAAAAACCACGATGTAGGAGAAGGTTCCTGAACTTACGGTGAACTGATCTGGACGACGATTTTGCGATGCCAAAAATTCCAATCTCATGATAGCTATTATCTTGTATTCACAATAAAGAACGTAGCATGTCCAACATGAGAACACATATGACATTACCATATGTGCCCAAAACCTGGAAGAAAATTACTTGAGATGGCTTGGAAGAAAGTATGTGCCAACATGTCCAAATTTGACTTATAATAAGAACATAAAAACATCATCACAGAAAATCAACTAGAAAAACTCTCACACACAGATTCATTAAGGAAACAAAATCCAAGACTCTGCTAAAAGTTAGGATGAAGAGCCCTTACTTAGGGTAGTCTAACATTAGTGAGAAATCAAGAAGCTTCCTTCAGGGTACTAAATTTCAATGAGGAGACTTAGAGCATATTCGTTTTCACAATTTTTTTAGAATACAAATGTATTCACAAAACCAACATCCAAAATCTTAAAAATTTATAAACAAACACCAATACATTTTACACAATCTCCAACAATTTTTCACACAAACTCCAATAACTTTTCAAAAGAAAATTATAATAAATCTTCTCTCTCTATACTTTTTCACCTAACTCCAATACTTTTTTATTAAACAATTACATCAAATCATCTCTCTCTACACATTTTTACAAACTCCAACAAAAATTAAATATCTTTAAAACTTTTTACTAATTTTTACACAAAAACCTATAAACTCTAATCTACATAAATATTCATAATTCTACCAAAATCCTACAGTTTTTACGAAACGAACACCCTCATAGATCTTGAACACTTTCACCATAACCAAGGTAGAATAATAGCATTGAAATGGGTCAAATGATGCTATATTGTAGAAAATAGTACTCCAAAGCACGATGAGTCCATGCAAGGTAGTTTTGACAGGCAAAATAAAAGCACAATCATTCAACCTAACCAAAATCAAATTCTCACTTTGAGATCTTCATGTTTGAAGAAAAATTAATCTAATGAAAAGAAAAAGTGCAAAAAAACAAAAAAGAATTGTCACAAAGCTCTACAAAAATGACCCAAGAAAAAAAACAACTTTATGATCCTATAAGAAAAAGTTAAAGGGATAGGACTGAGAATATTAATTGTACACATATATGGGTATGCGCTGTATGTCATGTCTCACCTGTTTGATCCTGAAGGAATATTGGATACTGAAAGCCTGTCGATATTGCTAAATGTAAGATTTTTAAAATTCTTTAAATCTAATGTCTTCCCGGTCCAGTTGACAGGTACCAAAACCACAAGAGCAAGTATGGTAATTGGGATAAAGACCTTCAAACTACAAAATAAAGTGTCTTCAGATTAATTAACCCAATCAATAATTGTAAAACATAAAGTAGAGTCCTATTCATATCATTCAAAATACCTAGTTGAAATGTAACAAAATACATGGACCATCGTATTAACAAACCTGTAAAAGCATTTCAAAAAGAAGCATAACAGACACAAAGCCATCTGTGTAATAGTGTGTGAGGATTGTTAACATGTGTATGTCTATCTGTATCCATTCCAAAACATTTCAAAAATCTGAGTCTCAATAAGTGAAAACATACTTGGTTCTGAGTATAATTTGAGTACTCGCTAGTATTAGGATACCATGCACAGTTATAAAGACTTATACACAAATTTGCTGGGAATGTAACCTATAAACTCACCCAAGAAGATAGATTCTTATATATACTGCAGAATCAAGCCCAGCATGGTCGATAAGCTCATGTTCGGGCATTCTCAATGCAGCAGGCATCCAATTCAAAAACTTTGCGTATGTCCTGAAGTTCAGGTTGATGAATTTACTAACTGTCCCAGTGCGTATTGGGCTGCCTCTTATCCCCTTTTGATACCATTTTGGGAAGTAAACCCTGTCGTTGATTGGTTGGAGCCGCAATATTGCGAAAGCCACAAGAAATGCACATGCAGAGAGACCATTAATAGCAGCTGAGACCATAATATCTTGAAGGGTGGCCATTTGGTTCTTGGAAAAGCAATTGATCTGCTGGATTCAGGATATAAAAACAAGGGAGGAACATCTCAGTTTCTGACAACCAGGAAGCTGTCAGAGTGACATATATTCTACTCTATTCCCTATTAGATTTTCCGACCAAAAGTTCTATTCCACCCCAATGCCATTTCCATAGGGTTTTACCAGTGATACAAAATGACACTATCTTAAGCTATCCCACGGGGTTTTACATAAAAGACGGTAGTTAGAAGGAAATTAATTGGATTTTTATACCGATGATGCACTTTTATCATGTTAGAAAATATAGTTCAAATAATAAAATCTATCTCTTTTAATAGCTTAAACTTTTGAGATGAATGATAGTTTCATATTATATCAAAGCAGATGTACTAAGTTCAAACCCTGTCTCTACACTTTACCCTCGTTTCAATTAAAACATCTACGTGTTGGGCCTACCTATTAAGAGAGAGTCGTAAAGAGGAGTGTTAGTTAATATAGTTCGAATGATAAAAGCCACATTGTCCTAACAAGTTAAGTTTTCAGGATAGAGGGTGATTTTAAATGGAATCAAAAACAAAGTCCCGAGTTTGAGACCTAATTCTGCATTTATTTAATTTCAATTAAATATTAAAGTGTTGGGCCTGATTTCTCCGGCTCCTGAAACCAACATTCTGGGTAAAAGCATTTATGGAGTAACACTATCCTTGACTGCAAGCAGCATCTGAGCATAAAATTTACTCTCACTGACTCATTTCTCAAACTTGTAAGAATTTTTTAAATACAGTGAGAAAATTCACCAGAATGAATGGAATATGCGTATAATGAAACTAGACCATATGGAATAGGATATATGCGTTTAATGAAACTAGACCGATATTAAGTATATTTCTACCCTGTTTGTTTCATGAAAAATCGTACAACAAAACCAGAGACTCTGATCCTTCTAATATTGCCCTAGTTTCCTAAACTTGAAAAAAAACTTGTAACTTCCCAGAACATTCTTCACTTCTCTCAGCAGGATACTCTTCCTTTATACCCTCAGGTCCCAAAAGAACACCCCTGAATATATTTCATCTATTTTCGCACATTCTCCCAGTCCCAGAAACCAACGGAAAATTACGAATGGCAAAACAGAGGAGACGCAGGAAATACCCAGGTGCGCCTCTTTCGAAATCAGTGGATGCGAATTCCAGTAAATTCGATTCTTGACGTGGAACAGGCTATCCAGTTCCTCCTTTGGATTGAGAATTCGGGAATGTCAGAGACGCAGGGCCTAGAGTTGCATGGCAGCAACAAGCTCGGAAGAGTGTTGCGCGTCACTGCACCCGCTCTTTGAATAACAAGGACTATATATATATTTTGGGCGTCACCTAATTACAAAAGTACCCTTTTTAATTAAAGAAAATGGACAACTCGAAAGTACGAAGGAAAGAGAGTACCTGAGAAGAATAGCCTGGAAGACTCGCGAAGCATATCGAGAGGAATGAAAGAATATCTTAGACCTCACGCGTAGGGAAAGGTAAACACGTATTTTAGTACTAAGTTTTAGTGTTCGTAAATGAATACACGTGGGCTGATTTTGTGGTTAATATTGTTAGATTCTGTTGTGGTGTGAACGGAGACCGTATCAATGGTCGACATAAGGAGAGTCATCACAAATTACAGGTGTAGTTAAGGGGGTGTTTAAATTACTTTAAAAAAATTCATAAAAAAATATCTAAAATTTAAAAAAATTATGATAAATACACTTTTACTCATTAAAATATGAATATTTGATACATTACATATTAAACTACTAATTTTTATACATTATATCTTTTATGAAATTACACTTTAAACTACCTACTTTAACACATTACATTTTTTAATTACTACTGTTAGACATTTTACATCTTGTTTCCGATAATAATATTCTCAAAAATTTAATAAATTAATTATAATATCTTCAATATATGTAAAATGAAACGAAGGCATTAACCTAATTTTAATCTAAATTTTTTTAAAAAAAATATAAAATATTATTAATAATTAAAAGATACAATATATCAAAATAGATAAATTAAGATGAGATATATTAAATTTATTGTAGTTAATAGATAAAAAGTATGTTTACCCTTTAAACAATTCAACATAAATTTCAACATATTTTCACATATAGTAATCAAATCTTCTCACACTTTATACTTTTACAACTGCCTACAATTCTATCCAAGAATTAGAAATATCTCAGCGGTCCAAATGAAGCAAGTTCCAACGCATCTTCCCCTACCGACTCCCGGAAGAGAATAAATAAATAAAAATATAAACTGGGGAATCATGTCAAAGATAAATAAAGATATAAGAACAAAAACAACTTCTCGAAGAGAGAGAGAGAAAGAAAGAAAGACAACAGAACATATCCTCTAGGTGAACAACAGAAAGAGAGAGAGAGAGAGGTACAAAACGGGGGCATGACCCGACCGACGGAACAGTACAGCTACAAGAATCAGGAATGTCTTAGCGTGTATATCGGGCAGTAGAGCTCAGAAAGTCATGACACTTGAAAAAGTAGCACTTTGCGACGATTCACCGTTCCCCGTCCAGATGAACAAAAACCAAACACCCCACCAAAAAAAAAAAAAAAACGATGGATGGACATTCCACCTCAGCGTAAACCCCGCGTTCGAGTCATCCCACGTCATCATTTCTCCTCCCCCACCGTGGAGGAACCAAAATTGTACTGTCCCGCTCTAGCTCCACTAGCAAGTGCGAGCCACAACGTAATTAATCTGACGGCACATATCCATCTTCACCCAATGACCTCAACGCTCCCGTTGCTCACCGTCCGATCAGCTTCTTTATCAATCTCGCCGACCCCACCATCACCGTCACTTCCATCCTCTTCATCATCGCCGCCAGAGTCCCGATCTTCATCGGAGGATAAGGGTACGAGCCAACAACTCCCATGCAAGTGCCCATTCACACATACGAAATAGTCCAAGCCCCCATCCTGGGACCCCAGCCTCCTAGCTGCGCTCTTGGGGACGAGCCGGGCAGTTGTCATGCTCCACACGCGTGCCCCACAATACGGACAACTAACTCTCTCCTCAAGCTCCACCCGCCGTCCGATCAGGTATGCCCTCGTCCTCGATCTCATGAACTCGCTAAACACCCCTCTGTAAATCCCAAGATCATCGTCCTTATCCCCCGCTGGATGCTCGCACGGGTCGCTCACGTACAACAAGTCGCCCCGACACTTCTTGGTCAAGAAGCTCCGACCTGAAGTTTTGGAAAAGCGAGAGCCGTTAACGAAATGCCCCGGCGACGGTTGACTCACCTTGAAATGCCGAGTTGACTCACAGCCGCAGCAAAAGAACATTACCTTCGCGAGTGCCTGCCACCCACCGGAGAATCGACCGTTGGGAACACCGCCGGCCAATGCAGATACCATGCGCGGTGCGCGGTGTAGGCAGAGCCCTCGCCAGAGTACCCGTTTCGCTATGGCCCTGAGCTTTCGGTTAACCGAAGAGGTCAAGCAGATAGTTGAAATGTCCCATTGGATGGACTCAAAGACGAGCGCGAGTACCCGCTCGTTGACTACGCCCGACTCGCAAGAGTCGGACCCTGGACTCGGAGGGTTCAGTTTGAGGCGCCGGCTCGCACTCATTGCAACACAGCTGGAGTTTCTCGAAGGAACGGTTTGCCGTTTGTACGCCATTGTTTATAATATATGTGCCGGAGGGGACGCAATTGGCTCCACGTATTTGTGCCGGAGGGGACGCAATTGGCTCGTGGAGAATGGCTGGTGGGGGACGTTAATATAGATCCTCGGTGAGAGAGGCTTACCGTGGCGTGGATCTATTGGCCAAGGGACGCGTGCTGTTAGAGTATTGCTCATGAGATGCCCCAATAGGGAATCGAGGAGTTACGTCAGCGATAGGATTGACGGAGGAAAAACTCGCCACGTGTCCCAGTGGGACCGAGATTTCGAAAATATCTCTTACGTGGCTCAAAAATATCTCAGGTTCTACGTGTTGGACTCGTTTTGTGCGTTTTGACACGAGTCCACTGGAATTATCCTTTCCGATATTCCTATTTTAAATAAAAAGAGTTCAGCTCCTAAGAATGGCACCCCACACGTGGGCTATTCATGGAGTTACACGTATATTTCGTACAAAAATTTAGTTAAATATCTTTTTTAGAGTTGTCTTTTAAATATTGCATGACGTGGTCAGAGTATGGACCAAAAGAGGAAAAGGGAAAGGGTAGGGGAAGTTTGTTAAAAGAGAAAGTGGGTTGAGAGGAAGAAGAAAGTGGGTTGGTGAGTGGTCTGCAGAAATAACGTTTACATTGTCAGGAGGATGACACGGTCTGACCTGAAGCCTAATGATCAGCCTGTCTCTGGGATATTTTTGGAACACGCATTCCCCTTCCCAATGTTGGCTTTTTTTTTTTTCTTCGGGTTCCAATTTTGAGTGTTTTTTTAGAGGTTTTAAAATATCTAGGTTGTCGTTATTTTCTCCCTTTAGGTGGCCTTTCCGAGTCAAAATGTTAGGCACTTAAAATTTACATTCTAATAAACTAATTTTTTAAAATTATCTCCTTTTATATAAAATTATTATTTTTCACTCTAAATATAGTATTTGTTTTTAAAATTTTAACCTCTTAAAATTATATTATTATTACAAAAAATTCTCCCTCTTCATTTTTTCACCAACTGTTTTATTAACTTTTTCATTCTCTCTCTTTACTTTTTTACTAACTACAAAAATTTTACTTTAAAATTTTAACAAAATTTTGTTTACAAACCATGTAAATAAATATAAAAAATTCATTCAAATTATCTCTCACTTTTTCACCAACAGTAACGCCCCAACATTTTAATAATTAATGTTTTAATTACCTAAGGCCGGCTTTGACCATAGGCTACTTGACATTACCAAAGGCCCCAAAAATTTATATTTTTTTATAGCTTTTATTTCGAAAAATGTAAAATACTAGGATAATCATTAAGGATTTAAGGTGCCGCTTAAATTTATTGCTTGTTTATGTAGATATTTAATTAACTCTTTATCTAAAAGAATGTGACCGCCTTGATTTTATTTTTTTATAGACTTATTTTGAATACTATTAAATATTAAGATAATCATTAATATGTAGTATATTGGTTTATATGGATATTTAATTAGCGTTTTATCCAAATGTGGCCTATAACATTATCTTGATCCAAACACTGTGGCCTATAAAATCGCCTATCATTTGGGAGATTTGCCAACCATAATCTACACTTAAGTACTAACATTTAATACCGTAATTACTACCTAACTCTAGTCAATTTTATTTATCATTTCTAGCATAAATATACCTAATAATTTAAAAAAACTATATTTAAAAGTGTTTAACGTAATAAACTAATTTCTTAGTTAAAAATGCTTTACATAATAAAGTAGTTTCTTCATTATAATTATTTAATGCGTAATTAAAAATACTTAACATGATAAAAACTAATATTTTTTTTGTTGATTAATCAAAAAACACATAAATTTTTTTCCCCAAAAAGTACAACAATTACTATCTCATTCTTTCTAGTTTTTATTAATATAAAATAAAATTAAAAATATCATAATTGTTGCTTATGCACAAAGAAAATTTTCACAATGCAAATTAATAAAATAAATACTATTAATTGAATGGGATTTATTAAAAAATTTTGAATACACAACTTTGATTAGTAATTTGTATTTAAAGAAGTTAAAAATAATTTTTAATTAAAATTCGGTAATATTTTATATTATAATTTAAATATTTTGTTATAGATTACAAAAATTCTCACTTTAAGTTCCGCCAACAACCCCAATTATTATAGAGCCGCCAATACTAGCACCCTAAATACATTATTGTAGTAAATTTTGAAAATAATAATATTTAAATAACTTGACTTTGATGTAACAAGGAATAGATTTGGATTTTGTTTTTGGTCGTTTTTCGTTGACATGTTTAGGTTCGAGGGATTATTTCTTGTCAACTACATTTGGTTTAATCTCGAAAATTTTTGAAATCAAAATCTTATAGGTAATGATGCAACACATGATCATTTTAGGCATAATTCCGAAACAACAAAATATATTCAAATATAATTTTCTGCATCATTATCTAACAAATCATGAGTATATCTTGAAATTAATAAAACCCATTTAAACTTATAACCCAATCTTTTTCCCAAAGCACCCACGCACAACGGCCAAATGTTAGCCAACGCGGTCTGAGGGAGACCGTGGACTTTGGGATTAGGTTTTGTCAAAAAGACGGAGACAAAGTAACAGCTGGCGCCTTACGATTCGTGATATTTGTGCGTACCGAACACGATGCTCACGGACGTGGCAGACCTACTAAGTCGTCTGATCGTGAGGCGCGTGTCCGCGGCGGACCTACAAAGGGGCACGTGGCAGTAATCGGCAGCTTTGCTGTCCAGGTAGTGGAAATGTGGACTGACGTGATTGTTAGTTGTAGTTAGGGCGACACGTGGTGTATAGTGGAGCAAGTTTTGTCTGGACGCGTGGCAACTTTTGAGGACGAAGGGACCACCTCAACATGATTCGAAGGAATCATGTAATAAGTTCTTTCTCGTATAGTTCGGTACTGGATTAATAATAGCTCTTGTCGTTTTTTGTAGGATCCCACCTAGTAAGGTCGGGTCAAAGTAATATCCTTACACGTGTCACGGCCAATAATAGATCACACTGAAAAATCTCAGCATGTCAAAAATAAAATATATGCTCGATAAAAGTGAAAAAAACCTAGAAGCCTATCAAAGTCCTCCTTGATTACAGAAATATGCCCAAGTTAAAAGGGGTGCGTGGTGGTCAAAATTTTAAGGTATAGAAACGGCTGAAAAAGTGAAGGAGAGGGAAATTTGAATGAATTATATATATTTATTATAATAAAAATGATGATTTGATGAAGAGATAAATTATTTTGTAAATTTTTTTTAAGAAAAAAATTAAAATTAGTCTCATATTTATAAGATAAAATTAATTTTGTATTTGTTGTTATCAAAATGTCCATTTGAGTCTTTTATTTTTTTAAAAATCATCGTCTTCTGTCTAAATTAAACGTTAAGTGAAAAACATATAAAATGAACGAAATGTCCCTCAAATAAAAATTTTTTTAAAATAAATTAAAAATAAATAGATTATTGAAATAGAACTTCAATAGTTTTATTTTAAAAAATATATTTTTAATTTATTTTTAATGAATATTTTTAATATTTTATCTTAGAGGATATTTTGGTCATTTTATATACTTTTCGTTTGACTTAATGCTTGATTTAGACATGGGCGAACATTTAATAATTTTCAAAAGATATTATTGATAATTTATGATACAATAATATATTGACTTTATTAGTTTATAATAAAAATTACAAAATTAGTGATAGTAAAAAGTTGCAGTGTATTGTTTGCACGCCTCGTAGGTAAAGGTGAAATGACGCGGTGTTGTTTGAGTGTCAAAATTTTAATTTAATTAAAAAAAAAGTCATAGTTCCCTGTATCTATATGAAAAAATCAATTTCGTATTCACTATTATCAAAACGGCGATTTGAACTTTTTATTATTTTAAACCCAAACTAATTAAGATCACACTTTTTAAATTAACAGAAAAAAAATACATGTGATACAATCTGGACAAATTATAAGATAGGGTATAAAGTATAAATCTATTAGTAGTTTGAAGTGTAAATGAATGGAATATAGTCATTTATGGTGCAAATTTCAAATGGAGTCAGTAATTGGAAAGTATAAAGTGTAATTTTTATTATAAAAATATTTTTTATGTTCACATTATATACTCATACAATGGCTCGTAAAAAAAAAAAATCAGAAAAATCTCATGAAATCTTTTACAACATCTGATCATGTCATAACATGAAACCATGCAACCAAATTATCGTGGAATAGATATGTTTTGAAATAAGACTACACATAGGATTTAATACTTGCAAATCGTAACAATTAATATCATTTGGGCCCACAAAAGTGAATATGTAAGAAATCAAGCGGGATCTATAAATTGCTTATCAAAAAAAAAAACAAAAAGCGGGATCTATAAAAATAAAGTGGTTGGTACTTTTTATTGCCCTTTTGGATATAAAAATAATGTGGTCGACACTTTTAAGCTTTGTTGCACTTTTTAATGGTTGGATCTCTATCAAGAAAAAAAAAAAAAAAAGGAATGGTTGGACCTCTGTGCGTGTATTGCAGGCTTCCTCGAGGTTATAATTAAGTGGCTTGCAGGTTATTAGATATATGAGCTGAGTGGAGTTATGCATGGAGAACGGAGGGTTAGAAGGCATCAATTAATTTTTTTTCTAAGAATACTTTTCGTGCTCCGATTGTTAAAGTACGATACATCCCGAATTATTGATTTTGTAACTCTCTACTCATCAACTACCGTTTTTTACACTTCACACCTTCCTATTAATTTAGAAAAAAATAAAAAATAAATTAGTTTCATGTAATGATCAATTTACCTCCACATAAAATACAATAGTAAAACAATTATAAGAATATAAAATCATCATTTTATTGAACAAAATATCAATTTTCGTGAAAATTAACAAGGAAAGATGAAAAATGGAAAAAGTGGTAATTAATAGAAAGAATGACACAAAATTAATAATAAAATGTTGAAACTTCAATAGTTGATTGACGAAAGAGTTTATTTAACCATTTTTTTTTAGGATAGCCTAAAATTTTAATTTATCCCCTACTGGCAAGCCATATTAAAAATGGTTTTGCTTCCCCTTCTTTTCCTTCTCCAAACATTTTTGTTTTGTTTTATATTGCAAGAAAAATAGGTTTTAGCAACGTTTTCATCTCGTGACTTCACCAACTTTATTCGAGTTTGCATAAAAAAGATATTGAATTTTAATTGTTGCGAAATTTGGCAAACCAATAATCCCTAATTTTAATATTTGAGATCCTAACGTTACTAGTCACTAGAGTAGGATTTCCACTAAGTGATCACTTTTGGTCATAAAAAGATTTCTATTACGCTATAATTCCCTATGGTCATTTCTAAAAGGTTCATATTCATTTTCCCTTTTTAGTTTCACATGTTTTGTATAAATGATTTATTTCCTCTTGGTCATGTTGAATGGTTTTACAATCCTACTTCAAATGTAAATGTTGATAGATTTTTCAGATTTAGCAGGAATGTATAAACATCTAAAATCTCAAAAAATTCAATACAACCTCCGTCTCTCACAAATTTCAATAACTAAAATAAAATCTATCAAATATATCTAAGTTTACATAGAAATCGGAGAATAATATACTATCATGAATATTGATGACACTGAAATTAAGCCCAAGAAAGGCAAGGGGCAACGGTCATTTGGACTGTGAAAAGTTCAGGCCCAAAATTCTTAGCGTGTACGAACCTGACAAAGTAGAGAAAAACAAACTCCAAGATGATTGGCTTGAAAACGTACGTGATATTACAGTCGTGTTTGATAAATTAAAATTTTAATATTTAAAATTTTATCATTATTATAATTTTTTTATTTTTTTTTTATTTTTTTTATTAACTTTTTCATTTTTTTTATTTTTTTTACAATTTTTTAAAATTTAATTTAAAATTTTACTCTAAAATATTAAAAACGTTTATTTACCTAATTTTTTAAAATTCAAAATTTTCATTATAATAAATACATTTTATAAATTTAATAAATTTCATATTTTTTACACATATATTTCACAATTTTTCATAAATTTTAATAAATTTAAACATTCAAAAATTTCTAAAATTTTAAAAATATTCTTTAAAATTTCACTAAACAAACGCTTCTACAGTTTCATAGAAAGCTTAACAGCTAAAAATCCATCAGCCAATCTCTCAGAGCCAGTACGAATGTCCGTACTCAAAGAATGTTAGTCGTGCAATATTTTCTTGGTCTTCGCCGACCAAAGCGAGTGAAAAAAAACAGTAATACAACACAAGACCAGGCCACCAGCCAATCCGACAAATACCTTTGACAATAGTATCCAAAGGACAAGACGGACAAACAGTAGGATGGAACGCACAACAAGGAAAGAAAGAGGGTCCCAACTCCCAAGGACCGGTTTACAACCACTCTGAAACCAAAGCCAGGGAAGAAAGGCGTCACGCACGACGGTGGTGGTGCTGTTCAGCAGGGGATGCACACAGGAGGCATCTCTCCCTATACATGGCTGGTCGGAGCTCGATCCTGGGTTGAACTGAGATGCAGAGGCTAGTGAAGCCATTCCCAAAGCGAATGGCCAGCAACGAGCTCCTAAAAGGCACAGATCTGCCATGAAACATTAATTGTTGACACACCGGCCGGACTCCAGTTCGATGCCGTTGCAGAGAGCGATTGGACTATATACATTCCGAAGTTAATTTATTAAACGAGCACAGGCGCAAATCAAACTCAAGATGAAATAAAGAAAGCTTAAAACATGCCACTAAGATGATATAAGATCCACACACCATAGGAGTTGTCGACGGAACTGTTGGATGGGATGCCATAGGCGACAGGGATGATGACGAAGGAACGATCTGACGTCCTTAAGGATCTATGGGCGTCAGATCCACGCACATAGAAAGGGCGCGAGGGAGCACACACGCCGCCTCTCTGGTGCTGGACACCCGCAACATTGTAGATATGGGACACCTAAACTCGACCTTGAAGGGCGTATCTACCGGAGATCGCCAGAAAGAAGAGGTCGGCGTTCGTTCCTTCCCAAAACATACCCTTTCCCAAAGAGAATAAAGACCAAAAAAGCAAACGAAAACGAAACCAGGCAAACGAAAACTAAAACAATTAAAGGGAAAGCAACTAAAACAGCAAATGCAACAAAGGAAGGACCAAAGAAAAAGGGGTGGGCGGACGGGAGGAGACGTGTCTCCTCCCGTCGCCCAGTGCAAGATCTGTGAGGAAGGGGGCGAGCAGGAGAAAAGGGGAGAGGAAAGGTCTAGAGAGAAGAGGACCTAATACAGTGACAACTACGAGAAGTACAAAGCGTACGAGAGAGAGAGTGGGGCCGGAAGTGCAAGATCTGTGAGGAAGGGGGCGGGCAGGAGAAAGGGGGAGAGGAAAAGTCTAGAGAGGAGGAGGACCTAATACAGTGACAGCTACTAGAAGTAAAAAGCTGTACGAGAGAGCGAGGGAGGCCGGAAGAGTTTTCAGCGACGAAAGGAGCAGTTGGAGAAATTAACGTTAATGGTGGCTGACGACAAAGACACAATAGCTACTAAAGCCAAAAGGAATACGTATAGATGTGGCATCGTGATTGCACAAGAAAAAGAAGGGCAGGAAAAGAGAGAGGGAAGCCAGAAGAGTTTTCAGCGACGAAAGGAGCAGTTGGAGAAATTAACATTAATGGTGGCGGACGACAAAGACACAATAGCAACTAATGCCAAAAGGAATAAGTATAGATGTGGCATCTTGATTGCCCAAGAAAAAGAAGGGCCGGAGAGGAGAGAGGGTGGCCGGAAGAGTTTTCAGCGACGAAAGGAGCAGTTCGAGAAATTAACCTTAATGGTGGCCGATGACAAAGACACAATAGCGACTAACGTCAAAAGGAATACGTATATATGTGGCATCGTGATTGCACAAGAAAAATAAGAGCCGGAGAGGAGAAAGGGCGGCCGGAAGAGTCTTCAGCGACCAAAGGAGCAGTTGGAGAAGTTAACCTTAATGGTGGCCGATGACAAAGACACAATAGCGACTAACGTCAAAAGGAATACGTATATATGTGGCATCGTGATTGCGCAAGAAAAAGAAGGGCCGGAAAGGAGAGAGGGAGGCCGTAATGAGTTTTCAGAAATAAAAGAAGCACTCAGAGAGATTAACGTCGTTGATGTTGGCTGACGACAACAGCCAGACTAGCTACTAACGCCATAAATTAGAAAAAATGTGGCATCCTGATTGTACAGGAAAAAGAGGGGTCGGGGTTTGGGAGAAAGTATGGGAAGGACAGCTTATATTTTGTGAGAAAGTATGGGAAGGATAGTGAGTATGAATGTAGCTTTATACAGAACGGGAGTCACTGACCGGAAGACTCTAGAGTCTAGAAGAAGATTCCTGGAAAATTCCAAACCTGTTTTTACTCGTGAAAAGTCATTTATACAGTCAAACAAACATATGGAATCCCACTTGGAAAAAAACAAAAAGGAAAAGGACATACCATGAAAAACTAGAGCAAAGATAAGGTGCATAGAAAAAAAAAAAAAAAAAAAAGTAAGGTACAAAAGTGATAAACTTATCCACTGTCCCAAAGTTAAAAGTCTCCTGCGAATATGTCATCAATGGGTTGCTTCCTTGTAATCATTTCCAATAATATTTTCATAATTATAATTTTATAACTTCGGCTTTGGCTTTTGGTGGATACTTTTCCTTCCAATCCATATTTTATCAATATCTCCAAATTATCAACAAGGCGTTTAAGTCAGTAACTTCAACAGTTATATATTTAAGAAAGATTTAATTAAAAATTGTTTATGTCAAAATTAAGCACAATTGTTCTTGAGGAGATTAGCTACTGTTAATTACCCTTTTGGCAATAAAATAAATAAACATGGAATTATTCGGTACCTGGTGCAATGTAGCCGAGTGATACTTGGAAAATTTCCCGTAATATAGTTTTGAGACGAGACTCAACCGTTCGATAACAGAGCTTGTCTTCATCTTTGAAGAAAAATTTCCTCCAGACCAAGGCCATTCGACGACAGATCCAACAACTGCAAATTTTCAAGACCAAGAACTGCTTGGGCCAGGCCATGATTCTGAAAATTTCGTACTGTTGCTTTATTGGGACTCACTATGCCCCCAACACATATTGGATTAACACAGCCCGGGACAGGGAGGCTAACTTCTGACTCTGGTTGCTAACTTCGTGTAGGACTTGGAATATTAGACTAGACATAAGGCTTTTATACTGACAATCAAGTTCTAGGGTCAGTGATTTTGTAATTTTTACTAGAAACAGATAAACTCGATATATTATTAAAACAATCAATAAGTTTAAATTTTACATCCAAATTAATTAAGATCACAAGGTTAAAATTAACAAATAGAGCCTTGACGGAACGACTCTTTTGTCAAAAATTGAAAATGTGAGGACCAAAATTTGAAAAACTTAAATCTAGGGAATAAACAATAAAATGTGGTAAAACCTTAAAACTAAAATGTCATTTTCCAAAAAAAAATACACGTGATGCAATCTTAACAAAAAAATTATAAGATCGGGTACAAAGTGTAAACCTATTAATAGTTCATCAACTAAGCCAAAATCTGTGAGGTACCTGAGTCCTTGAGGTACCTGTGAGGAGTGTGCTCCACTGATATCTCAAAGGAGTCCGAGACCCATGCCCGGATGTGCAGGACCACAACATAGGGGTCCAAGTCAAGAATCTGCTGGCCCTCAAATAACTTCAAATCTTGTTAATAAATTAAGCACCAACAAACAACATAAAAGGGGTGAGTTATAAGGACTCAGTAAGGTCGGGAAGGGACACGGAAATAACGTAACATGAGATAACATATGTCAAATATGGGAAAACGATGAGACATGCATGCTTCATCAATTTCATAAAGTCAAGACAAGCATCGATGTACGTGCAATACAAAGATGTTGTGCAACTGTTTCTCATCCATTCCTTTGGGGTCGAGGTGTTCCCATCCTTGTCTCTGTTCTATCACCCAGAGCGAATTGTGCACCCATCATCTCCCTTGGGACTTGTTCCGTGCAACCTACACCAAGACCCTACGCTTTAGGCATTTTGCCCTATGGGATCCCACCTTTTTCTTATAGCGGTGGGTTGCACTCTCCCCACAGTGGACGGTATTGCCACCCATATCTCGAAAAACATCTCAGGTAGGTTCGGTTTCCATTTCCCAGCATCGGTCCACTAAAGGCTTCATGATATGAATGTAATCATTTGCATAAATAAAGCAACATTTAGCCATGATTCATGATTCATGATTCATCATTTATTCATAAATTCGTGATTCCATGCCGAACCAAAGCCTTCATATTATTCCAAAAGAATTAATGAATTCCAAGTAAATATTTTATTCTTTTTCTTTTAACGGCTTATTAGAAATTCTTAAAGTGTGTGTTCCTGTAGGTCTTTCTTGTTTTTATTGTTATATTAACATGGCGTTTGATTTCAAACATGTTATTAAAATTTTGTTGTTGGTGTTATAATTTAGGTGGTTTTGGAATTAATGAAAAAGTGATAAAATTTTGAAGTGTGTTTGGATAAAATGTTGAAAATTTTGGAAGGGCAATAATTGATGGGTTGTTATTTTGGGATGTGTGTAATTTGTTGTGCGTTTTTTTTTTAAAATAACAAAAACAGAAATAATTACTGCTCAGCGTACACGAACATGGCCCATTTTGACGTTTCGCCTTTGATGTGTGTAATTCCGCCTGGATGTTGCCTTTGCATGGCATTGGCGTTGGAACAACCTGGGACATTACAGTTTTGCCTTTGACGGGTTTCACATTTTGCCTTTGACTTTTTGTTTTCCCTTAACTTCTCATTGCATAAAGTTCATAAATATTGTACCTATTATATCATTTTCATTCCTGTTTTAAATGAAAACATAAGAATTTGTATCTTGTACAGAAAATATTTATTTTTTTACTTCAACGTATTGTTCTTTTGCCTTTTTTTCCTGACACAATAACGTAGCATTTTTTTTCTATCCATTCGTAAAATTCAATGGATCCAAAATAGTACTACGTTCATAAACAAACACGTTTAAGCAAAAGCGATGATGGACAATGTCAGTATTGCATTGTTGTGAGGATAAAGGTCTAACATTCACTCTTATGCATACTGAATGAATGATGTACTCTACTGAAAAGGACTATGATGATGATCAGGATAATTAAAAGCAACACCATACTTGCACACACGATAACTCCACACTCGCAATATCCAAAGCAAATCCACCACTCTCCCATTCTTCGGTGGCCAACTATCCGACGACGATCATGGCCCATACGACCATGACGCAGTGCGTCGACCTCATAAACCCAAATAAACCGCCTGCGATGGTCTTGCAAATTTTTTAGGAATTCATGAATAAACTTCTGTCTCAATTAAAACATGTACATAACTAAACAAAAGAGTTCATAAAACAAATATACTAACCACACGTAACGGGTAACGGAAGAACCGCCGTCCATAATTCTGATCAGTCATCGCCATATATGACCGCATCTGACCACCCCGCAACAACAATATGCTGGGTCTTGAATGACCATTTTAGCTATGCACAAAGAGTCTACAAAAAAGTTGAACTAATCTCTTAACATCAATAATGGCTAAAAAAGCGAGCATATGAATTTACATCTAAAGTGAATAAGGATAACGCAAGTAATATTCAGTACTAATGCAAATGCCAATATATGCCACCTTGTTTGTCAAGTTTAGTTATGAAACCATACAAAATCTTAATTTATAAAGCAAATAAGTGCGCTGCCTAACAGCCCACATCATTCCAGCCATTTCATCTCGCCTATATTGCATTTGAGGGCAATCCTTATTGCCAATCTCAGGTTCGTTGTCACCAGCATCATTGGACCTATTATTCGACCTTGGGGCACTCTCGGGTACGCATACTGCGCAAAAAATTTGTCAGTTGTGTCTTACAATTTGATGAAGTTGTGAATAACGCAGCATGCCATAACCAACAACGCTTGGTCGACCAACTATAATTGGTCATCTTCTTTAAAATCTTAAAACGTCCTTTCAACAGCGCGAAGGTTCTTTCTATCACATTCCGTAGCGAGCTATGATATATATTGAAACAGCTCCCTTGAGCCCCTTGTTGCCCGTGTACCTTGGAAGTTGCTCAAATAATAACTTTCCCCCTTGTAAGGAGGGATGAAGCTCTCTTTGCATGTGTATGACGAATCTACCACATAGAATTATCCTAAAAACACAAGTTTATCGATAATTACTAACGGTTTTTGACATCACACTTTTCCAAGGTAGAAAGCCTCCAAGTGTGTAGAGTTGGATTACCTCGGTGTGGAACAAGAAATTCAAGATCTGATCTATAAAGCATATCTTGCAGTATTCAGTTATCGTGTGTAGACTCTTCCCATCCATTGTACACGAACGTAAATAGCATATCAAAATCACATACACACAAGACATTTTGTGTCAATAGCCCTTTTCTATTACGAAAGATATGCTTGACATCTTTTGGTACCCCATCTACGCCCACGTGAGTGCCATCAATTGCCCCGATACAATTCTACATGCCAAAAATTGTGAATAACTTTCAACACTCACTCGTGAATTTGGACTACAAATGAATGTCAATTACAAACACTTTGATAGATGTTCTTATAATGGGATATGAAAATTCCTTACTTGAAACCATGGGTCATACTTTGGATTCCCCTCGATATGTTGGTCCACCATACCATCAGTGTGTCAGGGTCGTATAATTTGGGTAGACAGATTCATTATTGTAGTCAGAACTTTATGCACACAACTGTTGACTGTCTGGAGCGAGTGATAATGTTGATCTGAGATTGCATGGTGGGTTGTCGCATGACCCACGACCTTCAAAAACATCCTCAAGGCCTCTTCCACCGTCACTCCTCTTGTTGCGACGTATATTCCCCTCCATCGACTAGTTTACGAGCAAACAATTCAAATGCCTCTTGGCCTATACGGAATTGTCATTTGCAATTTGTTTAATTCTCCATATTAATGACCCGTTCAATGTAGTTTGCACCCGTTAGTCCAACAGACCACGTGATTTTTCTTTGCCTACGCCTTCTGTTCTGTTTTCAATAATCCTTACCCCACTGTACAGGAACTCGTATTCAGAATTATCTTCCGAGTCATCATCAGTCGGAGTTGACTCATTTGAGGCATCATGGTATGGGTAGCTCGAGTAGTCATGTTGGGTTGGACCACTTTTCCCACCTTGATCGGATGTGGGTAGAACCATGAATGGATCTGGACTTGGCGGGTTTGAGCTACCGCCACCATGGTCATAACCTATGTATCTAGACATATATGAGTTCATGATCAAAAGAGCAAGATAATTTCAAATAAATCTACAATATAATGCACATGTTATCGATGATGGAGAAATATGTAACTGTTTCAGGAAACAAACACACAACAAGAACTAGGTCTAAAATGACGGTAGAAATGTAACCACGACACAGTTTATCTCCTTTCACTGCTTTAATCCCGAGAACATACCCATATAGTTAACATCTCTGCATAGTAATAGAATTTTATCTATGGACTAAAATACGTCCAATATTTTAATGCATTAATTTCAAGAAATTATTTACAGCCACCAAATTAATTGTGCCTTCATGTGCTCCATGGTTACAAGAACTACTAGGTAAGAAAACTGATGCCAAGGGATAAGAAGATTGAAAGCAATGACCTTGAGCTCTAACGATCATGTAAAAGTGAATTGTTCACAAAAATAATAAAAAAGTAAACATGTGCAAGAGTCTGAAACCTCTAGAAATCACAGAGAACATCCGAGCGTAGTTTTTCTTTATTTTAATAGAAGTTAATTAGATTTAGATGCTATTCCCTAGCCTATTCCGCAACTGTAATACCATGAAATAAAATTAATATGCCCAATGTGATGAAAATTGTTAAACTTGTCTGGCTCAATGGGTTAGACTTACAGCTACAAGAGAAATAAACAAGAAACATAGCACACAAAGTGCTTGTATATAGTTGATGAAAAGTTTATACTTAGTAACAATAAATTTTGAGCTATTCTTTACACACATTGAGTAGATAGTTAGGGTTGAAACCCACAAAGACCTTTGAGTAACTTTTTGAAGCATAGGCATAATAGCAAACTTACTTCATGCTTATGCACTATTATGTTTTCAAAAATTTCCCAAGTGATTAAAGAATTTATAATGCCTCAAACAAGTCACTGCCAACTAGGGGAGATTACCGATATTAAATGAAGCCGAAATTTCTGGTAACGGTAAGAACCGGATTCCTATTTTAGCATCGGGTTCCGGTCCGGTAGTCAGAATTCCAGTAATCCCGGTACTAGATGCCGGAATTCCGACAGTGAAAATGGGCTGATTTTGGCCATTTTGGGCCCAAAATTTTAATTTTTCGGGCTCTAATTTGGGCTTATTATTATTGCATTTTTTGGGCTTTGATTTTGGGCTATTTTATTATTGCAATTGTGGGCTTGGGCTTGATTTTTTAGTAAGTTTTTAAAGATGGATGTTGGATCCAAAATGGCAAAATTTAGATTTAAGATTGGATGTTGGATCCACTATTTCCAATATTTTTTTATTCCAATTTACAAATTTACAATTCTATAGTTGTTTCAATTGCATTAAATTAATAAATCATATACATACATCAATGAAAGAAAATGATAGAAATAAATTTACAAGTTACACATATACATAAAGTCTACAAATAATACAAATTTACATCATAAAAAAACTACAAATATTATTGAATAGTTGAATTGATGGAATAAAATGTTGGCCATTTAATCAAAACATCACTATCATATTGTTATGATAGTGTTAGTTTTGTATGGCCTTTTTATTTATGCCCATAATATTTAATGACCAACTACAAAAGATTGGTCACTAACTACTAAACTAATTTAAATTTCAACCAATGCAGAACATAACACCTAATTGCTTACTTTCCATTTTCCAAAACAATGAAACATCACAATATCAAAATGATAACTTTACAAAATAATAAAAATTATGAAATATATGCACAAACACCATGTCCATCATGAAAAAAAAAAAACAAAATAAGTTTAAAAAAAAAATAAAGAAAAATACAACACACCCCAAAATCCAAGTTACTAATTACCAATCAATCCTATTATCTAAGATTATAAGTCTAACATTTATTAATCTAATATTATGGGCATTTTCCTTAAAAAAAAACAGCTAATACTTAAATATAAACTTATACAGTTATACTCTAATACTCGAATTGTATAATTGTATTTTGTAACAATAAAAATGAAAAACAATACCATTTTATACCTCCTCTAATCGTCCACGTCAAGTGTCTGTGTCGCTATCCATGTTGGAGACCGAGATAATAGACATCAGTTGTGTAGGATTATTAGTCATGTCTGGAAACAAAGAGCATTTAGAAAAAACACAACATTCTTAAAAAACATCTAACAATTAAAAAAAACTAAACAACGAAATCATTACCTTTTTCCACATTATAACTTTCTAAATATTCTGTTCCGCCACCAATCTCAGGTTCACATTCAGCATCTTCATGAATAGAAGCAGATTGCAACCAATTCTGCGCACATATAAGACCCTCCACTGTTCTAGAGAGCTAGAGAGCTTCGAAAAGCATCCAGTACACGTCCTCCTGTGCTGAAGACCGACTCAGATGGCACGGTTGTAATAGGGATGGCAAGTACATCTCGAGCAATCCGAGCAAGAATAGGGAACTTAAACTGATTCACTTTCCACCAAGCCAGAATATCAAAATCCTCGACCCTAGGTTGAGGAGGCTCCATCAGATATCTATCCACTTCAGATGTGGTTTCTATAACATCGTCCTCCTCCATGAAAGACATATATTCGTTCCACATGCGTTCTTCTGTACCACTTGCAGTAGAACTAGAACCACCAGCTTCACTTGCTGTCCGTTGACGCCTTGAAGTATTATCATTACCATAAACAATATTGTACTCCATTGTTGTACTTCTAACCAAATCAGTCATCGCTCGACCCTCCTCCTTGCCCAATGTCTTAGAGAACCAAAAACGCAACCAACCCAACTTTAATTGGGGATCAAGTGCTGCTGCCACAAACAGTAGTCTATTCACATCTTTCAAATTACCCCAATATTTATCGTACTTCGATTGCATCCTCCTCGCCATATCCACCAACGAATCATCCTCACTTTGAGCAAACTCCTTCAATTGGTTGTGAATCAAAGCCAATTGCGTACAAAATAGGTTTGCAGTAACAGTCTTCGAAGCAGATATCCTCAGCGTGACATTATAAAACAACTTCAAGAAGTTTATAAAATGCTTCACACGCACCCAATCCTCTTTAGTTGGAGGCCCCAACCCCTTCTTCCCATGCCCGTCATCAGTTAAGAAATCCAAAAAACCCAACCTTTCATCGAAAGCCAACATATCATTAAAAACATCTTCATACTTCATTGCAGACTCTAACATAATATACGTCGAATTCCATCTCGTAGGTACATCAAGTTGCAAAAATCCATCGGTAGGAAGCGACCTCTTCCTCACACAACTTCTAAAATAATCCAACCGTTGAGGGGATGACTTAACATACTTCACACAATTTCTAACCCTAACCACCGAATCATCCCATTCTTTCAAACCGTCTTGCACAATCAAGTTTAAGATATGTGCACAACACCTCATGTGAATAAATTCATGCCCACAAACAACAACCCCCACCCTACCACCAGCAAGTGCCACTTGTCTCCTTTTAAAATGATCTATTGCAACATTATTAGATGATGCATTATCCACTGTGATTGCAAGAACCTTATCAATCCCCCACTCATGCCCACATTCCTCCAATTCTGTCGCAATTGTAATCCCTCTGTGATCTGTGACTCTACGAAATCCAAGAATCCTTTTGTGCAACACAAAATTCGAATCAATAAAATGGCCAGTCACAGACATATAGTTCATATTCTGAACCGAAGTCCACGTGTCGGTTGTATAACAAATCCTAGGTCGCGTTCCTAAAATGATATTCCTTAACTTATTCTTCTCATCAAGATAAAGACCCATACAATCCTTCATCACTGTGTATCGAGAGGGCATCCTAAATCGGGGCTCAAGTTCATGAATCATATCTTTGAACCCATCCTTGCTCACCACCCTAAATGGCAACTCATCGACGATTATGAATCGAGCGATGGCCTCCTAACCTTTTTCTCATTATACGTATCTATCTTCATCTCCCCCACGACATCCCCCTTCGCCAGTTTTGAAGAAGCATCGTGAGTGAACTTCGATTGAGAGAAGTCCAACTTACTTTGCTTCCGTTGATATGCTAAACAACCCTTCAAGTGAGACCTCATACCGGAGGTCCCTTGACGGGTGTGGTGAACCCCAACCGGGTGATTACAATAGTTACATTTTGCCATTGGCTTCTCTGGATCAGTTATTTTTTCAATCCTTGTGAAGTGATCCCACATGGGAGAGGGTTGAGAAATCTTCCTCCTCTTTGGGAGAGGTGGTGCTGACACATCAACACTATCCCCCCAAGTTGAGGAGCCGGCTCCTCACCAATAATAGGGGAGGAAGCATCGACTCCTACTTGGAGACGTGGTGTCGGTGAGTCAACCAAAGGAGTAGAAGAAGAAGTAAAGGGATCCATCTGAGAAAACAAAAAGTTTTGAAAAAAAAATCTATTAAATACCCATACTCTAATAAAAGATGCTAAAAAGTCCATACATATTACATACCAAATCAATAATACTCATACATCTCCAATGGTTTAACTTCCTAATTAGCCAATTTAAAGTTCTCTCATACATACATTGCTTCAGCAACAGTAAAGCATTGCAGAAAACATACAATGAAAAGATAATCTCCTAATACCCTGGAAACGATAACCATTTGAGACCAGAAACGTTCTGCCAGATTTTTCATGTATTAGAATTTGGTTTTAACATGCTACAAGAAATGCAAGGAAAACTAAATTCATACATTGGCTAACAAAGAACAGCAAGCTCTAGCAACAATCTTATTTCCTTGTTCACCACTGTCATCAATACATCGAAGAGCCGCAACTTTAATTTACAAACAAACTAACAACTCACAAATTACCTACAGGCTACAGCAAACAAACAACTAACAATTTACAAACAACTAACAAGTAACAACCAAATCCTCCAATCATTCAAGCCCATCCTCCTCAGTTTCACAACCTAGGTCCTAATATACATTCTAAAATTTTAAATTAACTAATGAACTACTAAATAAGTGAAAAATTAGTGAATTTACCTCAATGGCAGTGCACTAACCAGTAACCACACGGCACAACTTTTGTAATAACCTGCAAAGAATTTTTTTCGTATTAACAGATAATAAAATGAAGAAATGGTTATTGAACAACTGATAAATTATAATGAATAATGATATGAAAATGATAAAAAATGAAAAAAAAAAAGCAATGAATTTGTGAATGTTATTGTGATATAGTGAGACTATGAGAGTGAGTGAGTTTGTGAGTGTGATCCATGAGAGAGAGAGAGAGAGAGAGAGTTGATGAGTGATTCGGCTGAGAATGAGAGGGCCGAGGCCGGCGGCCTTCAAACTCGAAGGCAAGTGGAGACGGCGGCGACCCGAGAGAGAGAGTTGAGTGAAACTGTGAGTCTGTGAGAGAGAGCTCGAGAGTCAGAGAGACAGAGAGAGAGCGCTTGAGAGTTCCATCAGCCGTGAGAAGGGAAGGGAGGTCGGAGGGCCGGGAGCGGAGGAGAAACGAGAGACGGAGATCGGAGAGACTAGAGAGGCAGATCTGAGAGGAGAGAAATGGGGGGTATTGGGGGGGGGAGCGTGGGTTTTGAAAACCCTAGACCAAAACGTGCGTTTTGGTCTAGTCCAAAACGCACAGCTTTGGTCTAGAGCAAAACGCACAGTTTTGGCCAAGTCCAAAGCTGTGTGTTTTGTATTTTTTTTTTTTTTTAAAAAAAAAAAACCGGTACAAGCATTACGCCCAGTACCGGCAGAATTACCAGCGGTACCGGTATTTCCTAAATACCTATACCAATTCTAGCTCCAGTTCCAGTTCCGGTTCCGGCCGGTATACGGTGGCCGAAGCTCAGAATTGGTGCCAGTACCGGAATTCCAAATACCAGCAGATAAAAATCCCACCCCTACTCATGCCCCAACAATATAAACTCTATGAGCTCTAATAAGGCATAAAAATCCAGGCTGCCTTTGTTTAGTTAAAACGAAAATTCGAGATGCTAAAAAAATTTTGTTGAATCTAGGATTCCCTCTGTCTATTGATATCATAGCGATGCACCTTAGTGGAGGAATGATTTTTGCTTGGCGACCAGGGTTGATTTTGACACTCTCCTTACTAAACGACCAATCATCCACCTCAGTATTCGATTTGATCCCCCATCTCAACTGTGGAATCTCATTCTAATCCATAGCCCAATTGATTGGAATGGGAAAGAAAGGTTTTAGAATTTTCTAGAAGACATTGGGAAAGCCGTAGATGGTCCTTGGGTGGTCTTAGAGGATTTTAATGCTCTCTCAAGTGGCGACGAAAAATATGGGGGGTCGTCCTTTTGTGAGCTCTTCTAATGACCACTTTTATCAGGTTCGACTTAACTATGGCCTAATGGACATTAGATTTTCTAGAAATCCATTCACATGGTGTAGTGGCCAAAAGGGATATTGCCAAATCAAGGAGAGATTGGAAAAATTGGTAGTGAATGGAGAATGGATGATTCTTTTTCCACATCCTGTAATTTAGCACCTTCCAAGGGAAGCATCAGACCATGCTCCAATCATCCTATATACTTGTGGAAAGCTGCCCAAGGGCCCTAAGCCTTTTTGCTTTAAGAATTTCTGGTTGAGGGATGAATCTAGTTGGAATGTGATTAATAGTGCATGGAACTAGCAAC
Organism: Morella rubra; assembly: GCA_003952965.2. Taxonomy (NCBI): domain Eukaryota; kingdom Viridiplantae; phylum Streptophyta; class Magnoliopsida; order Fagales; family Myricaceae; genus Morella; species Morella rubra. Next base: position 16,903,596 of record CM025856.1, on the reverse strand, counting down.
AATCGGGCTCTTCAGCTCATAAGCTGATCCAAAAAATCAAAGCAACCAAAGATGCTCTCCGTACATGGAATAGAGAAAGTTTTAGTCATATCGCAACAAAGCTCCCTAATCTTTGCACTCAACTAGACTCCATTCAGTAACTTCAGCCTTCCGAGGCCAATATGCAGTAGAACAGTCTATTAGAATTCAATTGCAATAAGAGTATAGGAGAGAGGAAATTCTCTTGAAGAACAAATCCAGAAATTCATGGCTAACGACCATAGATCTTAATACAAAACATTTCCACCTCTCTACTATTTTCAGGAGACGTTGCAACAGTATATATGCTATTCAAACCTCCACTGGCCATTGGAAGTACAACCGAAAGCATATTGGTGATTTATTCGTCCAACACTTTAAGGATATCTACAAAACTTCAGATCCGGAGCTAGCAACTAACCAACATTGAGGAATTCATTCAACCAACTATTTCTAAAGCTGAGAATGAGATATTGTGTAGCTTACCATTGGAAAAGGAAATTCATATGGTAGTGTAAAGCATTAGAGCAACCAAAGCACCTGGACTTGATGGAATGATTGCCCATTTTTTCCAACACTATTGGCCCACTGTTTGGGAGGAGGTAATCTGTATGGTTCATAATTTTTTTTTTTTTTTTTTACTTTTGGAGCTTTGGCAAGCCAGCTAAACCATACTTTTATCACTCTAATTCCTAAAATTACTTCACCGACTATGGTTGGGCAGTTTTGACCAATTAGTTTGTGTAACATAACTTATAAAATTATATCTAAAATTCTGACTTGCCGATTGAAGCAAGTGATGCACAAGTTGATTTCAGCCCCCTAAGCTGCGTTTATTCCTGGTAGATTAATTCAAGAAAATCACATCATTGCCCAGGAAATTCTTCATTCTATGAAAATTAAAATAGGTAGAAAAAGCTTGGCAGCTATTAAATTAGATATGGAAAAAGCCTATGATAGACTTGAATAGAAGTTTATTCTTCACATTTTGAAATGCTTTGGTTTTGCTTCCCATTGGATTCGTTTGTTTGAGCAATGTATCATTAAAGTATCATTTTCTATTATGCTCAATGGTAGCCATATGGACTCTTTACTCCTTAACGCGGTCTCAGACAAAGGGACCCATTATCCCCTTTTCTTTTCATTCTTGCAACTGAAGTCCTCACATGGTTACTTAATCAAGCTGAAGATCAAGGGCTCTTACATGGCATAAAAGTGGCGAGACGTGCCCCACTAGTCTCTCATCTTATGTTCACAGATGACCTTTTGGTTTTTTGTTATGTAAATGGAAGGGAGGCCATGGAAATACAAAGTATACTTCGCATATATGCAAATTGGTCTGGTCAACTTGTTAACCATTCCAAGTCGTGCAGCCCTAATACACATACTGAAGTTGTTGCTTCCATCCAAAATATTCTTAAGCTAAAGATTATGTCAGGTTCCAGTAAATATTTGGGCCTCCCATTCTTCTTGGGCAGATAAAAAAAGATAGCATTTGCAGATGTCAAGGACAAGGTGATGAAGAAAGTTGCTGGGTGGAAGGCTAAGACCCTATCCCAAGCGGGTTGCACCACATTAATCAAAGCTGTTGTTATAACCCTCCCATAGTATTATATGTCTATTTTTTTAATGCCTAAGAGTTGGTACATGTCCATTGATTAAATATTAAAAGATTTCTAGTGGGATTTCCCACCCCAAAAGACTAGAAATTTTACCCCCCATGCGAGGGATCTTATTTGTTTACCAAAAGAATGTGGGGGCTTAGGCATTAGACTAACTTACGAAGTCAACAAAGCTATGACTGCAAAATTGGGGTGGCTGATTCTCACATATCCAAATAATCTTTGGGTTCAACTACTTCAAGCCAAATATTTCTACACTTCTAATTTCTTGGATGCTCCAAATAGAACTAACTCCTCATAGGTATGGCGAGGGATCATGCATACTAGACGTATTATTACTGAAAGAAGGTGTATCCTCCCGAGATTTGGTTTTAATGTTGATATCAGGAGAGATCTTTGGCTCCCTAGCCATCCAAGCAAAAGGCCTATATGGAGGAATGATGATCCAAAGCTGCAGGTGGTGGCTAATTTAATAGACTCAGAGAGTGGATTATGGGACCAAGGGCTAGTGCGAAATTCTTTTGATGGGGCTTCTACTTCACTGATATTGAAACTTCTACCTCCCCAGCAAAATAAGAGTGATCAAACTATTTGGGCAGATGATCTTAATGGCAGATTTACGGTTAAATCAGTCACTAGGAAGGAGCAGATGAGGAGATGTCCTTATTACATGCAGCAAGATAAAAGCTTGTGGTCGAAGATTTGGTAACTGGATATGCAAGACGTACTAAAACTAATATTGTGGAACGTAGCAATTAATGCTTTGCCAATGAAGGGCTCATATGAGCATTCAAACTCCCTAAATGTGGCAAGCTAGGCCCCATGTACTCTCTGTCCATATGGTATGGATTCTCCTCTTCATCTTTTTACACAATGCATAATGGCTATAGTTTTATGGAGACAATCAAATTGGTCCTTAGACATCACTAGAATTTCATGTACATCTATGCTAAACATTGTGAGATTCTTGGTGCTGGATCACAAGAGAGCATTTAGTAGCAAAAAGGCTCATAGAAATTTCCTTAATAATGTGGCCATCATTTTTGACTCGTTGTGGCAAACTAGAAATGGGGTGGTCCATAGAAATGAGATGGTTGACCTTCACAAATTAATTATTTCAGTTAAAGCACAGGTGGTTGATCATATTTCAGCTTGGTTCGAATTAGACAGATGCAATCCAAAAGTGTTGAAACCTCCGAATTGTGGGTGGTTGAAGATTAACACTGATGTAGCTATGCGGGCTTATGGGTCGTATACAACAATGTCTTGTAGAGACAACTCTAGTTCCCTTTGTTGGCTTTACACGGAACAAATTAATGTTGTCAACCTTTTGCTTGGAGAGGTAATAGCAGTTAAGACTGCAATGGAACGGGCTGCAAGGCAAGGATGTTCAAGGTCATTTTTTAAAGTGATTCCCAACTTTTCTGTACTGAAGTAAACAAGTCTACTCTCACTCTGTTGTGGCAGATTGAGGAGCTGGTTGAGTCTCTTAGGGACTTGCTGAGCCGAAATTCCTTTTGACAATTGAAATGGATTCCAAGACAAGCTAATAGGATGGCGCATCTCACTGTAAAATAGGCAGCTTCCTCATTCATTTTGGGCCCCATCCCTTTATAATGTCTTCCTGATTTTATTTCTTAGTGTGATTGTAATTTATGAATATTGTAACCTGTATCCTTTCGGTTCCAATTATGGAACGTGATTTAAAAAAAAAACAAATAGGAGTACAAAATATATGGACCTCCAGACCCATGATAAAAATATTCTCACTCCACAACAATGTACTCGAAAACTGACAGCCCAACCAATATGCAACTTAATTGGATGAGTTTGAAGCCAATTATAACAACAGGCAGACAAATGCGCAAAAGCTGACAATCAAATAGATGTCCCCAAAAAAATTTCCACCTTAAGGAAGGACAAAAAAGAATTGTTTAAAAGCTAACACGGTGGTGGTGTTTGTGTCTAGAGGTCAATGGGCTGACCTCCTTTGTAGGTTGTTCTGTTTAGTTTATTAGTTACTGCATGCTTATAAAAAAAAAAAAACAAAACAAAAATATGGTGTGTAGTTCAAGGAGTGTGCTAAGAAAAGCAATCTCCGCACCTCTCCACTAACGCCTTGAATCCCGACAGTTAGGGGTACTAAAATCAATAAAAATAGTTGAAATTTTTGGGATAAAATTCAGTTAACATAAAATAAATAATCCTTAATAAACTTCAAAACAACTAAATAAAAATATTTCGTTTAAAACTCTTCTAGCCCACAGTTACTAGGACAGCTTTGATACCATCTGTAACGCCCTGAAGCCTGGAGCTTTCACTTTAATGAGTAAAATTAGTGAGATTTTAGGGTTTATATCAGTTAATACAAAATAAATAATCCTTGACAACTAATCAAAATTTAAAACTTCAAAACAAATTAATAAAAACACTTTATTTAAAACTCTTTTAAAACAAAAAACATCAAAACTAAACACTCAATCTAACTAAAATTCTAGGTTTTCTCTCATTCCTTCTCTTCTCCTACTCCATGTGAGATTCGGGGTTCACATCTTCCTATAGGAGAGTGAGTACACATCAATGAGAACTCTGGGGCCAAAAACCACACAACCAAGTAATTTTGTCATTGGCCTAGAAACAAAAGGTAGATTTGACACTGAGAAATATTTGTATAATTTACTATGCCAAAATAAAATTTATTATTTTCAAAATCAAGAGTACAAATAGAAAATTATTAGAGAATTACTTATCTCTTTAATTCTTTAGTTGAGCCATAAACGGAGACTTATTTGATGCTCTCCAATATTTAGAGAGACACACTAAATTGCCCTCTTCAATTCCTTTTTCTCTCTCTTAGACGCTAGCCACCAAAACCTCACTTTTCACTTATTAGATATTGTCCAACCTTGTCTAATATTAGAGAGACATGCTAAATTGTCCTTTCTAATTCTTTTTCTCTCTCTCTTAGACAGCAACTACAAAAATCCCTTCTATTTTTCATGCATCCCCCACAAAAACATCATCCATGGAATATGAGCAAAAGAACATATTAGATAACCTCAACCATTCTTCTCTATAAATACACACATAAAAAGCCTTTAATGATTTACTAATTTTTTTTCATTCGGTTAGAGGAATTAATTGCTGATAAGGTCATTTGTTTCTTCACAAATGATAATGGTATCCACCGAAATTGATATTGTCAAGGTTGAGTAAGCAATGTTATAAGACGAACTATTCGATTGAATATTGATTTTGCTACATATAAGGTCGTATTCATTTTGCTCTCATGTTATTCTTTTCTCTTCTTTCTTTTTCTTTTTTGAAGTAAACGGGTAGAAAGGAGCGACTGGTACGACTAGTTCTTTTTAAGGTGACAATAAAGGCTTGCTCACCCATTGCATAATGTCTGGATTGAACTATACTTATCAAATTGTGGGGTTTGAAGCGTCACCACAACTTTATGAATTACAAGGAGACTTGATTACGAGAGGTTCAATCCATAGACCTTCAGCTTCCAAGCTCAATTACACTTTGCACTCATGTGGTTTGGAGGGTTTGACACTTTGCACCCCCTTCTTTTATTTTTGATTTGAGACATGTCATCGAAGTGTTCTGGGTTCTTTCGATTTGCATCCCTCAGTTTATTTCTTAGTCAAAATCAATAAAAATATCAATCGTGTGTTCTACATGTGACTCACTTGCCCATTTTCCCACTGATATTCAAAAAAAGTTAATTACTCTTTGCACCCATTAGGTTTGGAGCCTCTGACACTTCGTACCCACTTCTTTTATTTTTGAGATATTGCACCCCTCAACTTCTAGGTCCCATCGATTCACCATCAAAATGAACGGAAATGTTCAGCACTTGTAGAACACATGACTCGCTTGCCCATTTTGCCTCCAATATTCAAATTGCTATGACGATAACACCTTTAATTAAATCATGGGAAAATGTCATTGTTTGCCCCATAAGTTTGCGTCAATTGCATTTGCGCCTCCTAACTTTAAAAACTGCGATTTACGTCCTCTAAGTATGAAACATTTACAATGTTCATACACAATCAAAATTTCCGTTAAACTTGACGAATTCGGCATTAAAATGATCGAAATGCCCTCAAAGAAAATTTTCAAAAAATAAATAAATATTGGAGAAATAAATTAAATATATATATTACTGAAATGAGTTTCAATAGTTTTATTTAAAAAATATTATTTTTTCTTAATATCATTTTTTTAATGAATTTTCTAATATTTTTTAGTAATTTTGTCTTGGAGGGTTATTTTGGGCATTTTAATGTCGAATTCCTTCAATTATAATGAAAATTTTGACTGTGATGAACATTGCAAATGTTTCATACTTATAGGACATAAATCGCAATTTTTAAAGTTAGGAGGCGGAAAATGCAATTGACGCAAACTTATGGGGCAAACAATGACATTTTCCCATGATTTAATTAAAGGTGTTATCGTCATAGCAATTTGAATATTGGAGGCAAAATGGGCAAGCGAGTCATGTGTTCTACAAGTGCTGAACATTTCCGTTCATTTTGATGGTGAATCGATGGGACCTAGAAGTTGAGGGGTGCAATATCTCAAAAATAAAAGAAGTGGGTACGAAGTGTCAGAGGCTCCAAACCTAATGGGTGCAAAGAGTAATTAACTTTTTTTGAATATCAGTGGGAAAATGGGCAAGTGAGTCACATGTAGAACACACGATTGATATTTTTATTGATTTTGACTAAGAAATAAACTGAGGGATGCAAATCGAAAGAACCCAGAACACTTCGATGACATGTCTCAAATCAAAAATAAAAGAAGGGGGTGCAAAGTGTCAAACCCTCCAAACCACATGAGTGCAAAGTGTAATTGAGCTTGGAAGCTGAAGGTCTATGGATTGAACCTCTCGTAATCAAGTCTCCTTGTAATTCATAAAGTTGTGGTGACGCTTCAAACCCCACAATTTGATAAGTATAGTTCAATCCAGACATTATGCAATGGGTGAGCAAGCCTTTATTGTCACCTTAAAAAGAACTAGTCGTACCAGTCGCTCCTTTCTACCCGTTTACTTCAAAAAAGAAAAAGAAAGAAGAGAAAAGAATAACATGAGAGCAAAATGAATACGACCTTATATGTAGCAAAATCAATATTCAATCGAATAGTTCGTCTTATAACATTGCTTACTCAACCTTGACAATATCAATTTCGGTGGATACCATTATCATTTGTGAAGAAACAAATGACCTTATCAGCAATTAATTCCTCTAACCGAATGAAAAAAAATTAGTAAATCATTAAAGGCTTTTTATGTGTGTATTTATAGAGAAGAATGGTTGAGGTTATCTAATATGTTCTTTTGCTCATATTCCATGGATGATGTTTTTGTGGGGGATGCATGAAAAATAGAAGGGATTTTTGTAGTTGCTGTCTAAGAGAGAGAGAAAAAGAATTAGAAAGGACAATTTAGCATGTCTCTCTAATATTAGACAAGGTTGGACAATATCTAATAAGTGAAAAGTGAGGTTTTGGTGGCTAGCGTCTAAGAGAGAGAAAAAGGAATTGAAGAGGGCAATTTAGTGTGTCTCTCTAAATATTGGAGAGCATCAAATAAGTCTCCGTTTATGGCTCAACTAAAGAATTAAAGAGATAAGTAATTCTCTAATAATTTTCTATTTGTACTCTTGATTTTGAAAATAATAAATTTTATTTTGGCATAGTAAATTATACAAATATTTCTCAGTGTCAAATCTACCTTTTGTTTCTAGGCCAATGACAAAATTACTTGGTTGTGTGGTTTTTGGCCCCAGAGTTCTCATTGATGTGTACTCACTCTCCTATAGGAAGATGTGAACCCCGAATCTCACATGGAGTAGGAGAAGAGAAGGAATGAGAGAAAACCTAGAATTTTAGTTAGATTGAGTGTTTATTTTGATGTTTTTTGTTTTAAAAGAGTTTTAAATAAAGTGTTTTTATTAATTTGTTTTGAAGTTTTAAATTTTGATTAGTTGTCAAGGATTATTTATTTTGTATTAACTGATATAAACCCTAAAATCTCACTAATTTTACTCATTAAAGTGAAAGCTCCAGGCTTCAGGGCGTTACAGATGGTATCAAAGCTGTCCTAGTAACTGTGGGCTAGAAGAGTTTTAAACGAAATATTTTTATTTAGTTGTTTTGAAGTTTATTAAGGATTATTTATTTTATGTTAACTGAATTTTATCCCAAAAATTTCAACTATTTTTATTGATTTTAGTACCCCTAACTGTCGGGATTCAAGGCGTTAGTGGAGAGGTGCGGAGATTGCTTTTCTTAGCACACTCCTTGAACTACACACCATATTTTGTTTTTGTTTTTTTTTTTTATAAGCATGCAGTAACTAATAAACTAAACAGAACAACCTACAAAGGAGGTCAGCCCATTGACCTCTAGACACAAACACCACCACCGTGTTAGCTTTTAAACAATTCTTTTTTGTCCTTCCTTAAGGTGGAAATTTTTTTGGGGACATCTATTTGATTGTCAGCTTTTGCGCATTTGTCTGCCTGTTGTTATAATTGGCTTCAAACTCATCCAATTAAGTTGCATATTGGTTGGGCTGTCAGTTTTCGAGTACATTGTTGTGGAGTGAGAATATTTTTATCATGGGTCTGGAGGTCCATATATTTTGTACTCCTATTTGTTTTTTTTTTAAATCACGTTCCATAATTGGAACCGAAAGGATACAGGTTACAATATTCATAAATTACAATCACACTAAGAAATAAAATCAGGAAGACATTATAAAGGGATGGGGCCCAAAATGAATGAGGAAGCTGCCTATTTTACAGTGAGATGCGCCATCCTATTAGCTTGTCTTGGAATCCATTTCAATTGTCAAAAGGAATTTCGGCTCAGCAAGTCCCTAAGAGACTCAACCAGCTCCTCAATCTGCCACAACAGAGTGAGAGTAGACTTGTTTACTTCAGTACAGAAAAGTTGGGAATCACTTTAAAAAATGACCTTGAACATCCTTGCCTTGCAGCCCGTTCCATTGCAGTCTTAACTGCTATTACCTCTCCAAGCAAAAGGTTGACAACATTAATTTGTTCCGTGTAAAGCCAACAAAGGGAACTAGAGTTGTCTCTACAAGACATTGTTGTATACGACCCATAAGCCCGCATAGCTACATCAGTGTTAATCTTCAACCACCCACAATTCGGAGGTTTCAACACTTTTGGATTGCATCTGTCTAATTCGAACCAAGCTGAAATATGATCAACCACCTGTGCTTTAACTGAAATAATTAATTTGTGAAGGTCAACCATCTCATTTCTATGGACCACCCCATTTCTAGTTTGCCACAAGAGTCAAAAATGATGGCCACATTATTAAGGAAATTTCTATGAGCCTTTTTGCTACTAAATGCTCTCTTGTGATCCAGCACCAAGAATCTCACAATGTTTAGCATAGATGTACATGAAATTCTAGTGATGTCTAAGGACCAATTTGATTGTCTCCATAAAACTATAGCCATTATGCATTGTGTAAAAAGATGAAGAGGAGAATCCATACCATATGGACAGAGAGTACATGGGGCCTAGCTTGCCACATTTAGGGAGTTTGAATGCTCATATGAGCCCTTCATTGGCAAAGCATTAATTGCTACGTTCCACAATATTAGTTTTAGTACGTCTTGCATATCCAGTTACCAAATCTTCGACCACAAGCTTTTATCTTGCTGCATGTAATAAGGACATCTCCTCATCTGCTCCTTCCTAGTGACTGATTTAACCGTAAATCTGCCATTAAGATCATCTGCCCAAATAGTTTGATCACTCTTATTTTGCTGGGGAGGTAGAAGTTTCAATATCAGTGAAGTAGAAGCCCCATCAAAAGAATTTCGCACTAGCCCTTGGTCCCATAATCCACTCTCTGAGTCTATTAAATTAGCCACCACCTGCAGCTTTGGATCATCATTCCTCCATATAGGCCTTTTGCTTGGATGGCTAGGGAGCCAAAGATCTCTCCTGATATCAACATTAAAACCAAATCTCGGGAGGATACACCTTCTTTCAGTAATAATACGTCTAGTATGCATGATCCCTCGCCATACCTATGAGGAGTTAGTTCTATTTGGAGCATCCAAGAAATTAGAAGTGTAGAAATATTTGGCTTGAAGTAGTTGAACCCAAAGATTATTTGGATATGTGAGAATCAGCCACCCCAATTTTGCAGTCATAGCTTTGTTGACTTCGTAAGTTAGTCTAATGCCTAAGCCCCCACATTCTTTTGGTAAACAAATAAGATCCCTCGCATGGGGGGTAAAATTTCTAGTCTTTTGGGGTGGGAAATCCCACTAGAAATCTTTTAATATTTAATCAATGGACATGTACCAACTCTTAGGCATTAAAAAAATAGACATATAATACTATGGGAGGGTTATAACAACAGCTTTGATTAATGTGGTGCAACCCGCTTGGGATAGGGTCTTAGCCTTCCACCCAGCAACTTTCTTCATCACCTTGTCCTTGACATCTGCAAATGCTATCTTTTTTTATCTGCCCAAGAAGAATGGGAGGCCCAAATATTTACTGGAACCTGACATAATCTTTAGCTTAAGAATATTTTGGATGGAAGCAACAACTTCAGTATGTGTATTAGGGCTGCACGACTTGGAATGGTTAACAAGTTGACCAGACCAATTTGCATATATGCGAAGTATACTTTGTATTTCCATGGCCTCCCTTCCATTTACATAACAAAAAACCAAAAGGTCATCTGTGAACATAAGATGAGAGACTAGTGGGGCACGTCTCGCCACTTTTATGCCATGTAAGAGCCCTTGATCTTCAGCTTGATTAAGTAACCATGTGAGGACTTCAGTTGCAAGAATGAAAAGAAAAGGGGATAATGGGTCCCTTTGTCTGAGACCGCGTTAAGGAGTAAAGAGTCCATATGGCTACCATTGAGCATAATAGAAAATGATACTTTAATGATACATTGCTCAAACAAACGAATCCAATGGGAAGCAAAACCAAAGCATTTCAAAATGTGAAGAATAAACTTCTATTCAAGTCTATCATAGGCTTTTTCCATATCTAATTTAATAGCTGCCAAGCTTTTTCTACCTATTTTAATTTTCATAGAATGAAGAATTTCCTGGGCAATGATGTGATTTTCTTGAATTAATCTACCAGGAATAAACGCAGCTTAGGGGGCTGAAATCAACTTGTGCATCACTTGCTTCAATCGGCAAGTCAGAATTTTAGATATAATTTTATAAGTTATGTTACACAAACTAATTGGTCAAAACTGCCCAACCATAGTCGGTGAAGTAATTTTAGGAATTAGAGTGATAAAAGTATGGTTTAGCTGGCTTGCCAAAGCTCCAAAAAAAAAAAAAAAAAAAATATGAACCATACAGATTACCTCCTCCCAAACAGTGGGCCAATAGTGTTGGAAAAAATGGGCAATCATTCCATCAAGTCCAGGTGCTTTGGTTGCTCTAATGCTTTACACTACCATATGAATTTCCTTTTCCAATGGTAAGCTACACAATATCTCATTCTCAGCTTTAGAAATAGTTGGTTGAATGAATTCCTCAATGTTGGTTAGTTGCTAGCTCCGGATCTGAAGTTTTGTAGATATCCTTAAAGTGTTGGACGAATAAATCACCAATATGCTTTCGGTTGTACTTCCAATGGCCAGTGGAGGTTTGAATAGCATATATACTGTTGCAACGTCTCCTGAAAATAGTAGAGAGGTGGAAATGTTTTGTATTAAGATCTATGGTCGTTAGCCATGAATTTCTGGATTTGTTCTTCAAGAGAATTTCCTCTCTCCTATACTCTTATTGCAATTGAATTCTAATAGACTGTTCTACTGCATATTGGCCTCGGAAGGCTGAAGTTACTGAATGGAGTCTAGTTGAGTGCAAAGATTAGGGAGCTTTGTTGCGATATGACTAAAACTTTCTCTATTCCATGTACGGAGAGCATCTTTGGTTGCTTTGATTTTTTGGATCAGCTTATGAGCTGAAGAGCCCGATTGTTGCTAGTTCCATGCACTATTAATCACATTCCAACTAGATTCATCCCTCAACCAGAAATTCTTAAAGCAAAAAGGCTTAGGGCCCTTGGGCAGCTTTCCACAAGTATATAGGATGATTGGAGCATGGTCTGATGCTTCCCTTGGAAGGTGCTAAATTACAGGATGTGGAAAAAGAATCATCCATTCTCCATTCACTACCAATTTTTCCAATCTCTCCTTGATTTGGCAATATCCCTTTTGGCCACTACACCATGTGAATGGATTTCTAGAAAATCTAATGTCCATTAGGCCATAGTTAAGTCGAACCTGATAAAAGTGGTCATTAGAAGAGCTCACAAAAGGACGACCCCCCATATTTTTCGTCGCCACTTGAGAGAGCATTAAAATCCTCTAAGACCACCCAAGGACCATCTACGGCTTTCCCAATGTCTTCTAGAAAATTCTAAAACCTTTCTTTCCCATTCCAATCAATTGGGCTATGGATTAGAATGAGATTCCACAGTTGAGATGGGGGATCAAATCGAATACTGAGGTGGATGATTGGTCGTTTAGTAAGGAGAGTGTCAAAATCAACCCTGGTCGCCAAGCAAAAATCATTCCTCCACTAAGGTGCATCGCTATGATATCAATAGACAGAGGGAATCCTAGATTCAACAAAATTTTTTTAGCATCTCGAATTTTCGTTTTAACTAAACAAAGGCAGCCTGGATTTTTATGCCTTATTAGAGCTCATAGAGTTTATATTGTTGGGGCATGAGTAGGGGTGGGATTTTTATCTGCTGGTATTTGGAATTCCTGGTACTGGCACCAATTCTGAGCTTCGGCCACCGTATACCGGCCGGAACCGGAACTGGAACTGGAGCTAGAATTGGTATAGGTATTTAGGAAATACCGGTACCGCTGGTAATTCTGCCGGTACTGGGCGTAATGCTTGTACCGGTTTTTTTTTTTTTAAAAAAAAAAAAAAAATACAAAACACACAGCTTTGGACTTGGCCAAAACTGTGCGTTTTGGCCTTGTCCAAAACGTGCGTTTTGCTCTAGACCAAAGCTGTGCGTTTTGGACTAGACCAAAACGCACGTTTTGGTCTAGGGTTTTCAAAACCCACGCTCCCCCCCCCAATACCCCCCATTTCTCTCCTCTCAGATCTGCCTCTCTAGTCTCTCCGATCTCCGTCTCTCGTTTCTCCTCCGCTCCCGGCCCTCCGACCTCCCTTCCCTTCTCACGGCTGACGGAACTCTCAAGCGCTCTCTCTCTGTCTCTCTGACTCTCGAGCTCTCTCTCACAGTCTCACTCAACTCTCTCTCTCTCGGGTCGCCGCCGTCTCCACTTGCCTTCGAGTTTGAAGGCCGCCGGCCTCGGCCCTCTCATTCTCAGCCGAATCACTCATCAACTCTCTCTCTCTCTCTCTCTCTCATGGATCACACTCACAAACTCACTCACTCTCATAGTCTCACTATATCACAATAACATTCACAAATTCATTGCTTTTTTTTTTGTTCATTTTTGTATCATTTTCATATCATTATTCATTATAATTTATCAGTTGTTCAATAACCATTTCTTCATTTTATTATCTGTTAATACGAAAAAAATTTCTTTGCAGGTTATTACAAAAGTTGTGCCGTGTGGTTACTGGTTAGTGCACTGCCATTGAGGTAAATTCACTAATTTTTCACTTATTTAGTAGTTCATTAGTTAATTTAAAATTTTAGAATGTATATTAGGACCTAGGTTGTGAAACTGAGGAGGATGGGCTTGAATGATTGGAGGATTTGGTTGTTACTTGTTAGTTGTTTGTAAATTGTTAGTTGTTTGTTTGCTGTAGCCTGTAGGTAATTTGTGAGTTGTTAGTTTGTTTGTAAATTAAAGTTGCGGCTCTTCGATGTATTGATGACAGTGGTGAACAAGGAAATAAGATTGTTGCTAGAGCTTGCTGTTCTTTGTTAGCCAATGTATGAATTTAGTTTTCCTTGCATTTCTTGTGAGCATGTTAAAACCAAATTCTAATACATGAAAAATCTGGCAGAACGTTTCTGGTCTCAAATGGTTATCGTTTCCAGGGTATTAGGAGATTATCTTTTCATTGTATGTTTTCTGCAATGCTTTACTGTTGCTGAAGCAATGTATGTATGAGAGAACTTTAAATTGGCTAATTAGGAAGTTAAACCATTGGAGATTGTATATTGTAATATTGTATGAGTCTCTTTAGTATTATTGATTTGGTATGTAATATGTATGGACTTTTTAGCATCTTTTATTAGAGTATGGGTATTTAATAGATTTTTTTTTCAAAACTTTTTGTTTTCTCAGATGGATCCCTTTACTTCTTCTTCTACTCCTTTGGTTGACTCACCGACACCACGTCTCCAAGTAGGAGTCGATGCTTCCTCCCCTATTATTGGTGAGGAGCCGGCTCCTCAACTTGGGGGGTGTTGATGTGTCAGCACCACCTCTCCCAAAGAGGAGGAAGATTTCTCAACCCTCTCCCATGTGGGATCACTTCACAAGGATTGAAAAAATAACTGATCCAGAGAAGCCAATGGCAAAATGTAACTATTGTAATCACCCGGTTGGGGTTCACCACACCCGTCAAGGGACCTCCGGTATGAGGTCTCACTTGAAGGGTTGTTTAGCATATCAACGGAAGCAAAGTAAGTTGGACTTCTCTCAATCGAAGTTCACTCACGATGCTTCTTCAAAACTGGCGAAGGGGGATGTCGTGGGGGAGATGAAGATAGATACGTATAATGAGAAAAAGGTTAGGAGGGCCATCGCTCGATTCATAATCGTCGATGAGTTGCCATTTAGGGTGGTGAGCAAGGATGGGTTCAAAGATATGATTCATGAACTTGAGCCCCGATTTAGGATGCCCTCTCGATACACAGTGATGAAGGATTGTATGGGTCTTTATCTTGATGAGAAGAATAAGTTAAGGAATATCATTTTAGGAACGCGACCTAGGATTTGTTATACAACCGACACGTGGACTTCGGTTCAGAATATGAACTATATGTCTGTGACTGGCCATTTTATTGATTCGAATTTTGTGTTGCACAAAAGGATTCTTGGATTTCGTAGAGTCACAGATCACAGAGGGATTACAATTGCGACAGAATTGGAGGAATGTGGGCATGAGTGGGGGATTGATAAGGTTCTTGCAATCACAGTGGATAATGCATCATCTAATAATGTTGCAATAGATCATTTTAAAAGGAGACAAGTGGCACTTGCTGGTGGTAGGGTGGGGGTTGTTGTTTGTGGGCATGAATTTATTCACATGAGGTGTTGTGCACATATCTTAAACTTGATTGTGCAAGACGGTTTGAAAGAATGGGATGATTCGGTGGTTAGGGTTAGAAATTGTGTGAAGTATGTTAAGTCATCCCCTCAACGGTTGGATTATTTTAGAAGTTGTGTGAGGAAGAGGTCGCTTCCTACCGATGGATTTTTGCAACTTGATGTACCTACGAGATGGAATTCGACGTATATTATGTTAGAGTCTGCAATGAAGTATGAAGATGTTTTTAATGATATGTTGGCTTTCGATGAAAGGTTGGGTTTTTTGGATTTCTTAACTGATGATGGGCATGGGAAGAAGGGGTTGGGGCCTCCAACTAAAGAGGATTGGGTGCGTGTGAAGCATTTTATAAACTTCTTGAAGTTGTTTTATAATGTCACTGAGGATATCTGCTTCGAAGACTGTTACTGCAAACCTATTTTGTACGCAATTGGCTTTGATTCACAACCAATTGAAGGAGTTTGCTCAAAGTGAGGATGATTCGTTGGTGGATATGGCGAGGAGGATGCAATCGAAGTACGATAAATATTGGGTAATTTGAAAGATGTGAATAGACTACTGTTTGTGGCAGCAGCACTTGATCCCCAATTAAAGTTGGGTTGGTTGCGTTTTTGGTTCTCTAAGACATTGGGCAAGGAGGAGGGTCGAGCGATGACTGATTTGGTTAGAGGTACATTGGAACAATTGTTTACGGAGTACAATATTGTTTATGGTAATGATAATACTTCAAGGCGTCAACGGACAGCAAGTGAAGCTGGTGGTTCTAGTTCTACTGCAAGTGGTACAGAAGAACGCATGTGGAACGAATATATGTCTTTCATGGAGGAGGACGATGTTATAGAAACCACATCTGAAGTGGATAGATATCTGATGGAGCCTCCTCAACCTAGGGTCGAGGATTTTGATATTCTGGCTTGGTGGAAAGTGAATCAGTTTAAGTTCCCTATTCTTGCTCGGATTGCTCGAGATGTACTTGCCATCCCTATTACAACCGTGCCATCTGAGTCGGTCTTCAGCACAGGAGGACGTGTACTGGATGCTTTTCGAAGCTCTCTAGCTCCTAGAACAGTGGAGGGTCTTATATGTGCGCAGAATTGGTTGCAATCTGCTTCTATTCATGAAGATGCTGAATGTGAACCTGAGATTGGTGGCGGAACAGAATATTTAGAAAGTTATAATGTGGAAAAAGGTAATGATTTCGTTGTTTAGTTTTTTTTAATTGTTAGATTTTTTTAAGAATGTTGTGTGCTCTTTCTAAATGCTCTTTGTTTCCAGACATGACTAATAATCCTACACAACTGATGTCTATTATCTCGGTCTCCAACATGGATAGTGTGACACAGACACTTGACGTGGACGATTAGAGGGAGGTATAAATTATAATGGTATTGTTTTTCATTTTTATTGTTACAAAATACAATTATACAATTCGAGTATTAGAGTATAACTGTATAAGTTTATATTTAAGTATTAGAAGCTATTTTTTTTAAGGAAAATGCCCATAATATTAGATTAATAAATGTTAGACTTATAATCTTTTAGATAATAGGATTGATTGGTAATTAGTAACTTGGATTTTGGGGTGTGTTGTATTTTATTCTTTTTTTTAAAAATTTTTTGTTCTTTTTTTTTTCATGATGGACATGGTGTTGTGCATATATTTCATAATTTTTATTATTTTGTAAAGTTATCATTTTGATATTGTGATGTTTCATTGTTTTGGAAAATGGGAAGTAAGCAATTAGGTGTTATGTTCTGCATTGGTTGAAATTTAAATTAGTTTAGTAATTAGTGAGTCAATGACCAATCTTTTGTAGTTGGTCATTAAATATTATGGGCATAAATAAAAAGGCCATACAAAACTAACACTATCATAACAATATGATAGTGATGTTTTGATTAAATGGCCAACATTTTATTCCATCAATTCAACTATTCAATTTGTAATATTTGTAGTTTCTTTTAGATGATGTAAATTTGTATTATTTGTAGACTTTATGTATATGTGTAACTTGTAAATTTATTTCTATCATTCTTCTTTCATTGATGTATGTATATGATTTATTAATTTAATGCAATTGAAACAACTATAGAATTGTAAATTTGTAATTTTGGAACATGTAAATTATTATTACATCAAAAAAATAGTGGATCCAACATCCTATTAAAATTCTAAATTTGGTATTTTGGATCCAACATCCATATTTAAAAACTTACTTATTAAATCAAGCCCAAGTTAAAAAGCCCGACAAATGCAATAATAAAACAAGCCCAAGTTAAAAAGCCCGAAAAAATGCAATAATAAAACAAGCCCAAGTTAAAAGCCCTAAAAAAACTAAGATTTTGGGCCCAAAACGGGCCCAAAATCAGCCCAAATGAACTGCCGGAATTCGGCATCCAGTACCGGGGTACCGGGATTGTCGGAATTCCGGCAGTTCCCGGACCGGAACCGGATGCCTAAATAGGCATCTGGCTAATACCGGTACTGGAGCTGGAATGTGAAATTCCGGCTCCGGTACCCTGCCCTAGTATTGATCTCATTCACATTTGCACTTGAATTGTCAACTCATCCACCTTGTCATGACTATTTGCAGGATATCATGGGACAAAGCAGCCTTTCACAATTGCAAGTTCATAGGGTTCCAAGACACCTTATGTGTGACACGGGTAGGCATTTATTCAAGGATTGCTACATCGAGGGCACCGTTGATTTCATCTTCGGAAATGGAAAATCCGTGTACATGGTAAGTTAGTTCCCAACGCTTATGATCCATTTTTCAATGCAATAATCCTAATTAATCCTTTCAAGAGTATATATATTACTGGCAAATTGGAAATAAGATTTTAGAGCTAATGAAACTCATTGATACGTGTAATGTCTGTAGAGTTTTGAAACCAAATTCTCCGAAAGAATTATAGATCTTATCTATGCTGTGCGGATGCAAAGATAATAACTGGGGACCGTAACATCTATTTTTGTGTATATATATGCAGAACACTGCCATAAAGTCGGTTGCCGAGGGTCTGGGTGTGATCACAGTGCAAGCGATGGGTGGCGAGCCAAATAGCAAATTCATTTTCATCCACTGCAACATAACGGGCAGCGGAGATATGTACCTAGGCCGCGCATGGAAGGAGACGTCCAGGGTGGTGTTTGCCTATACATACATGGGTCCTCTCATAAATAAGACCGGCTGGATGCGTGGTGCGTTGCAAAAGTATGGAGCCTGTGCAGTACATCTTTATTTTCATTTCTCTTCCTTTAGCTCTTCCGAGATTGTAGGCATTATTACTAACATCGATCGTATGGTTAATTGATCATTTGGTAATACTATTTGTATGTTAGGAGCGTATACTGTGGAGAGTACCAATGCACGGGACCAGGGTCAAGTTCCACTGGCCGCAAAGATTCAAAGATTCTGTCTGATGCAGAAGTAAAGCCCTTCTTGAGCACCACTTTTATACAAGGAAACGAGTGGCTCCTCCCTGTTCCCAAGTTGTGAAAGCGAGACAACATGAGGCATTTTATGGCAAGGTGGATTTCTACTACAGTATTCTTTTTTTGTCTGACTGTATTATTCATAGCTAATTATATCAACTTATCAGTACATACTGTAAGAAACCATATATGTCGCAACCCTACAGGGGGAAATATTTTGCAATCACTAGTCGTACTATCTCAGTCATTAGCATCCTTATAGTAAGCCACGCGATAGGGGTATTCAAATAATAAAGTTGATTTATGTGATCAATGATATTGATTCAGAAGACAAACCAGAAAATGCTAAAATGTATAAAGAAGTAATAAATAGTTCATTGTTAATGATGAGATTGGGCCTCTTGATGTCAGAAAAGTATAGAGAAAAGCTAATAACGAACCAAACTAGCAAATCGAACAACTCCGACGTCGAGAATAATAATAACGCCTCACACCGAATAATGTAAAATAAGACCAAAGAATTTCAATTACTTGCGGATTGCAAATATAAGATTAGATCCCAAGCTAGAACAAAGAATTAAAAGAAAGAAAGAACAAAGAGATAAGTAAACTCACCACACAAAGGAATTCTACCAAAGGGATACAAAGTTATAGTGGTCACCACTCACATACAATTTCCTTGAGATACAAAGCAAGAACTTGCTCACCACTCTATTGAAAAATAGACTAGAAATACAAAACACTCGCAAGAAGAACATCATTTCTTCAAAAGAGCAAAAGGCTAAACTTTCATTTTTCAAATTCTGTTCAAAACTAACATAGAGCATGCCTTTATATAGACTAACTTGGGAGAGCTGTCCAAGAAAATGAAAATTAAAAAATACCCCTGAACTTGGTGGCTAAAGAAAGGAAAGATAAACTTACCAAAATACTATTAAACTTTGGATATGGGGGCATCCTTAAACATTAAAAAGGCACTCTTGAATCCCCGTAACAAATTGTTTGATTCTCCCGACAAATGGAATCCACCACAAAGCATATGGAATTCATCACAAAGAATTTATAGTGCTACTAGAAAATAAATTTAACTATATAGTATTATGTATTTCTAAATGCCAAGATGATATTTCAAATCAAAAGTTTTTAGTACGAGGTTGATCATTGCAAAAGTGCAAAATATGTATTCGAAAAAGACGTTCAAAACATTACTTATAAACAAATTTTTTCCTAATAGTAATCTATATCAAGTATTTTTTTATTTTAATATTGAATACATAAAAGGAAGTAAAAATTTTATCCCTATTTTTCTAATTTGTGAATTCTTATACGATATCAAAGGCCACCAGTAAGAAAGGAGGTAAAAAAACCTATTAAGTCAGGAAATTTGTCACCTATGAATGCAACCCAAGTTCCTCAGTCAACAATGTCACTCACCATTCTTCTAAAAAGCCAATACAATAAATTTATTTTCACTACAACAAATTTTGCCTTTTGGGACGGATATTTCAGTCCCAAAAAATACGAATTCTGTCCGTCACTTTGACTGTCCCAACAAACCCGTTACAAAAGGTTTTTTGGGACGAAAATGACGTTCCGTCCAAAAAAAGTACCCTTTCGGGACGAGAAGTCTTTTATCCCAAAATAAAATTATCATTCAAACACTTTAGAACATACAGTTGATGATCATGTTTGAATGTCTTTCGACGAAAAATTTAAATGTGTTTGATAAAGCAAATAAACGTTCGAACAACCATAATTTTTTTTACATTTGATATTTAAAGTACCATTCCAACACTTTAAAATGGAACATCTGTAACCGTCCTTAATCTGTTATGACAATTGACGTAAAAACCGTTCGGACGATTTTGAACGGAAAGTGGAAACAAGTTCGAACCTTTTCAACGTTCCAACTGATATAGTTAAATCCGTTCAATATACCAATTGGGGAAAAAAAAATTGTTGTTCGAACATATCATGAATTGAAACGCGAAGGTACGAATATTGTTCGAACATAGGGGAGGCACGTTGTATTTCGAACATTAAAACAAACGTTAGAATGACTTATTTTTATTTTTTAAGAAATTAAAAAATTGCTAGAAAATTATTCAAAAATATATTATTAAATAATTGAATTAATTAACAAAATTTACAATTAAATAATTAATCACAATATTCGAAACAATTAAATATAATACGCAATAAAAAAATAATCTATCTTCGCCGTCGCATGTATCCAACTCTGCATGTATCAAAACTTTTTTCAACTCTGCGTGTATCCTTATCTTCCTAAATCAGAAACTGTAATCAATATAACACCTAAATAATTGACAAAAATAATCATTAAAAAAAGTCAACTGAATGAAAAAATCAAATAACTTACCTATACAATTACTCGATATCGTTTTTGGTGAAGGTGATCCAATATCAATGTAGGAAAAGCTAAGCCCCAGACAAGGCTGACACAACTGAAGGATTATATGTAGCATGTTTACACCAATCAAATGTATTGTGATCTATCGAGCACGTTTAAAATATTTTTTTTTTTATTTTGTTAGGAAAATTAGAAGTTTTACATTATGCACGACAAATCTAAATAAAAAGGTGTTAGAGCTGAAATGGATTTGCATCACTGTAACAATCTTAACATCCACAGGAAACCAAGGGAGATAATAACAAAAGCTGATACAACATTTTTCAAACAACATCTTTCATTGTATGGAAAGAAATAGAGAGCAATACTCTAGTCCGTAGGGCCATACATCTGAAAATCTTTTAGTCACACATCAGACCTACAAAGCAGTTCTTTGTATGTTCTAGTTTGGAAGGAAAGAATTGCTTTTTAGGTCGGATCTGTAGCCAAAAAGTTTTCAAAAGTCCCGCCTTACTGACCAAAGTATTGCTCTCTATTTCTTTCCATACAATGAAAGATGTTGGTTTAGAAAATGTTGTATCAGCTTTTGTTATTCTCTCCATTAGTTTCGTGTGGATGTTAATATTGTTATAGTGATGCAAATCCATTTGAGGCCCAACACCTTAAATTTAGATTTGTTGGGCATAATTTTAAACTTCAAAGTTTTCTAAAAAGAAAAGAAAAAACATTTGAATATGTTCAAACCACTACAATGCGCTCGAATGGTATAAAGTTATCGTTTTACTGAGGTCACGCTTCAACTCTTTCAACAAATCTCACACTCACAGAGAGATTTCTTCTATCCTCACATGTAAGCCCAAGTGTTTTCCCACAATTTAATGTTTAACAAAGGATTGATGAAAGAGGTAATAAAGAATAGTTCTTAAAGCTTGATGTGCAAATACAAGGTAGAATAATGAGCAAAAAGACAAGTCAGAGAATGAAAGTTGGAGTAATGGCAGTTTGCAGTTGGCAACTATAGCTTTCTTGAGATCGGTGAAAAACTTTCTTCTTCAAGCTCTTTCTCTCTCTTTGTAGGCTAGGTCAAGAATGATGACGCAAGAGGTGATTTTCTCTCTCCATCTTCATCTATTTCATCTTGAGTGGTCCCCAAGGACATTATTGTACCATTGGAGAGGTGCCCTAGGTGTAATGATGACTTAAATGATAGTTGACGTCGTTTTGAAGAAAGCTGTAATTCTGTAACATGTGTCAACACATAGTTCCCATGCATTGACACCATCTTCATGTTTGGAACTTGGCTTTCAAGTGTTTGTGGCATGTGTGCTTTCTGGTGCCAGTGCAATTTGTCGACACTACCAAGGTGGCTCTTTAGAGTCAGTGTGATGTATCGACACCATGTTGACTAACTGTCGACACCATCAACATTGGAGATAGTTCTCAACCATATGATAGGGTTATTTTTGTTCCAAAACAAAGCCATTTGTCATGAGAGATCCCATAAGTTCTTCCAAAGATAGCTTGGTCAAGTTTTTGACTTCTTGAATGGCGGTGACCTTTGGTTCCCAAACTTTTGGTAGACACCTAAGACTCTTTTTTACAATTTCAACATTAGTATACTCTTTACCAAGATATTTAAGACCATTTATAATATCAGTAAAGCGAGTAAACATAGAGGAAATAGATTCCTCATATTTCATCTTATAGAGTTCATAGGGTGAATTGAGTTCTAATAAAAATTAAAGTCATTCAATAATCAACTCAAAACAAAATGTTTTAGATTAAAAACATACCACAATAAAAGAGATGCAATAAACAATAGAGAGTAAAAGAGTAGAGAGATAACACCGTTATTTTTAGGTGGTTCGGCCAAGACTTGCCTATGTCCACCCCTATGCACTACACATATTGCTCTTCAGGGATGATTTTCCCTGAGACGTCACATAAAACGTCTCCAAAATACAACCTTTAGAGATGAAATGTCAGCCGTCCTTAAAAAAAATCATTAGAGACACAAAACAAATGTTGTCCCTAATTCGCAACATAACGAAGTCGTCGCTACTACTTACGTCTCTAGTTTGCGCGAGAGAGATGGCGGGAAACGTTTAGGGACAAGATGGAATTCATGACTAAACGCATTCATCTCAAAATCTTAGCCCTTACAATTGGGTGATGAAAATGTATAAATAATGCTTGAATAAATCGAACATGAGATTTGAATATGATGTTCGATACGTAATGAACATACGTTTTATTTTCTGTTCGTGTTCAATATTGTCCAAAGGTGTTTTTGGAAGGGTTCTTTTATGTTCGAATGTTTGTTCGAATATGCGTTATTGTATGTTCGAATGTTTGTGTCAACACATGTGATGATAGTGTCGACACGTGACACATGAACCTGGGCGCTGTCTTGATGTGTCGACACATTCTGTTATAGTGTCGACACATGACAAGTGCATCCGATAACTTTTTGTATGTGTCGACACATGAGAACATAGTGGTAGAGACACATATGAGGATGGTTTTGGAGACCAAACAATAATCCTGACTGATTTATAAAGCACACACTTTGACATTCCCACCCTGTATTCCATCAAAATATGCATTATAACATGGAAATGTAAACCTAAGTACAAATGCATCATAACACATAATAATCTAGTTTATATGGGTTCACAACCTATAGTCTATCAAAATATACATCATATTCATAATGTGGCAATGTCAACCACAGTTCAAATCCATCAAAATATATATCAAAAAGTAGTTATGTCAACCGTACCACAATATTTATAAGTCCATAGGCATAGCCAAATGTAAGCTAGTTAATTACATATATGCATATATAAACAAAACAAAAGTGGCGGTGAAATGCCACAAAAGAAGACATCACCATGCCCTAATAGCAACATGCATCACGGGAGGCCCTCAAGGTCCAAAAGTCGGTCCTCGATAAATGCAATCCCGGTGCTAATGTATTGCATCTGCTCCTCTATAAACGCACGAAGAGCAACTAGTTGCATTGTGATCTTGGCGAAAAACCCATCTACCCACTATGGGCGCTCTGGATGGGCTGCACGATCCTCTCTTGCCTCAAGCACTGCTCCCTCCATATACGTGTCATCGTGATCTTGGGCTCGAGGTCATGCACGGCAGCCAACATGGCCTGCATTCCTATGTGACATTTGGCAGACAATCTTTTCATCAGGTACGCCTTGAACCCCTGCCACTACGAGGAAGCATGTACTCAACATTCCAAATGGAAGACTATCCTGAGAGCTAACATGTGCCTCGTGACAAATGATTTCATATATCTACCCAAGCAGATCTATGTCAGTCCCAGTTGCCAACTTAAACAGGAATCGAGCACGTTCCTATGTGAAGCCTGTCTTGTGGAGCTTTGGATCAATATTCAAGGCAAAGGACTTTGATCTTAATATGATTGTAATGGTCCAAGTGCAGGAAGACTTTGATCTTAATATGAGTCAAGTGAAGGATCGAAGAACTGTTGATAAGCTAATGAGTAGTGCATATCGTCGTTATATGGGTAGGTTATATGCACATAATAAGAAGTATAATACCAAAGAGGATGAGTTGTTGCACCTTTATTCTCCGAACATGTCAGAAGAAAATTAGCGGGAACTATGTGATATGTTCTCGACTCCTAGGTTCAAGGTGAAATACTTAGATTGCTTATAATGGTAGTATGTAGTGCTTTGTTTTAGTTCGAATATTGATATTGTGAGTCTATGTGACAACTAAAGAAGGGGTGAATTGTCCTTCTTTGAAGAGTTATATACATAAATGATGATGCATGTTTTTTTTTCTCTCATCTTTTTTATATTTACAATCTCCTAGACACGTGTGGTCCCCAATATGCTTTTTTAACCTTGTTGTAAAGGTGCCCCAGATTTTTTTAAATGAAAAGAATGAGTTGGCTGCATTGCAGTATTTTCAGCAAAATTGCAGCATGTGTCGACACCTAGTGAGAAATGATCAACATCATCAGCCTTCACTGTAATTGATAAGATTTCGTTCTTGCATAAAAGTGTCAATCATTATAGTAGAGATATACGTTAAAGCTTTGATTATATCTAACATCTTTGCATAAGCTAAAATGTCCACACTTTAGTTGTAGGTGTTTAAAAATGGATTAGAGTAGAAAGGACACCTTCAAAGAGTAGACAAATCGGTCCAGTGGTTCTGGTGTCACACACGGGAAGAGAGGTGTCGACACATGGGGAGAAAGGATCAACATCATTAGCCTTCACTGTAATTATGCTCTTGGGTGTATGTGTAAATTGACACTTTCTCCCCATGTGTCGACACCTCTCTTCCCGTGTGTTGACATCGGAACCACTGGACCGATTTGTCTACTCTTTGAAGGTGTCCTTTCTACTCTAATCCATTTTTAAACACCTACAACCAAAGTGTGGACATTTTAGCTTATGCAAAGGTGTTAGATATAATCAAAGCTTTAACGTATATTTCTACTATAATGGTTCACACTTTTATGCAAGAACAAAGTCTTATCAATACAATAAATCGAAAAAAATTGAAAATGCATCACACTGCTGGCTCGAGGACCTTCCTTCATCTTCGCAAAAAAAATTGGTAATAATATTTACAAAATTAGTATACGAATTTACAGTCAGATGTGTTAGTTAATTTACAGTTATACTTGGATATTGTGCAGCAAGATGAGGTTCAAGAAAACTTTTTGCCCTCAACTTTGTATGATGAAGCTTCACACAAGACTTCCAAAGGGAAATGGGTGTGCCCTAAAACTAAGGAGCACTTTGTGAGACTTCGCTAAATATCAGTCTTGTTTTAAGTTTCCTTATTGCGACATATATTATTTAGAAACTTTGTTTTTCAAACACCAGGACAACATTGTTTGCAATGCAAACACTGTCACCAACGGATGGCCTGAATCCCACCGAAGTTGAGATATTCTCCCAAGTGCTTGGGAAGAGACTATGATATTCTAGAGGTCTTGGGCGTTGCATGAAATCGGATCCAGCAAATTCTACGAGTAGAGTTTCACATATGAGCCATCAATTGGAGAATGTGATGAAGGAAATTGAGGACTTACGAAACAGGCAACAAAACATTGAGGAAGTTTGTTCAAAACAAGCTGATCTAGAAAACCGTATCAAGCAACAACACTTAGAGTTCGAAGCAGAGCACAAACAGATGCAGCTCGAGCAAGAGGCGATGTGTGCACAGAGCATAATGGCTCATTTTAATATTATTCCAGCTTCATCAGGATACTCAAGTATGAAATTATCATGTCTTACTTGAATTAATGGACAATTTATGTCTTTTATTGATAGTGACAGGAACAATAGTGTATAGAGTTGTTTATTTTATGAGTGAAGAAATTAATGGACAATTTATTATGTCTAATATACGTTTTATACTGTTCGAATTTATTTTGAACATGTTCATTACAAAATAAATGATCTCGTTAGAACATAACCTGTTCAAAATAGTGTGCCTTGAATTCTTATTAATTCGAACACAGTAGAATGAAATGTAGAGACGCACAATAGCCTACAAACCTAATCGTCCCCAAGTGTGTGACTTGTGTTCTTCAAAATTTGAACATATTACAACGTAATTTAGAGACGAACAATAGCCGACACAAATTATCGTCCCCAAATGTGTGGCTCGTGTTTTTAAAATTTTGAACATATTACAACTTACTTTAGAGATGAAGCATAGCCGACTCAAATTACCATCTCCAAATGTGCGGCTCGTGTTCTTAAATCTTCAAACACATTGCTTAGAGACGAACAATATCCGACGCAAATTATCGGCCCCAAATGTGTGGTTCGTATTTTTAAAAATTCAAATATATTAGAACGTACTTTAGTGATGAAACCTTCCGATACAAATATTTGTCTCCAAAAGTGTGCTCATGTTCTTAATTATTCGAACAACCTTTAGAGATGATAACAGCCTGTCACCAAAAAAATTTGTATTCCAACACATTCAAATTTTGGTTGGTTGAATCCATCCCTAAAGGTGTATGTTGTGTTCTTTTCCATTCGAACTGGAATTTAGAGACGAAAGCTTCGTGTTGTGAAAAAAAAATGCATTTGAATGTGTTCTAACATTGGCAGATCCTCTTTCTCTCTAAAGGTTGTCATCGAAGACGCAAAAAAATATTCATCTCTAATGGCACTTTAGCAATGGCGCACTAGAGACGAAGAGGGGACACCCATTTTCCATCCCTAAAGATAATTAGGGACAAAAATCTTACTTTTAGAAACGAACGGATTCGTCTTTAAAGGACAAAAATGGTGTAGTGATGATTATGTCCTTCATTGGGCTTTTTCACTATAATCCAATAGCAGTCACACCTTAGCTTCAGGGTGCTAAGTAATCGTTACAAGCATTTTGACGAGGTCTCACTTCAACTCTTACGACAAATCTTACACTCACAGAGAGATTTCTTTTATCTTCACAAGTAGGCCAAAGTGTTTCCCCACACTTTAATGTTTCACAAAGGATTGATGAAAGAGGTAATAAAAAATAGCTTTTAAAGCTTGATGTGCAAATACAAGGCACAATAATGAGCAAAAAGACAAGATCAGAGATTGAAAGCTAGAGTAATGGCAGGTGGCAAGTGGCAGCTGTAGCTTTCTTGGGATCTGTGAAAAACTTTCTTCTTCAAGCTCTTTCTCTATCTTTGTTAGCTAGGTCAAAAATGCTGATGCAAGAGGTGCCTTTTCTATTTCCATCTTTATCTATTTATAAGTCTTTTGTAGTGAGTGGTCCCAAGGACTTTATTGTACCATTGGAGAGGTGCCCTAGGTGCAATGATGACTTAAACGAGAGTTGACGTCATTTTAAAGAAATCTGCAATTGCGCAACATGTGTCGACACATAATTCCTATGTGTCAACACCATCCTTTAGTCTAAAACTTGGCTCTCGGTTTTGTGGCATGTGTCAACTCTATTAAATTAGCTTTTCAGTGCCAGTGCAGTGTGTCGACACTATCTCTTCATGTGTCGACACCACCAAGGTGACTCTCTGGAGTCAATGCAATGTGTGGACACCAATTGACTAAGTGTCGAGACCGTCAATGCTGGAGATAGTTCTCAACCATATGATAGGGTCATTTTTATTCCAAAACATCTTGAAGTCCAACAATAGACAATGTGAGCATTTTAGCTGAAGCAATTATTTTAATACACATTTAGGAGCATACAAGAAGGCGAGAGTCCCAATCATTTTGAAATAGTGGATTGATTATTAGCAATCTAAAATACTCCGAAGCGTACATAGAGTTTGTTATCATCAAAATCGAAATGGATTGCACAAGGTATGCCCTTGGGCTAACAATATGGATCACCTGGAGCTTGAACATGCAAATGAGTTAGTTTTAAACGTCCTTAAGTTTCTAAAAAATTTACTTTGTCTTATTCCTAATCAATTCTTAGTCTTGAGCTCCTTCTAGATTGACAATGTTTAAGCTTGTGGACCTAGTGGTGCTAACAGTATATATCTGCTCATGTGTCTCACCTCAAACTTATTGTTTAGATATTCTATCAAACTACTAAATATCAGGCTTGACATGGTCGATACTTTAATGAAGCTTTCAGACTTGACTTGAATAGCAAAGATCACTAGATTTTTGAAGATTAAAAAGAGTAGATAACCAACTTTTCAACTAGGGTTTGGCTTCGATACCATACGACACGATTGATGATAGACTAAATAATTGGCTTTAAAGAAGGCAGGTTCTACAAATAGTAACTTTTTCTATGAATTTTATGATGAAAAAGGGTCATCACAAAGATACTACAAGATATTAAATGCAGTCATCAATATAAATTAATGTTGTTAATTAACATAAATTGTTACTAATTTAAACTAAAGGGAACTTAGTTTCCACAAGTTTAAGTTAGTAACTTAAAAGGATGACTTAAAATAAAATCAATCACAGAGACGATAATTCTAAGACAAAAGTATAAAACCAACCATTAAGGCAATAAATTCCAAGAAATAAATACTTGAAGTTGAAATCATAAATACTTAAAAACATCAAATTAAGATATACATAAAAACTTGGTAACTTGAATACATGGAAGCACTCAGATACATTGTGATAAGAAAGAAAGAAAAGAAAAGCTCAAAAGTATGCTCAGCACATGAACTCTTAAGGCCAAACTAAGAGAGAATGGGAAGAAGAACTTGTAAATGTGTTTGAACCTTTCTCCTTCTATATGCCAAGAAAACATTGCCTTGGGGATGCTTTTTCATTTTCTTTCTTGAATTATTTCATGTTGTCTCATGCCTTGTCACCTTCCCTGCGTTTTTGTCTCCCACATGTGTTATAAATGAGCTATGTGGCACGATTTTAGCAGTTGGATATTATTTTATAGTACACATTGATGAATTTTGATAATTCGAGAGATCAATATGACGAACTTTGTAATTTTGACCTTCAAAGTTTAAAGTGTGAAGGATTAAAACAACCCAAAAGAGGGAGTGTGTTGGGTTATAAAAACTTTTAAAAAATCCAAGTTATCAAACAACCACGCAAAATAAGCAAATATAAAGAAGGTTAGAGAGATCAAACACTTGCATTTTTAGGTGGTTCGACAACCTTGCCCTCTAGCTCTGCTACCGAGCCTTATGACTTTCACTATCAACCCTTCTACCCAAGGGAATAGCTTTTATATAAGCTTGAGATACCCCACTCAAAATCCAATCCTAGATTCTTCTTTTGGTGTAAAACCCACACCCAAAAGGAACCTCACCATGCTTAAGATATACCCTCTCCAACCTTCACTAAAGGAATCAAGTATCAACCTTTTTAGAATGAAGAAATACAAGAATTTAACCCCCTTAGAGAGTAGAATAATACAATTCAAATTCTATCTCAATAGCAAACACAATGAATAAGCTCAAAAGTGAATAATTTGTGCAAAAGCTTGTGAAAAAGTGAGAGACCAAGACATGAGATGTTATACACGAAAATATGAAGATTCGGCTCTATTGAACATCTCAGAAATTTTCCTTCTAAAGAGCCCAATTAAAAACTCAATTTTTTTTGTCATAAAGAAAATTTTTGCCAACTGGACAAATCCTTTATACTAGTGGATTCGATTCCTGTCACCATTAGCATCTACTAGGATTCAGAGAATTTAAAATTCAAAAATATTTCATACCCTGACATACCGAACAACCTGAACACTTATACTGGTACATCCGATACCTGTCACTGTTGACAACGTAACCATTTTTTAAACTTGAAGTTCGAATATACTTGTAATGTTGTTACACCGATCAAAACAGAGTTGAATAAAATTTTATCCTCTTCATAGTTGCATCAAATTCGAAGAACAAAAGCAACCGGTAGATATATTGGTTGATCTCTAGTCTTCTTATATTAAATCCGGTTAAAATATATTTATTTGATTCACAGTCATCCAGTATAGACAATGTAATACCCCGAGCTTTTGTTTAACATAACATGCATATTGTCAGTGAAATCAAGTTTGGTATTAGTAGTGCATTAAGGGGTACTTAATGAATAATATAATGATTTAGTGGTGATTTGAAGATTAATTAGTACTTGATGTACTAGTGTTAAAACCTTGATTAGGACTGATTTAGTGAGAATTGGAGTTCACAAGTGACTAAGCTTTTACTCAGGATGTTAAGGTGCACATTTTGAGCCAATTTAATTTTTTAAGCTAGTAGGACGGGTTTTCTCAAAAACCGAACCATATGATTTTTATTCTACTAGTAGGTCGGGAGTTCCATCCATGACTTTATGGTTCAATTTTGGAGACTTTTTATTTTTTGGAAGCAAGTAGGACGTTTTATGATCATCGTTGGATTATTGATGGAATTTAGCGAAACTTAACACTAAGTTTTAGGAAACTTAGCCACTAAGTTATGAATTTTGGCTGACCTAGAGAATGACACATAACTAGGCTAGAAAGCACGATGAATCAAAAATAGAAGCACGAAGAATCAAAGCTAGAAGCACGACAAAAAATGCTATAACCTAAATTGCACGAAGTGTCGATCACCGGAGGAATCAACGGTGACTCGCCATAGCTACCTAGGAAAAATTCGACCATAGCTTGCCTTGCAGCTGCTGTAGGTTGCTAGGTGTTGACGTGAGGTGTACGTAGCCTTTTGACTCGCCAAAACTAGCTAGGATAGGTCGGGTACGTGTCAGAATGTAACCGGCCGTGTTTTCCTATTGAGATCCAGCCATTATAGAGTACACCATTCAATTCAAAATTTATGAGTTAAAGCTTGAGAACAAGAGTGAAGTGAAGTGAAGTAGGAGGAAAAAGAAGAAAAATTTTAGTGAAGATCGGCTAATTAGAGGTAAAGTTTAGTTGATTATCTTTGATTTCGATTCAAAACTTTTCAAGAGGATTGTGTGAATCTCTTGTGTTTTTCAAAATTATTCTAGAATCCGTTGATGTTGCTCGCATTCTTCATATTCTTGTTATTCTTTGTGTTCTTGATGAAGAACAAACTCGTCTATTCAAAATAGTATCATTTTTAAAGTTTTATTCGTTTTAAAGGTGTTTTTCAAACTTTGATCCGTTTCTTTTCAAAAAAATTTCCAAATTCTGTTTTTCAAAGCTTGAACATATTCTTTCGAAATATATTCTTGTCTTTAATTATGTCAAAATTAGTTTTTTTCACATGGTGGTTAAGCCGATTTTTAATCGTGAAATCGAGGTATTGTTCTTTTTCCTTCACAACACCTTTCTTTTGAGTATTCCTCCAAATGAAGGGTTAAGGTATTGCTTATCATATTGTAAATCCAAGGATTAAGGCAACCCAAGAGGGGGGTGAATTGGGTTTCCAAACTTTTTCGCTTTTAGCCCCCAAAACCGTGTTTGTAAAGTAAAGACTAATTTAGCACAAGTATATAGATGCGATAATAGAATAAGTGCTAAATGTAAAAAGTAGGGATAGAGAAGCAAACACGTGATTTTTAGGTGGTTCGGCAAACCCGCCTACATCCACCCCTCAAGCTCCTTTACCGAGCCTTGAAGTTTTTCCACTATCTTCCAAATAGTGTACACTCTAGCTTCCGGGTGCTAGAGAACCTTACAAGTGCTTTCCCGAGCTCAACACTCAAACCCCAAGTGATTTTCGGGCTCACCACTCACAACCCAACCAAGCTTGAGATATACCCTCTCTAAGCTTCTTCTTTAGTGAACAACCTCACTAAAGGAATCACCTCTTTTGGATAGGAAGATTGAAGAATAAACTCTCTCAAAGAGTATATATGAAATTGGAAAGCTCTATCTCTTGATTCACATAAAGACAAGGATATGAAAGTGTGTTTTGTGTGAATGATATGAGAAATATAAATATGAAGGTTTGGAATATTTCTCAAGTGATCTAAATGATATGTGGTCGTTGTGTATTTATTTTGGACGTTATGAAGGTGTATTTATAAGCCACATATGAAAACTAGCCGTTAGGAGTCGTCTGTTAAAACGAGCCGGTCGACCGCTACATGAACCGGTCGACCGCTTCAAGTTACCGTTACTCAACATCATATTGTCAGAAGCTCAACGGATCTATTTCAAAATCAACTGGTCGACCGCTATACCAAGTAGAAGACCGGTCGACCGCTTCACCAGCCGTCGACCTCCTCAACTTAAGCACATGATCCGGTTTTTTAAAACCACGATTTTGACATTTTGAAACACCCAATTTTAAAGACTACTTCCCATAAGTATAAGAAAGGTTTGAGAGTTTGATTGGGGTGTTTTGAAACCTAAAAAAATATTTTAATCTTTCAAACAAAAGGTAAAACGGTTTATGCATGTTTTGAAAGATATGCAAGTGTGATTCATAATCCTTGTCAAAAGTGAAACAAGAGTTACAAGGTTTATACCCTAAGGTCTTGAAACTTCACTTTTGAGCTCTTGCATCTTCTTGATCTTCTTTCTTCATGTCTTTGGCTCTTTCATCAAAATGTCTCTGTCATTGAAGATGCCCATTTTATAAACTTGATCCATTTATTGAAATCATCAAAATCTCGATTGTGCACAAAAGCCAACACATATATGATATGTTTTGCCGTTGACATGGGAAATGCATACTTAACTTATACTTTAGAAAGGGTGGTTTGATGGTTAAGGTATAGTTAAGGTATTAAATATCATGTATGATATGTATGGGCATTGACAAGAGACATGCATACTCAACTTATCCAGTGAAGACGTGATAGTATTGTGCACAATTGGATGTGTACCACATGTTGTGGCATCCTGGCCGCTTCGTCGTACGCAGAAAAATCCTTTATAAGAATATCATATTCTACTCTAGGTGTAATGCAGTAAAATATAGACTGTATTCTACTTGAGGAGTAATGCCGCATAATACGGAGGTTACATATATCACTCTGGCCCAGTGATTCACTCTAGGAGTGAGATTGGAAAGTGGTGGTTGAAAATTGAAAATATCATTTTAAAAGAATTGAGTCTTTTCCTTTATTTTCATCTTCTGTTTTTTTATTGCATTGATGAACGAGTTTCTTCAATGTCTTTTTATGCTATCTGCTATATGTTGTACTAACCGCTAGTTTTATTGAGTCATTTGAACTCCCTGTTGTTTGTTAAATACTTTGAGCAGATGTCTGAAGTGTTCTTAGGAGAATTCACAAAAGCTATAAACCATGGACAGATTATTTTGGAGTTAACATTCTGTGTTTGGGTTACCAGAGACTTAGATGTGTTGATTGAAGGCTGGGGTCATCGTTGGATAACCCTGTACTCTGATGATTATGTCGACCTATCAAAACTAAGTGACTCTAAAGACAACAACTAGAGTACTCCAGTTTATTCTGTCATAGTAGGCTCTGGCTATAGTTTTCTTTATGTACTTTTCGTAGTATATACATAGGAAGTTGTTGGTTCTCTTTTGTTTTACTACTGTATGAAAAAAAAAGCCTAAGCGTGTATATTACTTAGAAAATCTTGTTGCTTAACGATCCTCCTACTGACCATAACCTCAGTTTAATAGCGGCGTCTATTACTATAAGACAGTGCTAGAGGTCTTTACGATCTAGGCTACTGCAGACAAAAACTCGTTTGAATTTGAGTAACATTATTTGGAATTGAAAAATTTGTTTCAAAGAAAATTTTCTAATTTCTTTGTAAAGTGAGTGTGTTAGCCTATCAAAATAATGAGCTTTAGAGTTACAAAATTATACCCTAAGATCTTCAAGTCTTAAACTCCTTGCTTCTTGAAATTCTTCAATTCTTGTGTCTTTAGTTCTTTTATAATAATGCATTTGATTTTGAAGATGTTTGCCTTGTATTTTTAATCAATTTATTGTAATCAATAAAATCTCGATTGTGAACTAAAGTCAACAGTCTCCCCATTTTCGATGATGACAAAAAAAATTGTTTTGAAATAGTTCCCCCTACGTTTTGCACTTGGACAATTCAAAAAACTTGTAGAAATAAGATTATTGATGATCAAAAGAATATAAGTCTAGAAATAATAATTTCATTGCTACATCAAAAGACTTCATATATCATTAAAATTTACATCCAATGCATAAAGCTATCAGTAAAACATCAATACAATTTGCTCTCCTTTGTCACATCAAAAAGATAACCAAGGTTACAAGGGAAACACAATATATGATGTCAGGAGGAGGTGGGTACTGGAAAAAAAGAAACACATTATAGGATGGAGGAGGTGGGTGGTGGCAAATATGATAAGTGAGCTCTCGATCTTCTTAAAAGATTGTTGAGCCTCCATGCGAAATTTCTTCTGCTTGTCCCATATAAAATAAACCTCGTCCTTTAGCAGGGTGAGCCCAAGCTCAATATTGCTAAAGCGAGACTCAATAAAGTGTTGTCAAGCCTCAAAGTCAAATGAATGGAAGGAGGAGCAAGAGTAGAAGACTAGCCATGGGCTGAAGAGAAAGAAGGAACATGCAATGGTGCTTGTAGAGTGAAAATGGGAATTGAATGCTCAACATCCTTATCATACTCATCAGCCTCACTTATATCACGATATCGGGGTTAACCGGGGAAAGTGCAGGAGACCTCGTGAGCACCTCAGGTTGGTTGGAATGATTTGGAAGAAATGGACACCTTAGGAATAATAGAAACCTCGAGATAGTAATGAGGCTTTGGGATAATGATGAGAAGAGTAGGGGAAGTGTTTCGGATCACATTCTAACTCACACACTAAGATAAATAAGCTCACCACCCAAAGAGAATTCAAAAGGATATAGAAAATCACCACCCAATGTAATTCAACACGGCATACAAAGCAAGAACTAGCCACCTATTGGAATCCAAGAGTTTGGATAAGAAATCCTTCTTCAAAGAAGCCTAAGGCTCAACTTGTATAAACACACAAATCTGTCTTTCTCCATTGCCAGCGAAGGGCTTAAATAGTAGAGCTTGGAACAACCCCCCAAGCATGAGTAAATGCGAAATACAACTTCCAAAATATTAATTGAGACTTAGGAAACATAAAAGACTCTTAGGAAAATGAAAAGTCAAAAGAGCTAAAAATAACAAAATCTTCCAAAATTCGTTAGACCTTCTAACAAGCTGCCAGCCTGACCACCTTGGAGTAATTTTACCATAACTTCTTCTAGAAAACTCCAAATCGTACGTCATTTGATTCATAGGAAACTAGACTCGTAGAGCTTTCACACCAGCCATAACCAAACACAGAATCTTTGTAAAAAATTCCAGAAATTAATTTCAATCACGACCCTCGGTGCTGACCACACCTGTGTCATGCTCCCTTGTTTGGAAAAGACTCGACCTTGAGGCTTGCTCTTCATCTTCTTCTGCATGATATGGGAAAAGGTCAGAGACATTAAAGTTGCTAAACTCCGTATTCCCCTAGAAGTTCAATCTTATACACATTCTCGCCAATGCGTTGAAGCACCTTGAATGGACCATCGACCTTAAGCTTGAGCTTAGTATGTGTCCTCCTCGAGAAACGTTCTTTCCTTAGATGAATCCGCACCAAATCACCTTTTCGGCTTGAAACTTACTTGCTTTCAATTCTTATTGGCTTGCTTCTTGTACTTCTCAGTTTGCATGAGAATTTGATCTCGAACTTATCCATGCAACTTCATAATACTCTTCATTCTCTCCTCGACACTAACCACTAAAATGATGAGTAGAAGGAAGTAGAGCCAAATCCAAAAGACTAATAGGATTTTGATCTTAGACAATCTCAAAAGGACTACAACCTATAGTTTGACTAGTGGAATGATTATAAGCAAACAAACTCATCTTATGCAAGAATTGATTACATTGACGAATATTCTTACCAACAAAGCTCCTCGATAAATTTTTCAGGCTTCGATTAACATCTTCCATTTGTCCATCGATTTTAGGAAGACAAATTGAACTAAATTGCAATTAGTTCCAAGTTGCCTCCAAAAGGACGCCAAAAATGACTCATGAATTTTGTATCTCGATCTGAAGTGATAGTCTTTAAATATCCATGAAGTTTAACAACTTCTCAAAAATAGAGATCCACCACATGATAAGCATCAAGAGTCTTGCTACAATGAAAAAAATGAGCCATCTTCAAATAGCAATCAACAACCACCATAGCTAAATTCTTTTCCTTTGATTCTTTGGCAAACCCACAACAAAATCCATACCCACATCTTCCCAAGGTGAATTAGGAGTTTGAAGTGGAGTGTATAACCTGGTATTTTGGCCATGACTCTTTGCAATGAGACAAACTCTACAACGCTCCACGTGTCTAATAACATCTCGCTCCATTTTTGGCTAATAGAAACTTTCTTTGATAAAGGAAAAGAGTCTTATCTCTACCAAAGTGAACAGCAAGTCCACCAACATGAGCTTCAATGATAATGACATTCCTCAAAGAGCATTGTGGAATACACAATTGATTGCCTTTGAAAAGAACCATTATTTTGTAATAACAAGATAAGACCCTTAGAACATTCTTCTCATACCTTGGTAATGTAGGGATCCTCCTTGTAAAGCTCTTTCACCACTTCAAGGCTCAAAACATTAACTTGCATAGTAGAAAGCAAGAAATATCGACGGCTCAAGTATCAGCCACTTGATTTTAAACACCCGCCTTATGCTTGAGAACAAAGGAAAATGATTGTAAAAACTACTCACTTGGTATGTCGGAATTGAGTTTTTGTTGCTATTCAAGTACTTCAAGGCTTCATGATCCGATAATAAGATGAACTCCTTAGGAAGGAGATAATGGCTCCAACGATGCAAGGCTGAAATAATAGCATAGAATTCTTTGTCATAAGTCAAGTATTTCTTACGAGACTCACTCAACTTTTCACTAAATAAGGCAATAAGCTTTCCTTCTTCGCTAAGTACTGCACCAATGTCAACATTAGAAGCGTCACAATCAACTTCAAACACAATGTCAAAATTTGGCAAGGAAAGGATTGGAGCTTCCATCATCTTTCTCTTGATAACTTTAAAACTCTTCTCGGCTTCACTAGTCCACTTGAAAATACCCCCTTCAAGCACTCAGTGATGGGAACAATGATAGTGCTAAATCCTTTGATGAATCTTCGATAAAAAGATGCAAGACCATGAAAGCTTCGAATATCAAGAATCAACCTTGGTATAGGCCAAGTCGTGATAACTTCAATCTTGTTAGGATCCACCTTTATCCCTTCACTAGAAACCACATAGCCTAAAAAGTTAAGGCTCTCCGTAAAGAAATGACATTTCTTCAAATTGGCAAACAACTTTTGCTCTCTTAAAGTTGTAAACACTTGTCGAAGATGTTCCAAAATATTGCTTCTTATGCTTGATATACACCAAGATATCTTCAAAATAGACAACAATAAAATGCCCAATAAAAGATTTAAAGACTATATTCATAAGGCTCATGAAGGTGCTAGGAGCATTAGAAAGCCCAAATGCATAACCATCCACTCATAAAGACCATCTTGAGTTTTAAAAGTAGTCTTTCATTCATCTCCCAGCCTCATTTGAATTTAATAATAACCACTTTGAAGATCTATCTTCAAAATGATAGAAGCACTATGAAGTTGGTCAAGAAGATCATCAAGGCGAGGAATAGGAAAGAGGTATTTGATAGTAATCTTGTTCACCTTCTACTATCAACACACATCCGCCACGTTTCATCCTTCTTTCGTCATAAGAAGTGTGGGGACAAGACAAGGACTCATGCTTTCTTTCACCATGCCTTTAGCCAAAAGCTCTCCAACCTACCTTTACAATTCTTCATTCTCTTTAGGACTCATCCTATAGGTTGCCTTGTTTGGAATGATGGAACCCAGTACAAGATCAATGCAATGTTAAATGTCTCTCATAAGAGGGAGACCATGTGAAATTTCTTCGGGGATGACATCAATGAATTTATCAAGAAGAGATTACATTATAAGAGATGGTTCATTCAATTATTCATTTTCTTCTATCACCAGAAGAGTACAAACCTTGTTAGAACACACAAACTCCTTTTCAACATCACATATAGAGATTTAATTATTTTCCTCTTCTTTATAAAGTTTGGGAGATCTCTCTAAAAGCAAAGGACCCAAAATGATCCTTACTCCATCTTTAACAAAATCATAAGTATTCTTGAAACCATTATGAATACCTTTTCTATCTTATTGCCATGGTCTACTAAGAAGTAAATGGCAAGCATCCATAGGTGCAACATCACATAATACTTCATATTTGTAATTCTTGCCAATAGAAAATTGAAAAGAGTGTACTTATTTCCTTCTTGAAACCACGTAAGCTTGTACAGTTGAGGATGAGGTTGCGTTTTAAGTTTCAAATTCTTCATCATTTCTTCAACCACTACATTCTCACAACTTCCACCATTAATGATAATATCACAAACTTTACCATAGAAAGTGCATATTGTTTGAAAGATGTTTGTCCGTAGCCATTCATCACAATCTTCATGGATTAAACTCAAACTTCTTCGAACGACAAGTGATTCTCCAATGTCGGCATATGTGACATCTTCATCTTCCTTGTCTTCCACATCTTTCTCTATTGGTTCTACTTCATTGTCTTCATCCACTCATTCTTCTTCAATAAGAGTCACAACTTTATGGTTTGGACAATCAAAAGCACTATGATAAAATCCTTGGCATTTAAAATCCTTGGTGACTTGAACTCGATCCTCCTTCATTCTTTGGGAATTGAGGGGATGCTTTTTTGGCTGAAAATTTTTATGCTGAAACCTTAGTGACTAAAGAGCCCCCTTAGTTGGAACGACCATCCTTTGCTCCAAATTGTGGCATACTTCCATGAGCCTCCTTTTGTTGTTTTTCCACTTTGAGTGCTAGTTTCACAATCGTAACCCACCAAGATAGTGACCAATAGTTTCCTCTTCCAGCTCTACCACATCACACTTTATCATGAGATGATTGAACTCTGTGGTATATTCTTCCAACCGAAAGATCTTTTTGCTTGAAATTACGGAACTTAAGAAAAATATCTTGTTGGCAATTATTTGGTAAAAAAATTTACTTAAGAACTTTTCTCATCTTTTCCCACTTAGCAATATGATTTCTTCCTTCTCGAGCATGTTGCTTCTTTAAATTCTCTCACCATAGAAAAGAACTATTTCGTTCAAACTTTCAATGCAAAAGCACAGCTCACCTTTCATTCTTTCCTAGGGCATCTAACCGGGAAAACCCACGATCTACCCGCGAGGCAGCGCTCCGCCCACCAGGGAATCAATTTGACAACGCTGTGTCAGTAATGTTAATGAAATTCATGCTCCACCGATCCCTCACAACTAGGCATCAGCCAGTAATGTCCAAAACATACAAGACGTTTACGGTACCCGGATAGAACAAAAGTGTGGTTTTACTATTGTATAATCGTTCCCCTAGGGAATATTAGAATGTGTAGGCGGAGTTGGCTGTTTCGTAGACTGTGGAATGGACCTTCTGGAATCATTGGCTTCACTACTAAATGTTTTCAGATCATCATTAAGTTAGCATTTTGCTAATCTTTGAACCCGGGTCCAATTCATTTGACCCGAGCAATGCTTTCCATTTCGTTTTGCATAATACAGGCTTGGGTAACTCGACAGAACCAGTGCCATCTTCGGACACAATGATATGTTGCGTCTATCTCTTTTCCCGAATTAGATCATCCAATTCTGACAACAAATTAGAGAAGATCTGTACGGTACTCGAAGACAATCGACTCGAGAAACATCCAAAGTAAATTAGAGGACTTTGATACAAGGTAAATGTGAAAGATGCGGATCGAGATACCACCACTAGCCAATAATTTGGCAATTTTATCAATCTCCTGTCCGGATGTGATCTTAAAGAGCAAAAGACAGAGTTCTTCGAGTACATATGAATAATCATTCCGTTTCCAATTGAGTAAAATGTTCAGCAATATGAGGTTTATTTCATTCAGTTTACAATGTAATCATATACGTGAGCATCACTTTTGAGGGGACCTGGTGTGGAAAGCAGCTTGACATATTGCAAAAGGGTCGGTCTGTGGTAATGATGATAAGCATATGCCTTCAAGTAGATCTAGTTTGGCGGTCTATTCATTGTCCCAAAAGCTACTGTGTATGTAACTGAGAGGAGAAGAATGCTGAGGCGACCTCATCGCTCTGGAAAAAAAATATTCTTGAACAGATGAAGAAACAATTTCCAAGCAAAAGCTGTGACTTCCCGCTCGCTAAATCTCAACCAGGAAAACCACTGATTTAGGCGTCCCCTCGGAAATAATTCTTGGCCTGTCATGCAGATTCAACGATGTGCATTTTCAATTTTCAGTTAAAACCAAATATTATAAGGACCTGGCTTAAGAGTATAATTCTTTAAGCTGTTTTAACAATTGCAGAGAAGAAAAGGATGAAATCGAAAATGAATCTGACACTAAAAAATGAGGATGAGCCATCCATATGATTCAAGGACAACTAAAATCTATATTATATCCAAACAAGGACCTACTGTTCCAGAACTATTGAACACTGTGCGTGAACTACATTAGCCCAGTTCAAAACTCCTGCATCAGAAGTGGAAGCCCAGTCTGAAAATCTCCAAGTGAACTCACTGGCAGTCACAGTGAGACACAATTTGGAGTGGCAGATCCACACTCCATGACTGACAGTCTCCAAAGAGGGAAAACTATAGAGAGCTTGGACTACTTTCCAAGGGGCACCAATAAAAGCTCAGGCCATGCCATATTCTTACCAAAAGTGGAAACCGAAATTTTGGAAAATTCATCTTAGACTACCGTTAATTTCTTAAGGCTACTAATGTTACTTTCTCAGGGATGCTAAAGTGATTGGCTCATCCAACAGAATAAAACATACTATAACCTTGGTACCATTTAGCTTATGCACGAGCAATTCTTTTAATATACAATAAAAGAATCCTCAAGACTTCCAAATTCTAGTACATTTTATTTCCATGACTGACTGAGAACTCGAAGAACTTAAAAGCAGCAAATATAAAAAACTCGAGAATCCATTTGATGCAAGTGGCCACATTTAACTTGAGATCAATTGCAAAATGCAAGAACATAATTTAGATATCTTACTTGCTCAAAAATTAGAAACATAATCACATTCCAAGTTCCCAGCCGAACAAAGTTGGGGAAGAACCCTTTGTAAAAGGCAAGAAATCCCTGCAATACATTTCGAGAAGGTACCAGGTTACTATGGCAAGGCACCTGATGGTTTCATGCAATCATTAAAATCAATTTTTTTTATCAATAAGTCACAGCACGGACTTGATGGAATTTCTTTTTTATTGGTAAGTTGCACAAGCAACCATAGGATACTGAACTCACAGTTTCACCCTCAATCACGTCCTTAAAGGGGAAAAGATGGAGAGTGGAAGAAAGACAAAACTAACGAGGACGGAGGTGGCAAAAAATATCTCAAAAGCTGTTTTCTAATCCTTATTTTGTATGGGGACTCAATCAGCACCTTCCCCCCGCCCACCCCCCCCCCCCCCCCCCTCCCAAATCTACTAAGAAGCAGTATTAAAACAGTTTTCGTCCTTTTCCTTTACCCCTGTCTTCCTTCATATCATATAAAACGTGACCTTCAATCCCAGAACCAATTCTCAGGCTTTCCCTGTGACAGTGATATCAGACAGACCAGACCCATAGAGCAAAACAGAACGAAACGTTATTAACCAGTATATTTTCTTTTCTTCCAAGACAAATCACCATACCTCACTCTTCAAAGTTTTGATGAAGCAATCTAATGTGCTTTTGTAGGTTGAATCTCCCATCATTCTAGATTTCACCTGGAACAAAACGAGCATGGCATCCAAGCCCAACATTGACTGACTAGCTCATCCTCAAAAAACTAAATAAAATTGCTTTATTATCAAAAGAAAAAAAAAATTGATCACAATCTTTCACTAGCATGGCTGCGTTAAATCCTACAGTCAAACTTTTACATTATTATGCTGTCAATTATGGAAGCCCACTTCAAACAAAATAAAAATTATAGTACTGCTAAGAAGCATTGCATAAATTATTATTTATAATACAGATCAACTAGAGTAACCGTTGTCGATTTATCATCACATGGAAAATATAAAAAGGAAACAAAGTGCTATTGTACTGTGTACATGAGTCACACGTACAAGAGACACAGCACGAGGGTTCTCATCTGCTCTTTTTCGCTTTTTTGTATCATCCCTGAATCTCCATCATCTAAATGGTGA
This sequence comes from Morella rubra, assembly GCA_003952965.2. Taxonomy (NCBI): domain Eukaryota; kingdom Viridiplantae; phylum Streptophyta; class Magnoliopsida; order Fagales; family Myricaceae; genus Morella; species Morella rubra. The sequence continues at coordinate 16,861,112 of CM025856.1, read as the reverse complement.
GCTATTTATACTATGCCATTTGCTGATTCCAACTTACATATACCATCTTGTTCAATTTTCTTCAAGTTTCAAAGT
>CM025856.1:16822419-16860936 GCA_003952965.2 Morella rubra | reverse complement strand
GAGTTCACAAGTGACTAAGCTTTCTACTCAGGATGTTAAGGTGCACATTTTGAGCCAATTTAAAATTTTAAGCTAGTAGGACGGGTTTTCTCAAAAACCGAACCACATGATTTTTATTCTACTAGTAGGTCGGGAGTTCCATCCATGACTTTATGGTTCAATTTTGGAGACTTTTTATTTTTGAAGCAAGTAGGACGTTTTATGATCATCGTTGGATTATTGATGGAATTTAGCGAAACTTAACAACTAAGTTTTAGGAAACTTAGCCACTAAGTTATGAATTTTGGCTGACCTAGAGAATGACACATAAGCTAGGCTAGAAAGCACGATGAATCAAAAATAGAAGCATCAAGCTAGAAGCACGACAAAAAATGCTATAACCTAAATTGCACGAAGTGTCAAACCGGAGATCAACGGTGACTCGCCATAGCTACCTAGGAAAAATTCGACCATAGGCTTGCCTTGCAGCTGCTGTAGGTTGCTAGGTGTTGACGTGAGGTGTACGTAGCCTTTTGACTCGCCAAAACTAGCTAGGATAGGTCGGGTACGTGTCAGAATGTAACCGGCCGTGTTTTCCTATTGAGATCCAGCCATTATAGAGTACACCATTCAATTCAAAATTTATGAGTTAAAGCTTGAGAACAAGAGTGAAGTGAAGTGAAGTGGTAGAAAGAAGAAGGAAAAATTTTAGTGAAGATCGGCTACATTAGAGGTAAAGTTTAGTTGGTTATCTTTGATTTCGATTCAAAACTTTTCAAGGATTGTGTGAATCTCTTGTGTTTTTCAAAATTATTCTAGAATCCGTTGATGTTGCTCGCATTCTTCATATTCTTGTTATTCTTTGTGTTCTTGATGAAGAACAAACTCGTCTATTTTCAAAATAGTATCATTTTTAAAGTTTTATTCGTTTTAAAGGTGTTTTTCAACTTTGATCCGTTTCTTTTCAAAAAAATTTCCAAATTCTGTTTTTCAAAGCTTGAACATATTCTTTCGAAAATATTCTTTGTCTTTAATTATGTCAAAATTAGTTTTTCTTCACATGGTGGTTAAGCCGATTTTTAATCGTGAAATCGAGGTATTGTTCTTTTTCCTTCACAACACCTTTCTTTTGAGTATTCCTCCAAATGAAGGGTTAAGGTATTGCTTATCATATTGTAAATCCAAGGATTAAGGCAACCCAAGAGGGGGGTGAATTGGGTTTCCAAACTTTTTCGCTTTTAACCCCCAAAACCGTGTTTGTAAAGTAAAGACTAATTTAGCACAAGTATATAGATGCAATAAGTAAATAAGTGCTAAATGTAAAGAGTAGGGATAGAGAAGCAAACACGTGATTTTTAGGTGGTTCGGCAAACCCGCCTACATCCACCCCTCAAGCTCCTTTACCGAGCCTTGAGGTTTTCCCACTATCTTCAAATAGTGTACACTCTAGCTTCCGGGTGCTAGAGAACCTTACAAGTGCTTTCCCGAGCTCAACACTCAAACCCAAGTGATTTTCGGGCTCACCACTCACAACCCAACCAAGCTTGAGATATACCCTCTCTAAGCTTCTTCTTTAGTGAACAACCTCACTAAAGGAATCACCTCTTTTGGATAGGAAGATTGAAGAATAAACTCTCTCAAAGAGTATATATGAAATTGGAAAGCTCTATCTCTTGATTCACATAAAGACAAGGATATGAAAGTGTGTTTTGTGTGAATGATATGAGAAATATAGAATATGAAGGTTTGGAATATTTCTCAAGTGATCTAAATGATATGTGGTCATTGTGTATTTATTTTGGACGTTATGAAGGTGTATTTATAAGCCACATATGAAAACTAGCCGTTAGGAGTCGTCTGTTAAAACGAGCCGGTCGACCGCTACATGAACGGTCGACCGCTTCAAGTTACCGTTACTCAACGGTCATATTGTCAGAAGCTCAACGGATCTATTTCAAAATCAACTGGTCGACCGCTATACCAAGCTAGAAGACCGGTCGACCGCTTCACCAGCCGTCGACCTCCTCAACTTAAGCACATGATCCGGTTTATTTAAAACCACGATTTTAAAGACATACTTCCCATAAGTATAAGAAAGGTTTGAGAGTTTGATTGGGGTGTTTTGAAACCTAAAAAATATTTTAATCTTTCAAACAAAAGGTAAAACGGTTTATGCATGTTTTGAAAGATATGCAAGTGTGATTCATAATCCTTGTCAAAAGTGAAACTAAGAGTTACAAGGTTTATACCCTAAGGTCTTGAAACTTCACTTTTGAGCTCCTTGCATCTTCTTGATCTTCTTTCTTCATGTCTTTGGCTCTTTCATCAAAATGTCTCTGTCATTGAAGATGCCCATTTTATAAACTTGATCCATTTATTGAAATCATCAAAATCTCGATTGTGCACAAAAGCCAACACATATATGATATGTTTTGCCGTTGACATGGAAAATGCATACTTAACTTATACTTTAGAAAGGGTGGTTTGATGGTTAAGGTATAGTTAAGGTATTAAATATCATGTATGATATGTATGGGCATTGACATGAGACATGCATACTCAACTTATCCAGTGAAGACGTGATAGTATTGTGCACAATTGGATGTGTACCACATGTTGTGGCATCCTGGCCGCTTCGTCGTACGCAGAAAAATCCTTTATAAGAATATCATATTCTACTCTAGGTGTAATGCAGCAAAATATAGACTGTATTCTACTTGAGGAGTAATGCCGCATAATACGGAGGTTACATATATCACTCGGCCCAGTGATTCACTCTAGGAGTGAGATTGGAAAGTGGTGGTTGAAAATTGAAAATATCATTTTAAAAGAATTGAGTCTTTTCCTTTATTTTCATCTTCTGTTTTTTTATTGCATTGATGAACGAGTTTCTTCAATGTCTTTTTATGCTATCTGTTATATGTTGTACTAACCGCTAGTTTTATTGAGTCATTTGAACTCCCTGTTGTTTGTTAAATACTTTGAGCAGATGTCTGAAGTGTTCTTAGGAGAATTCACAAAAGCTATAAACCATGGACAGATTATTTTGGAGTTAACATTCTGTGTTTGGGTTACCAGAGACTTAGATGTGTTGATTGAAGGCTGGGGTCATCGTTGGATAACCCTGTACTCTGATGATTATGTCGACCTATCAAAACTAAGTGACTCTAAAGACAACAACTAGAGTACTCCAGTTTATTCTGTCATAGTAGGCTCTGGCTATAGTTTTCTTTATGTACTTTTCGTAGTATATACATAGGAAGTTGTTGGTTCTCTTTTGTTTTACTACTGTATGAAAAAAAAAGCCTAAGCGTGTATATTACTTAGAAAATCTTGTTGCTTAACGATCCTCCTACTGACCATAACCTCAATTTAATAGCGGCGTCTATTACTATAAGACAGTGCTAGAGGTCTTTACGATCTAGGCTACTGCAGACAAAAACTCGTTTGAATTTGAGTAACATTATTTGGAATTGAAAAATTTGTTTCAAAGAAAATTTTCTAATTTCTTTGTAAAGTGAGTGTGTTAGCCTATCAAAATAATGAGCTTTAGAGTTACAAAATTATACCCTAAGATCTTCAAGTCTTAAACTCCTTGCTTCTTGAAATTCTTCAATTCTTGTGTCTTTAGTTCTTTTATAATAATGCCTTTGATTTTGAAGATGTTTGCCTTGTATTTTTAATCAATTTATTGTAATCAATAAAATCTCGATTGTGAACTAAAGTCAACAGTCTCCCCATTTTCGATGATGACAAAAAATAGATTGTTTTGAAATAGTTCCCCCTACATTTTGCACTTGGACAATTCAAAAAACTTGTAGAAATAAGATTATTGATGATCAAAAGAATATAAGTCTAGAAATAATAATTTCATTGCTACATCAAAAGACTTCATATATCATTAAAATTTACATCCAATGCATAAAGCTATCAGTAAAACATCAATACAATTTGCTCTCCTTTGTCACATCAAAAAGATAACCAAGGTTACAAGGGAAACACAATATATGATGTCAGGAGGAGGTGGGTACTGGAAAAAAAGAAACACATTATAGGATGGAGGAGGTGGGTGGTGGCAAATATGATAAGTGAGCTCTCGATCTTCTTAAAAGATTGTTGAGCCTCCATGCGAAATTTCTTCTGCTTGTCCCATATAAAATAAACCTCGTCCTTTAGCAGGGTGAGCCCAAGCTCAATATTGCTAAAGCGAGACTCAATAAAGTGTTGTCAAGCCTCAAAGTCAAATGAATGGAAGGAGGAGCAAGAGTAGAAGACTAGCCATGGGCTGAAGAGAAAGAAGGAACATGCAATGGTGCTTGTAGAGTGAAAATGGGAATTGAATGCTCAACATCCTTATCATACTCATCAGCCTCACTTATATCACGATATCGGGGTTAACCGGGGAAAGTGCAGGAGACCTCGTGAGCACCTCAGGTTGGTTGGAATGATTTGGAAGAAATGGACACCTTAGGAATAATAGAAACCTCGAGATAGTAATGAGGCTTTGGGATAATGATGAGAAGAGTAGGGGAAGTGTTTCGGATCACATTCTAACTCACACACTAAGATAAATAAGCTCACCACCCAAAGAGAATTCAAAAGGATATAGAAAATCACCACCCAATGTAATTCAACACGGCATACAAAGCAAGAACTAGCCACCTATTGGAATCCAAGAGTTTGGATAAGAAATCCTTCTTCAAAGAAGCCTAAGGCTCAACTTGTATAAACACACAAATCTGTCTTTCTCCACTGCCAGCGAAGGGCTTAAATAGTAGAGCTTGGAACAACCCCCAAGCATGAGTAAATGCGAAATACAACTTCCAAAATATTAATTGAGACTTAGGAAACATAAAAGACTCTTAGGAAAATCAAAAGAGCAAGCTAAAAATAACAAAATCTTCCAAAATTCGTTAGACCTTCTAACAAGCTGCCAGCCTGACCACCTTGGAGTAATTTTACCATAACTTCTTCTAGAAAACTCCAAATTGTACGTCATTTGATGCATGGAAACTAGACTCGTAGAGCTTTCACACAAGCCATAACCAAACACAGAATCTTTGTAAAAAATTCCAGAAATTAATTTCAATCACGACCCTCGGTGCTGACCACACCTGTGTCATGCTCCCTTGGTTGGAAAAGACTCGACCTCGAGGCTTGCTCTTCATCTTCTTCTTCATGATATGGGAAAGGTCAGAGACATTAAAGGTTGCTGAAACTCCATATTCCCCTAGAAGTTCAATCTTATACGCATTATCACCAATGCGTTGAAGCACCTTGAATGGACCATCGACCTTAGGCTTGAGCTTAGCATGTGGTCCTCCCGAGAAACGTTCTTTCCTTAGATGAATCCACACCAAATCACCTTCCTTGAAACTTGCTTGCTTTCCTTATTGGCTTGCTTCTTGTACTTCTCAGTTTGCATGAGAATTTGATCTCGAACTTATCATGCAACTTCTTAATACTCTTCACTCTCTCCTCGACATCACCACTAAAATGATGAGTAGTAGGAAGTGGAGCCAAGTCCAAAGGACTAATAGGATTTTGACCATAGACAATCTCAAATGGACTACAACCCGTAGTTTGACTAGTGGACCGATTATAAGCAAACTCATCTTGTGCAAGAATTAAATCCCATTGACGAATATTCTTACCAACAAAGCTCCTCAATAAATTTTTCAAGCTTCGATTGACAACTTCAGTTTGTCCATCGATTTTAGGATGACAAGTTGAACTAAATTGCAAATTAGTTCCAAGCTTCCTCCAAGAGTACGCCAAAAATGACTCATGAACTTGTATCTCGATCCTGATGTGATAGTCTTTGGAATTCCATGCAGCTTAACAACTTCTCAAAAATAGAGATCCGCCACATGAGAAGCATCAAGAGTCTTGCTACAAGGAAAAAATGCGCCATCTTTGAATAGCGATCAACAACCACCATAACTGAATCTTTGTTCCTTTGAGTCTTTGGCAAACCCACAACAAAATCCATACTTACATCTTCCCAAGGTGAATTAGGAATTGGAAGTGGAGTGTATAACCCAGTATTTTGGCCATGACTCTTGGCAATGTGACAAACTCTACAACGCTCCACATGTCTCATAACATCTCGCTCCATTTTTGGCCAATAGAAATTTTCTTTGATAAGAGAAAGAGTCTTATCTCTACCAAAGTGACCAGCAAGTCCACCACCATGAGCTTCAATGATAATGACATTCCTCAAAGAGCATTGTGGAATACACAACTGATTGCCTTTGAAAAGATAACCATTTTGTAATAAAAATGAGTGATAAGGACCCTTAGAACATTCTTCCCATACCTTGGTAAAGTAGGGATCCTCCTTGTAAAGCTCTTTCACCACTTCAAAGCCCAAAACATTAACTTGCATAGTAGAAAGCAAGGAATGTCGACGACTCAAAGCATCAGCCACTTGATTTTGAACACCCGCCTTATGCTTGAGAACAAAGGAAAATGATTGTAAAAACTCACTCCATTTGGCATGTCGGGAATTGAGTTTTTGTTGGCTATTCAAATACTTCAAGGCTTCATGATCCGAGAACAAGATGAACTCCTTAGGAAGGAGATAATGACTCCAATGATGCAAGGCTCGAACAATAGCATAAAATTCTTTGTCATAAGTCGAGTATTTCTTGCGAGACTCACTCAACTTTTCACTAAAGAAGGCAATAGGCTTTCCTTCTTGGCTAAGTACTGCACCAATGCCAACATTAGAAGCGTCACAATCAACTTCAAACAAAATGTCAAAATTTGGCAAGGAAAGGATTGGAGCTTCCGTCATCTTTCTCTTGATAACTTCAAAACTCTTCTCGGCTTCACTAGTCCACTTGAAAATACCTCCCTTCAAGCACTCAGTGATGGGTGCAATGATAGAGCTGAATCCTTTGATGAATCTTCGATAAAAAGATGCAAGACCATGAAAGCTTCGAATATCATGAATCAACCTTGGTATAGGCCAAGTCGTGATTGCTTCAATCTTGTTAGGATCCACCTTTATCCCTTCACTAGAAACCACATAGCCTAAAAAGATAAGGCTCTCCGTAAAGAAATGACATTTCTTCAAATTGCAAACAACTTTTGCTCCCGTAGAGTTGTGAACACTTGTCGAAGATGTTCCAAGTGTTGCTCCTTATGCTTGCTGTACACCAAGATATCATCAAAGTAGACAACAATAAAATGCCCAATAAAAGATTTAAAGACATGATTCATAAGGCGCATGAAGGTGCTAGGAGCATTAGAAAGCCCAAAAGGCATAACCATCCACTCATAAAGACCATCTCGAGTTTTGAAAGTAGTCTTCCATTCATCTCCCAGCCTCATTTGAATTTGATGATAACCACTTTGAAGATCTATCTTCGAAAAGATAGAAGCACCATGAAGTTGGTCAAGAAGATCATCAAGGCGAGGAATAGGAAAGAGGTATTTGATGGTAATCTTGTTCACCGCTCTACTATCAACACACATCCGCCACGTTCCATCCTTCTTTGGTACAAGAAGTGTGGGACAACACAAGGACTCATGCTTTCTTTCACCAAGCCTTTAGCCAAAAGCTCTCCAACTTGCCTTTGCAATTCTTCATTCTCCTTAGGACTCATCCTATAGGCTGCTTTGTTTGGAATGATGGAACCCGGTACAAGATCAATGCAATGTTGAATGTCTCTCATAGGAGGGAGACCATGTGAAATTTCTTCGGGGATGACATCAATGAATTTTCAAGAAGAGATTGCATAATAAGAGATGGTTCATTCACTTCTTCATTTTCTTCCATCACCACAAGAGCACAAACTTGTTAGAACACACAAACTCCTTTTCAACATCACATATAGAGAGTAAATTATTTTCCTCTTCTTTATAAGGTTTGGGAGATCTCTCCAAAAGCAAAGGACCCAAAATGATCCTTACTCCATCTTTGACAAAATCATAAGTATTCTTGAAACCGTCATGAATAGCTTTTCTATCATATTGCCATGGTCTACCAAGAAGTAAATGGCAAGCATCCATAGGCACAACATCACATAATACTTCATCTTTGTAATTCTTGCCAATAGAAAATTGAACAAGAGTGTTTACCTTATTTCCTTTTGAAACCACGTAAGCTTGTAAGGTTGAGGATGAGGTTGTGTCTTAAGTTTCAGCTTCTTCACCATGTCTTCAGCCACACATTCTCACAACTTCCACCATCAATGATAATATCACAAACTTTGCCATGGAAAGTGCATCTTGTTTGAAAGATGTTTGTCCGAGCCATTCATCACAATCTTCATGGACTGAACTCAAACTTCTTCGAACGACAAGTGATTCTCCAATGTCGGCATAAGTGACATCTTCATCTTCCTTGTTTTCTGCATCTTCCTCATTGGTTCTCTTCATCGCCTTCGTCCATCATTCTTCTTCAATAAGAGTCACACTTTGCGGTTTGGACAATCAAAAGCAATATGACCAAATCCTTGGCATTTGAAACACAAAAATTGGTGATTGAACTCGTCCTCCTTCATTCTTTGGGAGTTGAGGGGATGCTTTTTTGCTGAAAATTTTGGTGCTGAAACCTTAGGACTAAAGAGCTCCCTTAGTTGGAATGACCATCCTTTGCTCCAAATCGTGGTCTACTTCCATGAGCCTCCTTTTGTTGTTTTTCCACTTTGAGTGCTAGTAATTCACAATCTAAGCCCACCAAGATAGCGAGCAATAGTTTGCTCTTCCGGCTCCGCCACATCACACTTCATCATGAGATGATCGAACTCTGCAGTATATTCTTCCACGAAAGATCTTTTTGCTTGAAATTATGGAACTTAAGAAAAATATCTTGTTGGTAATTATTTGGCAAAAATTTTTACTTAAGAACTTTTCTCATCTTTTCCCATGTAGCAATACGACTTCTTCCTTCTCGAGCACCTGCTTCTTTAAATTCTCCCACCATAGAGAAGCATATTTCTTCAATCTTCAATGCAACAAGCTTCACCTTTCTTCTTCCGGCACCTCCTTATAATCAAAGATCCGCTCCACCGAATGTAACCAATCAAGAAACTCATTCGGCTGCATCCTTCCTTTGAACTCGGGATATCAACTCCACATCAAGTTGATCACGTTGAACTTCATGGTTCTTTGATTACGACGACGATGATGATGAACATGTTCCTCCGATGATGCTTCACTTCGATCACAATAGAAGGATTTCTCATTCTCATGATGAGAAGATTCACCATCCGAATCATGATGAGAATCAAAAGGCTCATAATGCTCAACATGTTGCTGAAGTTGTTGTAATTGTCTCCTTATCTGCAATTTCCATATCATGGAGATCTCTTTCAAGCTGGAGAGAGTCAACATTTGGCCCACAACGACGACGACCCGCCATGACAACCAAAAGCTCTGATACCACTTGATACCGGGTTCATTGGAAAAAGCAGGACACCTCGTGAGCACCTCGGGCTACTTGGAATGATTCGAAAGAAATGAACACTTCGGGAAAGTAATGTGACTTCCGAATAATGATGAGAAGGGTCAAGAAAGTATTTAGGATCACATTCTAACTCACACACTAAGATAGATAGCTCACCACCCAAGTAGAACAAAAGGATACAGAAATCACCACCCAATGTAATCCAACACGGGATACAGAGCAAGAACTCATCACCTATTGGAATCCACCGAAGGATAAGAGTTTGTAGAAGTCCTTCTTCAAAAACCTTAAGGCTCAAGTTGTATAAACACTCAAAATCTTTTTTTCCATTACTAGAGAAGGGTTTAAATAGTAGAGCTTGGAACAACCCTCCAAGCATGAGTAAATGAGAAATACAACTTCCAAAATATTAATTGAGATTTAGGAAACATAAAAGACTCATAAGAAAATGAAAAGAAATATTGAAAATCAAAAGAGCAAGCTAAAAATAGCAAAATCGTCTAAAATTCGCTAAACCTCGTAACTAGCTACCAATCTAACCACCTTGGAGTAAGTTTACCATAATTCCTTTAGAAGACTGCAAATTCATACGTCGTTTGATGCGTTGGAAACTAGACTCGTAGATCTTTCCAAACAAGCTATAACTCAAACACAAACTCTTCGTAAATCATTCCAGACATTAATTTCAATCACAACCTCGGTGCTGACCACACCTATGTCATATCATCTCCTTGACTAGCCTCGTCTTTAGGAATGTAACGTCCTTTTTAGGTCTTCCTATACCCCATCCGAGTCAAAACATGTCCATTAAACATCTCGGATTTAGCTAGGGTATCTCTCTCCTAAGTATCTAACCTAACTCCAAAATATTTGAAATCCAAGTGAAAAGAATTCCTATGTCTATGGACTTCTTCCATATGTCGAAGCATAATGTATAGAAGATTTATCGATTTACCCTTCAAAAGATGCCTAATAACAACACATCCATAACAGAGACCACTTCTACATATCCACCTCGAGGGATACGATTATGGGAGCAAATGAGGTGAAGCAGCTGATTACGACCAAAGAATAGCGCTGCAATTGCAGCATTGCTTTGGAGTGTCAATTCCTCAGGGAGATAGGTGAAAGAAACACAATCAGAACAAGAAAACTAAAGGAAACTACTTAATTATTAAATGGAAATAACTTGATATAAATAAGATTTTAGAAACTTAAAATTATAATAGTGAAAAAGGTTACTCGAGATTACGGATAGCAAAGCATCAAGAATTCCTCGTTCAAATCAGGTATATCAATTACTTTTTGATTCATTGAATAACATAACTAGGGAATTCAACTCCAAAGTCTTCAAATGGAAGATATAGAACTACAAACCAAAACTAATTCAAAGGTAACTTTTTGAGAAATCATTCACCACTTTAAAACCATATGAGTTATTATTCTTATTGACATAACCTAATGACGACAATATACCTCGTGGGTAATATTGTAGTAGAAAATCAAATCAACAAGATAATAACTTATTTGAAACACAATCATGGACGTTAACCATTCTATAGACAAAACATGATTGGATCTATGAAGAGAATCAATTCTAAGATCATTCAGAGATGATAAAAAAAAAAAAAAAAAAACTAATAACAGTTGGAGAGTGATAAACAAGAGTTGCATCAATGTGAAGAAAGATTACATGAATCAAAAAAAGAGAGAAAAGGGAGGATCGGCCAAGAAAAGAGAGGGAAAAGAAGAGAAAGAAGAAGAAAATGAAAGAGGAGAAGAAGGGCTTGCATTCAAGCATAGCTAAGGGTAGATTTCTTGCATTTTGAGTTGGGGAAAAATAGTTTTTGTTTGTTCATGCTTGCTGTTTTAATCAAGATCATGTTTTATTCATTGGATGCAAGAAAGAAAAGTATAAAAGTAATTTATAACATGAGACTATGTGCTGGAAATGTTTGCATGTTGAGAACCTTGAATTTTCCTTGATTCTTTTGCAAAATAAGATTGATGTGTATACTTGGTTTGTTCAAGAAGATGTTGGGTTGTGTTGTAGGCCATATCAGTGGCAAAAATGTGGATTTTGGAGGATGGGAGGCCATGGCTTGGCCAATCAATTTGCTTGATGATAATGCATAATGCATGTGAATATTTATGAAATATGATGCATGTTTCATGAACCATGTGTGAAATGGTGCAATATGGGAACCTTAGTGATGGCCGAATGGCAAGGATGAGTTTTTGATGAAAAGATCGCAAAGTAAGGCCATGGAAGGGAGCCTAAGAGCTCAAGGATGAATTTTGACAATTACAAGTTTGAAAATGACATGAAATGAATGCTTATTTATGGATTGTGTAAATGATTATTATTTTCTTTCATTTTCCTCTCTAATATCATGGATTATGTGTACTGTGACTTCATTACATGAGTATGATGGGTAGATCATTGATAGAAAACATTTTAGTGCAAGATCCATAACATGCAAGGGATTTAGTTAGGTTTTTAACACAAAAGTGGTCACTATCCAAAATAACCCTAAGATTCCATTTGAAGTTTTGCATGAAACCTTCCAGATAGGCCGAATAAGTACTTAGGACGTCTCTTTAAAAATTTTAGCTTAAAATGAGGACGGGAAAGGTAAAAAATGCCCTTGAAGGTCTGTAAAGGCAGTTTCATCATTTCTGGGTAAATGTTAGGGTAAAACTGTCTAAATAGGAAGAATAACTTTTTGGTTGTATAGAGCATTAAAAATGGGTGTGGAAGCCCAAATATGAGCTCAGAACACTTTGAAACTTTAGAGATAGGCTCAGTAGGGTCTTAAGAAGCCCAAGAGGCCCTCATTTGAAGAGTTAGGGCAGATTTTTAATTTAATTATAAATTTCATGTTTAATCCTTTAATTAGTATTATAAAACAAAAAATGTTATTAATTCTTATTCAAATGAAAAAAGGTAAATTAACTTAGAACTATAAGATAATGTCACTAATTTGGGAACTTAGCAGAATGCTCGCGATTGAACAATATGAGATTTTAGCTCTCATAATTGAATTTATTCAACCATTTGAATTTCTAATAAGCATTGAAGGAAAAAGAACGTTTCATTAAAGGAAAATTCATCATTTATTTTGTATCATTATGCATGCTTGGCTTTGTATTATGAATGACTCACGGATTTATGAAGAATCATGAATTATGGTTCAATAATTGTGTTAGTTATGCAAATGATTGCATTCATATCATGAATCATTGAGTGGACCAAGACAGGGGAATGGAAACTGAATTTACTAGAGGTGTTTTCCGTAATTATGGGTGACGATACAGTTCACTAAGGGGAGAGTGCAACCCACTGCTATGAGAAAAAGGGTGGGCTCCTAATGGGGCAAAGTGCCTACTATGATTAAGTCCTATTGCAGGTGGCACAAGACAAGTCCCAGAGAAGAGGAGGGACGCAAACCCAACTCCGAAAGTGAACAAGCAGACAACGGAAACACCTCAACCCCAAAGGAATGGATGAGAAATTCGGGCACAGCATCATCTCATTGCAGCGTCATCTAATTGCATGTGCATCGATATATGTCATGATTGTATGAAAACATACATAATCCATCATGCATCATATTATCATATGTTACATTTATTGATATGTTGTTGTCATAATTGTCATATGTTCCACAGGCTCTTTCCTTTTATGATTCTCATGTCCCCTCCCCAACCTTACTGATCAGTAGGACTCATCCATTTTATTTTTGTTGCGTTTAACTTTCTATTATTAAGCAGGGCGATGTATTACTACAAGACCAAGGATGAAGAGTAAGGGTTAGGGTTAGGGTTTGTTTTGCACCCCTGTAGTTAGTTCTTTTGCTTTCTTTTGATGGTAGCGTTTCAAAACTATTTTAGTTCCTTGAAACACTGTTGTGTAGGCTAGGAGAGCTATAGGAAGCTCACATTTTTGCATATCTTAGACCTATTCTTTTGTAGTCCTCCGAATGACCCTTTTGTACCAAACATTGTTCAGTTAAAGGAAAAATGTATTTCTCTGTTGTTTGATTTCTTTACAAGGTTTATCAATTTCCTTTAATCTCGCCTTAATCTTTTTATGATACCAATAAGTTTTCAACCTAATTCGTTAATGAAATTTTCCTAAATAAGTGCATATTATTACGATAGATACTTTATACGATTTTGCCATTTTCGTTTTAGTCATTAACTAAATGAGATTTTCCTAAAAAACTGCAAATATACCGATTTAAATTTTGTGTGATTTCCCTTCTTTCATTCAAGTTTCTAAACTGATTTACAACCTTCCTTTTAACCAATAACTATTTTAAAACAAGTCTTTCACTAAGTAAATTCGAGGACATTTAAGCGATCTTAAGAGTTTCTGGTGTTGTTTGGAGCAAAAATTTTGGGCTTCCAAAATTTCCACCCCAATAAAATAACTCCCCAAAATTCTCTCTCCACATCAAATCATTACTTTTCACTCTAAATAAATATAAAAAATTATTCAAATCATCTCTCTCTTCACTTTTTCACCAACTCCGACACTCCCAATATTTTAAACCCAATATTTTAACAATCAAACACCACCTCTATCATGCAGTAATCCCCGAATGTGTGCATGTGATTCCTATCTGCAAGCCAAGAGGGTAAGTATCAGCACAGGGCGTGATAAATACCTATCATTTTATTTTTAAAATGTCAATTGTTTTCTATCTTGAAAAATATGATTTTCATGTGAAGTTTAATGGTTAAGGTATAACATATCATATAATGCGGAGCATTGACATGAGACCTACATACTTAACTTTTGATTTGAAAACGTGATAGCATTGTGCACAAGAGGATGTGAACCACATGTTGTGGCATCCTGGCCTCTTTCGAGACATGTTAGAGGAGTCTGAGGGAAATATAAATGACGACATCCGAGACATGTTAGAGGACTTTGATGCAAGAGAACTGATAGTACTAGCCTAATGCCACCGAATCGGGGTCTAGGGATGAATTTTCTGCATATGCCAAGTTGTGTGAGGATACTGAGCGAGAATTGTATCCAGGGTGTGTGAAGTTTTTGAAGCTGTCTTTTGTAGTAAGATTACTCCTTGTGAAGTCAGAGAATAACTTAAGCGTAAAGGCATTTGAGAAGGTGTTAGGGTTGATAAAAGAAGCATTACCGATGGCGAGACTTTACCGAAGTCTTACTATGAGGTGAAGCAATTGAAGAAGAATTTAGGATTTAGTTACAACAACATACATGCATGCAGGAATGATTGCATTCTATTTTGAAAACAAAATAGCGAGTTGCAGGAGTATCAAGTGTGTGGAGAATCCTGGTGGAAGTACAGTCAAAGGTCCCTCAGAAAGTGTTTGTTATTTTCATTGAAATCGAGGTTGCAGCGATTGTTTATTTCACGTCATACAGCATTGGATATGCGGTAACAACAAGGGAAGCGAGTGTTTGAAGACGGGAAAATGAGGCATCTTGCAGACTCGATGGTATGGAAGGAACTAGATAGGAAATTCGAGTTGTTTGATCGGGAAGCTCGTAACGTCTGTTTGGGACTAGTGGCTGATGGATTTAACCCGTTTGGTCACATGAGCTTGTCAGTATATGGCCAGTGGTTTTAGTCCCATACAATCTACCACCGTGGAAGTGTATGAAGGATTCTTCTTTTATGTGCTCACTCCTTATTCCTAAGGATAGAAGTCTAAGAAATGATATTGATGTTTATTTACAGCCTTTTATAGGGATAGGGGATTTGAAAAAGTTATGGGAGGATGGGGTGCAAGCGTATGATGCCACAGAGTCTAGTTCATTTAACTTATGTGCAACATTGTTGTGGACAATAAACGACTTCCCAGCCTACAACAATTTGTCTGGATGGAGTATGAAAAGAAACTTAGCTTGCCCAACATGTAATGAAGAAGCAACATGTTTACAGCTGAAAAGTAGAGGAAAACATTACTTTTTGGGACATCACCGGTATTTTCTTGCTACACATCAGTGGAGACACGATGTGGACATATTTGACGAGAATAAGGAGTTTAGATCGATGCCTAAAGAGTTGACTTGAGAAAGATACTTGAGCAACTTGTGTAAGTACCTATTTTGCTTTTTGGAAAGAAGCAAAAGAAAAGGAAGCGGACGGAGAATGAGTTGAGCTGACGAAACGTAGTATTTTCTTTGAGTTGCTGTATTGGTCAGAATTAAAACTTCGACATAATTTAGACGTGATGCACATAGAAAAGAATATTTATAATAATATGTTGGGAACTTTGCTAAAAATTGAGGGGAAAATGAAGGACAATGCCAGTGCTCGGAAGGATTTGGCATTAATGGGCATAAAGAAGGAATTGCATTTATAAGTTTCAGGTCAACACGAGGTAATGCCTCATGCGTCATACACGCTGACAAAAGATGAACAGAGAAAGTGTTGTCAGTGTTCCCTGACAGGTATGCATCTAATATAGCGCAGTGCATAAATGTGAAAGAATGCAAGTTAACCAGTATAAAGAGTCACGACTGCCACGCTATGCTACAAAGACTATTACCGGTGATGATAACTGGGATACTGGATGAAGATGTATGTACAACATTGGCAGACTTGAGTTTATTCTTCGAAGTTTTGTGTTCAAGAACCGTAAAATTAGAAGTAGTTGACTAGTTAGAAAAAAATATCGATTTGATTCTCTGTAAGTTAGAACACATATTTTCTCTATCATTCTTCACTGTGATGGTCCATTTAGCGGTCAACTTACCTCGGGAATTGAAACTTGCGAACCCCATTCAGTTCAGGTGGATGTATCCAATAGAAAAGTATTTACAGAAGATAAAGCCTTTTGTGAAGAACAGGGCACGGCCTTAGGGGTCCAAAGCAGAGGGTTACGTGCTAAATGAGTATCTAACACTCTATTCATTGTACCTTGGCAGGGTTAAGACGCGATTCAATCAAAGAGAGAGAAATTATGTCGACGTTGATGATCGAGGAGGATAGACGAACCGTCTTTCAGTATTTGCTCAGAATGTAACGTCATAACCACAGTGGTATGTCCTAAACAACTGTGGAGAACTCGGCTCATATTTAGAGTAAGTGTAGTACATGTCCTTTATACAAAATCCCTTTCTTATTTAATATTTTACACTTGTCATTATTATATGAATATTTGTTCGCAGCGAGCACCTTCACAAACTCAAGCAGCAGTCACAAATAGATGTTGATCGAAGGCACGAGGCCGAATTCCATCATGGTTTAAAAATGATATTTATTACATTTGTAGAATGTAGAGTTAATTGATTGTTTAATTAATTTCCACTCTTCAACATCTAATCGAATTATATTATTTTAGATACAGACAATATGTAATGAATCTCCAGCCAACGTGTCGGACGATTTATATGCACTGGCATTCGGACCGGATCAACGTGTACTATCATTTTCTGAATGCACAGTTAATGGCGTTCGGTTTCACAATTACTCGTAAACAATTTCGCAGCACATAGAATAGCAAGGTAGTTGTACTATGAGACCATGATGGGAAAGACATCGATTTTTATGGTCAACTTGTGGATATTTAGGCACTACTGTACCTGCGCAGGAATTTAATTTATTTATTCAAGTGTGATTGGTTTGACTTGAGCACCTAAAACTTAGGTCTTTCATAAAAGTAGATTTTGTTAGCATAAACACGTCACGGAAGTGGTATAAGGACGACTCGTTAGTACTTGCATCACTAGGTGGTCAAGTATTTTATCATGATGATATGAAGTTGAGTGGCCACTGGAAAATAGTTCAAAAAATTGTAAGCAAAAACACATATGATATGGCCCCCTTTGGAGAGAAGGATGATGAAGAGACAGCAAGACCATTAAATGTGGAAGCGTACCAAGAGAATGAGTCAATTTCACTTTTTATAAACTTTAGCGAATTTGACATGATTCTGTTGAGAAAGAATGACGCCGGTCCTCTTGTCCAAGTCACTGAAAACACTAAGGCATGACGTCGTTACATCAATATCGGACAGTGATGACAAGAAATCATGTGATGATAGTGATAATTCTGAAAAGTCCGACTCTGATGATTAAACTGAGTTTACAAATCTCTGTTATTTGTCATTATTTTTATGTATCCATTTCAATATTATTTTTCACTGATAATAGAGTTAATACATTTTTCATGCTTTTGTAGATACAGGACATTGTGAGCAGATGATGGAGCACATACGAAGATTTGGATAGAGTTTCAAATTTTATTTTCGTTATGTATTTTATTTACTAACAATTTCTATTATTTATTTTATTTCAGATTATGACCATTAAATATTTGTATAGACAATTATTAATTCTATTTTATAATTAATATAATTTCTTCACATCCACGTAATCAGATTTAAATGCATAATTTAAATAAAAATAAAACGTCCAAACGACTTTAAAAATCGTGCGTTAAATGGATAATTTTAATCAATATATTAACGTCCGCAAAATATAAACAGACGTGCGAACGGTTTTTTCCAAAATCCGTCCCATCATTTATTGTCGTCTACACGCCGATTTTTTAATTAGCTTCTGCACAATTACTAACCGTTCGCACATTATATTCAGTGAAAGTAACCACGTCCGAACATGTTGGAAAAATGTTATGACGTTACATTCGGTGGCACTTATTTTTCATTAAAAATATTAAATACGTTGGAACGTATTCCTTGGACCCTGTGCACGTATTTCAGTGACAAATTATATTTTTGTCACGCACCACAAAGTGTGCAAATAGATTATCCGAATGGACAAAAAAAAAAAACCAATGCATGACGTAACTGTAATCATCATGCCAATTGAAAACCGTCCAAATGTTTTTTCGTTATAAAATTGGCAAACCGTCTCCCAAAACCTTGCGTAACACGCTTACAGTTACAAATGGCCTATCGAGTTGATTTTGATACCAAAACGTTTTAGTGACTAAATTTTCACATTTGGTAACAAATAGTTTTGACACCAAAACCCAAGTTCTTGTAGTGTCGTTTCAAGAATACTTATAGTTTTGTCAAATATGGAGTAAGGATCATTTTGGGTCCTTGCGTTTGGAGAGACCTCCTAAACATTATAAAAGAGAGGAAAATAATTAACTCTCTATATATGATGTTGAGAAGGAATTGGTGTGTTCTAACGAAGTTTGTGCTCTTGTGGTGATGGAAGAAAATGAAAAATTGAATGAACCACTTCTTATTATGCAATCTTTTCTTGATGAATTCATTGATATCTTCCCTGAAGAAAGTCCACATGGTCTCCCTCTCATTAGAGACATTCAACATTGCATTGATCTTGTACCGGGTTCTATCATTCCAAACAAAGCAGCCTATAGGATGAGTCCTGAGGAAAATGAAGAATTGCAAAGGCAAGTTGGAGAGCTTTTGGCTAAAGGCTTGGTGAAAGAAAGCATGAGTCTTTGTGCTGTCCTGGAACTTCTTGTACCAAAGAAGGATGGAACATGGTGGATGTGTGTTGATAGTAGAGCAGCGAACAAGATTACCATCAAATATCGCTTTCTTATTCCTCGTCTTGATGACCTTCTTAACCAACTTCATAGTGCTTCTATCTTTTCGAAGATAGATCTTCGAAATGATTATCAACAAATTGGAATGAGGCCGAGAGATGAATGAAAGGCCGTTTTCAAAACTCAAGATGGTCTATAAGTGGATGGTTATGCCTTTTGGGCTTTCTAATGCTCCTAGCACCTTCATGCACCTTATGAATCATGTCTTTAATTCTTTTATTGGAAATTGTATTGTTGTCTACTTTGATGATATCTTAGTGTACAACAAGCATAAGGAGCAACACTTGAAACATCTTCGACAAGTGTTCACAACTCTACGGGAGCAAAGGTTGTTTGCCAATTTAAAGAAAAGTCAATTATTTACAGAGAGCCTTATCTTTTTAGGCTATGTGATATCTAGGGAAGGGATAAAGGTGGATCCTAGCAAGATTGAAGCAATCACAACTTGGCCTATACAAGGTTGATTCATGATATTCGAAGCTTTCATGGTCTTGCATCATTTTATCGAAGATTCATCAATGAATTCTGCTCTATCATTGCATACATCACCAAGTGCGTAAAGGGAGGTATTTTCAAGTGGACTAGTGAAGCTGAGAAGAATTTTGAAGTTATCAAGAGAAAGATGAACGAAGCTCCAATTATTTCTTTGCCAAATGTTGACATTGTGTTTGAAGTTGAACGTGACGCTTCTAATGTTGGCATTGGTGCAATAATTAGCCAAAAAGGAAAGCCTATTACCTTCTTTAGTGAAAAGTTGAGTGAGTCTCGCAAGAAATACTTGACTTATGACAAAGAATTCTATGCTATTGTTCGAACCTTGCATCATTGGAGCCATTATCTTCTTCCTAAGGAGTTCATCTTGTTCTCGGATCATGAAGCCTTGAAGTACTTGAATAGCCAACAAAAACTCAATTCCTGACATGCCAAATGGAGTGAGTTTTTACAATCATTTCTTTTGTTCTCAAGCATAAGAGGGGTGTTCAAAATCAAGAGGCTGATGTTTTGAGTCGTCGACATTCCTTGCTTTCTACTCTGCAAGGTAATGTTTTAGGCTTTGAAGTGGTGAAAGAGCTTTACAAGGAGGATCCCTACTTTACCAAGGTATGGGAAGAATGTTCTAAGGGTCCTTATCACTCTTTTTATTACAAATGGTTATCTTTTCAAAGGCAATTAATTTTGTATTCCACAATGCTCTTTGAGGAATGTCATTATCATTGAAGTTCATAGTGGTGGACTTGTTGGTCACTTTGGTAGAGATAAGACTCTTTCTCTTATCAAAAAAAAATTCTACTTGGCCAAAAATGGAGCGAGATGTTATGAGACATGTGGAGCGTTGTAGAGTTTGTCACCTTGCCAAAAGTCATGGCCAAAATACCGGATTATACACTACACTTCCAATTCCTAATTCAAATTAGGAAGATGTGATATGGATTTTGTTGTGGGTTTACCAAAGACTCAAAGGAACAAAGATTCAATTATGGTGGTTGTTGATCGCTATTCAAAGATGACGCATTTTGTTCCTTGTAGCAAGACTCTTGATGCTTCTCATGTGGCAGATCTCTATTTTTAAGAAGTTGTTAAGCTTTATGGAATTCCAAAGACTTCACTTTAGATCGAGATACAAAATTCATGAGTCATTTTTGGCGTACTCTTTGGAGGAAGCTTGGAACTAATCTACACAAGTTGAATATTCATCAATGGGATCAAATTCTTGCACAAGCCGAGTTTGCTTATAATCGTTCCACTAGTCAAACTACGGGTTGTAGTCCCTTAAGATTTCTATGGTCAAAATCCTATTAGTCCTTTGGACTTGGCTCCACTTTCTACTACTCATCATTTTAGTAGTGATGCCGAGAAGAGAGTGAAGAAAATTAAGAAGTTGCATGAATAAGTTCGAGACCAAATTCTCAAGCAAACTGAGAAGTACAAGAAGCAAGTCAACAAGCACTGAAAGCAAGCAAGTTTTAAGGAAGGTCATTTGGTGTATATTCATCTAAGGAAAGAACATTTCCTGGGAGGACGACATGCCAACCACAAGCCTAGAGCCGATGGTCTAGTTTCAACGCATCAAACGGCTGACAATTTGGAGTTTTCTAGACAGAGTTATGGTTAAATTACTCCAAGGTAGTTAGGTTGGCAGTTAATTATGTGGTCTAGCGAATTTTGGACGATTTTGCTAATTTTTAGCTTGTTCTTTTGAATTTCAATATGTCTTTTCATTTCTTTAAGAGTATTTTATGTTTCTTAAGTCTTAATTAATATTTTGAAGTTGTATTTCTCATTTGCTCATACTTGGAGGGTTGTTCCAAGCTTTGCTATTTAAACCCTTCTCTAGTAATGGAAAAATACAGATTTTGAGTGTTTAGACAACTTGAGCTTAGGTTAATTTGAAGAATGATTTCTTCTACAAACTCTTATCCTTCGGTGGATTTCGATAGGTGGCGATTTATTGCTCTGTATCACATGTTGGATTACATTAGGTAGTGATTTTTGTATCCCTTTGTGTTCTACTTGAGTGGTGAGCTTATCTATCCAAGTGTGTGAGTTAGACTGTGTTCCTGAGTGTTTCCCGACCTTCCCACAAACATCCCGAGTCATCCAAACACTATCTCAACCTTCCAAAAAATATTCCAAAGTCTCATTACTATCCAAAGGTTCCTATTATTCCCAAGGTGTTCATTTCTTACAAAGCATTCCAACCATCCCGAGGTTTCCCGCACTTTCCCCGGTTAATGCCAGTATCATACTCTTTAATTGACAGATTGATTTTTCATATCTTGAATCTTCAAGTGACAACAACAACTACAGATCAACGGGATTTTCAGCTTTGAATATTATTAAAACAAGACATCGCAACAAGATGGAGGATGAATTTCTTACAAATTATTTACATTTAGAAAGAAATTGCTGCAACTTTAACACAAAGTGTTGATAGATGACTTTTAATCTCTAAAACACCATTGAATTCAGCTATGATAGGAGATTCAAAGGTTTCGTTTGTTTGATTTTTTTGTGTATCTAAATTTAAGTTGTTATAAAATATTTTGTGTGCTTCTCTTCTATTATAGGTTAAAATACATGTATAATTTTTTTAATGTTATTAAATAATAATATTAAATTAGTGCGCCTTATAGGAAATATTATGGCTCCGCCGATAAGAACCATTATAAGGAACTGAGAGTAATGCACAATAATTCACACCTGAGGTCTACATACATATAGACCATATACAATTATACCACCAGAAGCGGAAAATGGCATTTTCCTCATCTAGTTCTATTAAACTATATAATTAGTTTTACATTTACTCTGTAAAAGCTCGTTGAGCTGTTAGTCCAAGTAGTTAAAAGTTGTTATAGAAGTTGTTGTGTCAGTTTGTTAGCTAGTTAGTTACATACTATCTCTTATATAAACAGAGAAGTTGTAATGATCATTAATTCAATACACGAAGTTATTCAGCCATTTCATCTCTTCCACTCTGTTTTCATTTCTCTCTAAACATTTACATGGTATCAGAGCTCTAACTGATTCATGGCTTCCAAACCTGAAACAATTACTCACATTCCACAAAGAATTCTTTCACCTCGAGACACCTTCGATCCAAATGACTCCTATCCATATTATCTTCACCATGGTGATAGCCGTAGAACTATTCTAGTTTCTCAACTTCTACAAGCAGACAATTACGCTACCTGGTCTCAATCCATGATCATGGCACTCAGTGTGAAGAACAAGATTGGATTTATTGACGGATCCATCACCAAGCCAAGCACGTCTAGTTCAAAGTATGTTGTCTGGTTAAGATGCAACAATATGGTGATATCATGGATTCTTAACTCAATCTCCAAAGATCTGGCAGCAAGTGTCATATACATTGCGTCAGCAAGAGAAATATGGTCTGATCTAAAAGATCGCTTGTCTCAGAGTAATGGTCCACGAGTATTTCAACTTCAAATGGTTATTTCTACGCTCTCACAAGATCAAATGTCTGCAACTATTTCACCAAATTCAAAGGACTTTGGGATGAACTAACCAACTATCAAACACTGGCTTCATGTTCCTATGGAGCTATGAAGATACTAGTTGATTTTCATCATCAGGACTATGTCATGAGGTTTCTCATGGGTCTCAATGAGTCTTTTTCCAGTATTAGATGACAGATCCTTTTTAATGATCCATTGCCATCCATTAATAAGGTTTTCTCATTGATCTTCCAAGAAGAGAAACAAAAGGAGCTCACATCTATGATGCTACACCAAGCTATGTTGCCTTCTATAGCATATCTAATAATAATATATATCTTCGCTGCAAGAAATTATCAATGCATGCAGAACTAACAACTGGGGCCCGTAAGTGTAACATCTATTTTTGTGTATATGCAGAACACCCCCATAAGGTCGGTTGCCAAGAGTCTGGGTGTGATCACAGCACAAGGTGACAAATCAGATAAAAGCGGATTCATTTTCATCCCCTGCAACATAACAGGAAGCCGAGATATCTACCTAGGCCGCACATTGAAGGAGACGTCCAGGGTGGTGTTTGCCTATACGTACATGGGTCCTCTCATTAACAAGATCGGCTGGATGCGCCGTTCGATGCAAAAGTATGGAGCCTGCAGTACATCTTTTTTTTCATTTCTCTTCTTTTTGCTCTTCTGAGATTGTAGGCATTATATATTACTAGCATCATATGGTTAATCGATCATTTGGTGATACTATTTGTATGTTAGGAACATGTACTACGGAGAGTACAAAGGCAAGGGACCAGGGTCAAGTTCCACCGGCCGCAAATATTCAAAGATTCTATCTGATGCAGAAGTAAAGCCCTTCTTGAGCACCACTTTTATACAAGGAAACAAGTGGCTCCTCCCTGTTCCCAAGCTGTGCAAGCGAGACAACACGAGGCATTTTATGGCAAGCCGGCGGATTTCTACTGCACTATTCTTTTTTGTCTGAATGTATTATATATTCATAGCTAATTATATCTACTTATCAGTACTGTAAGAAACCATATGTCGCAACCCTGGAGGAGGAAATATTTTGCGATCACTAATTATAGTGAGCGATGAGGTAGGGGTACATAGAGTCCAATAATAAAGTTGATTTATGTGACCAATGACATTGATTCACAGAAGACAAACCAGAAAATGTTAAAGTGTATAAAGACGTAATAAATAGTTCATTGTTAATAATGAGATTGGGCCTTTTGATGTCAGAAAAGTATAGAGAAAAGCGAACAACGAACCAAACTAGCCGATGAGAATAATAGTAACGCCTCACACCGAATAATGTAAAATAAGACCAAAGAATAGCAATAACTTACAGATTGCAAATATAAGATTAAATCCCAAGCTAGAACGAAGAAAGAGATTAGTCTCAGGACACAAAGAAATTCCGCTGAAGGGATATAGAGTTATAGTGGTCACCACTCATAGACAAAACCGAAAGAGTTTAGAAACTCAATTCACTCCCACCCCTCTTGGGTTGCCTTAATCCTAGGAATTACAAAAATCAGAAGAAGAAAAAATCACCAAGTAGTTATTCTCACAAGTTAAATGACTAATGGAAATTAAATTATTTGTAATACCCGGAACCACCGAGACATTCAACAAAGACAAAGAACGGGATCGAACAAGAGACGAAATGGAACCAAGATAAGAAATAGGAAGAGACTGACCATTACCAACCAACACCCGATCATTACCGGCGTAGGAGACAAGATCCTCAACACCTGTGAACTAGGCAGTTTTAGACTCAATGTAGTACACCCGAATGTAGAGTGGGGTGAATAGGTTCTTTTCAATTCTTTTTCGATCTTCAACTTTGTTACACACTTCACAAGAATATCAAGACGTTCAAGAACCTAAAATCTTTATCAAGATTTTATATGCATGCAGAATCAAGTAAATCTTTAAAGCAATTAATATTTTTATCAAGGCTTCAAGATATTCAAGAAAACTATCTTTTAACTTCAAACAATAATGGACAGTTTTACATTTAATTTAAATTCTACAATTTAACAATGTAAATCAATAACAATCACAACACAATGAACACACGGATTGGTTATGAAGAGAAACTTCTTGAATACACACTTCAAGAAAAAGTCTACGGACCTTGTGGCCGGAAAAGGTTTCCACTAGTATAAGAACTCGAAGTTACACGGTGATTTGTTAGATGTACACAAATCTCCTTGCTACCCTAACACACCAAACTTCTTATCCAAATCTTGAATCTAGTTCTGCAAACCTTACAGGGACTGAGACCCGATCTCATCCATTCATCATGCTAGCACCTTCACCGTTGATCTTGTACGCAGTCTACCTAGTGAAACTTCACTATCACTGGTACCAGATCAAAGCCACACAAACCATCTCAGGAACCAGAACTTTGGTACACCCTAAGATCTAAGCATGTAAACTTTGTGTGTGATCAACAATCCTGATGGAACTAAAGGATAGGTACAGTATCTTTCTGGTACACTTTAGTTCTTACAGAGTAAACTAAGAAATAATAACAGAGTCTTGGAGAAGATAATCTTTGGAAGCTTTTCTCTAAAAGTACTAAAAGAATGGTATTTTTTGGTTTCTAGGTATATTTGGAAAAATGGGGGAAAGGCTTTTTATATCCTAGGCTATTGAGGTGGGAATCATGGAGGCAGATAACTTGGAGGTGTTCTAAAAATAGTTAAAAGCGTTCAGGCTAGCTTACGCAATTCTTGGTAAACCTCAGGAAAACTCCCGACGAACTGTGCCAACATTAAAACACTCAGGGCTCCAGCTTCGCATTGTCAAACTGTAGACTCACTCCCGTCGTACTACAGATGCTTCAGATACTCTCATATGCTATTGAGACGCTTAAACCATGCAGTGCTTTAACACTTGAATCTTCAAGAATAAGACACAAATACAACCATGAAGTTATATGCCAACTAAATACATTTATAACCTGTGGCATCACCAGTCATATGGGAAGTTGCTCCGAAATCAAGAAACCAATCACCATCAGCGATATCCTGGATAGACCAAGCCGAAAAGGCTTCGACCAAAGAGGCATTATGTTTCAAGTCCGGCTTCTCATTGTTCTTGGTAAGCTTCCAACAACGCTTCGTAACATGCCCCTCACGCTCACACCATTAACAAACAACAGGGTAGCCAGAGTCACAAGAAACGGTGGAAGAGCGAGAGCCACCACTGTCGCAACCAGAATTGCCTCCTCTCCAACGCTCGACAGCAAAGGCACTAGAAATAGCACCTTGTGAAGTAATCATCAATCGAAGCCAAATCTCATGGCTAATAGCTTTAGGGATAAGTTCCACAAAACATGGAATAGGTTGTTGGGCAAGCATGGTGGTTGTGAAGATGTGGTAATCACCACCGAGACCACGAAGAAACCAGTGGACCTTGTCAACATCATCAATTGAGCAACCAATCGCTACCAAATGATCACAAAGATGCTTGAATGAATGGGAAAAATCCACAACTGATCGCGAACCTCGTTTCATAAGTTGAAGTTTGTTTTTCATTTGAATTTCCCGTGTCTCAGAGCGATGAGAAAACAAGGCCTCCAAAGTAGACCAAGCCGCATGAGCACTATACAATCCCAACATCTCAATCATGGCCTTATCAGTCAAAGAAGAGTAAAGAAGACTCAGAAGCATCTGATCATGATTACGCCAAGAAATGAAGGCTGGGTTCGAGATAGAGATGGAATCTACACAAACGGTCGTAGGTAGAGCAGAAAGAGTTCCATCCAGGTGACCGAACAAGTTTTGAGGTGTAAGAAGGGGTTCAAATTGACTACACCACAACAAGTAATTCATGGAGTTCAATTTGACCTGAAGCATGTGAACCCTAGTGAAAAGAGGAAGCACAATGGAAAAGGAGTCAGCCATGGAGAACCAGAGAGAGAGAGAGATAGCCTTAACGAGGCTCGGATACCATGAAGAGGTTCTAAAAGGCAAGGTATTGTAATCCTCGACAAAGAGCACGAGGTGAAAGTTTCTTATTATATTCAAAGTGTACAACAGTAATAAATGTCATACAAGGAAATGAAATAATGAATAACCTGTGCAAGAAGGAAACAATCGTGCAGAAAGAGAATAAGAGGTATAATGGTAATAAATGCTGATGATGCCAAAACCACCAAGAGCCGGAGCCAATTAGACCTGAAAGGGAACAAGGAGCAGCGTTGGATGTGGACACTCCGATGCCTTAGATCTCAAGGAGAGTTTAGTATTAGATAAATAATTAAGCATGAGAAAATATGAAGGGGGAACCTGGCTATTTATATGAGGGGGTTAGAGTCCTAAAAGGGGTTTAATACCGTGAGCTTTAGGACTCCTTGAATAACTGGGCGGGAAGGCATGGAGGGTTAAATTCATATTCGTGCGGGTCGGGGGCCTTGAGTGCGCCTATGGACTTGGGCAGGACTACAGCTGGGCTAGTGCATTTCTGATGGGCTGGGCCGATCATATTATGGCCCATCAAATGCTATACAGGGAAAGAAGAAGAAACAATTGGTGCAATCCTAATAAGACGAATGGGAATCCGTGATTTCCTTAACAATTGGTGCAATCCTAATGGGCAAGCCGAGTATGTTATGCAAGTTGGATATGCAAAAAGACTATGACCATGTTAATTGAAATTTTCTTATGTATCTTCTTAGGAGGTGCGGGTTTGGTGAGAAATGGTGTAGGTGGATTTTTTTTCTGTATTTCGATAGTGAAGTACTCAGTGATTGTGAATGGTTCTCCGAAAGGTTTATTTAATAGCTCTCGTAGATTGCGACAAGGTGATCCTATTTCTCCCCCCCATTGTTTATGATTGTCATGGAAGTTTTTAGTCATATGATGCAAGAAGTGGTGTCACATGGTGGATTAACGGGTTTCAAGGATGGAGGTGGTATTGGTAAGGGCATTTGTATTTCACACTTTTATTTGCGGATGATACTCTTGTTTTGTGCAGGGCGGATGTTAATCAATTTCAAAATCTTTGATGCTTACTCTTATGCTTTGAGACGATTTCGGGTTTAAATATTAACCTATCTAAGTTTGAGGTAATCACCATTGGATGTGTTGATAATGTTTTGGAGTTGGCTAGTATTTTGGATTGTGTATCTTCTCTACCTATGAAATATCTTGTACTACCCTTGGGTGGTAGATACAAGAATGTTCATATATGGGACAGTATCATTGAACGGATGGAGAGAAGGTTGGCGGGGTGGAAACGTATGTATCTATTTAAAGGAGGTAGGCTAACTTTCATCAAATCCACGCTCTCGAGTCTTCCAACCTATTTTCTATCCTTGTTCCCAATTCTAGTTGTGGTGGCTCAAAGATTGGAGAAAATAAAAAGGGACTTTCTTTGGGGTAGCACTAGAAAGTGAACACAAATTTCATCTTGTAAACTGGGCCAAGGTTTGTGCTCCTATTCAAAATAGGGGTTGGGTCTTAGAAGTATCACGGTGTTCAATCAGTCTTTATTGGGAAAATAGTTATGGCGTTTTGCATCTGAGAGAGATAGATTATGGAGGTTAATTATTACAGAGAAATATGGAAGTACGGTGGGAGGTTTAAATACTTTATTGGTTCGTGGCTCTTATGGTGTTAGCGTTCGGAGGTTTATTAGTTGAGGGTGGGATGTTTTTAGTAAGCATATTAGATTTGTGGCAGGTAGTGGTGTAAGAGTTAGTTTTTGGCATGATTTTGTAAGAAATATGCTCTAAAAATCATTATTCTAGATAATTGTTATTTAGATCCACATATTTATATTTATTATATTAGGTAATATGTTGTGACATAAGATGTTACACAGTTATTATTGAATGACACTGTAGAAAAATCATGCCAATGATTAATGAATCAAAGACGGAGAGTATGACTTTTGGATTCATTGTACATTTAATATTTGTTCTAACTAAGGTACATATTTATGTACAATAGGCCTATACTTGTTGTACCTCTATTAAATAGGATGATGTACTCGGTTATCGAGGTAGTGACCTTAAACAAATAAGTAGGTGCACCGTAAGAGTACATGCATTGAACGAGATCAAATATGGATACCTTCTAGAAATGATTATTGATGTTGAAAAGGTATTCAATACAATTTGTTTATGTATCCTTAGACCTGAGAGGTTTGTGCAGATTTATTGTGTACTTGTACTCTGATAGTCATTTGGTGATGATCTTTTAAGTCAAATATTCCAGACAACGTCGGGTCTTGTGCATGATGATTAAGTTTGTATAAATGTTTAATAAAAAATCCACCAATTTCTTCAGAAGATAGTATATTCAAGTATATCTGTATAGGGTTGGACTCAAGAAAAAGAAATCTCTGGCTAGAGGAATTTTGTGAAAATAATTTTTCGAAATTAATATATTATATATATTTATTTGTGAAATTATTTTAGAAATAATTTGAGAGTCCAAAGAGTTACAGATTATAAAATTAAGAATTATATGAGTTAGGGATTTTATCAGTGATAATATTCCGGTCCTATTAGCTCATATAGAATATAGTATGGTAGAACAATAAATAAATTGTGAGCAAAAGAGATTTCACAAATCAATCTCAAATTCTAAGAGGTGAATTGTAATTTGTTAATGGATATGATTGCAATTAGTAAAAGCCTAAAATTCGAAATAAAAGAATATAAAGGAGTTAATGGAAAAAGAGTTTTTTTATGTGATCCTACAACCGAGATCTGAGATCCCTAACAATTCCACGCACTATCACAACTAGGGTTTTCTTAAAAAAGGATAACTATGAGATAGTCTACCCTAAGTTGTTAGTTTCAAAGTTGGCCATTAGGACTCAGAAAACCCTACACAGTTGTGAGCGTGGAAAAGAAAGAGACAGAACACTTAGGCTGCTATTGTGGAATTCTCGACATGATCAATAAGAACCTGAAGATTATTGAAGAATTATTAGAATCAACAAAGAGAATTGATAAGTTAATTTTCCGTAGTTGTAACTTTCAGATTGTTGATGTGGAGATTAACTTCTAAGCCTTGCTTTCCCTTTAGTATTTTCGTTGTCCCGGTGTAAGGAGGCTATGGTGGCGGATTGTTTGGTGGGAGATTATGCCCATTCAGTTTGGAATTATTTTTTTTCTCTAGATCAACAAATGATTGGGAGTTTGAGGAATTTTCAGCTTTTTTCTCTCTTCTGTATGCGAAGGTTTTAAGAAGAAGGGAGGAAGATAAGATGATTTGGTTAAGTTCTAAGGATGGGGTTTTCTCGATGAAATCAATGTATCTCCAAGCGAGAGGGTCAATTTTGTCTTTTCCATGGCACAGTATGCGGAGGACGAAAGTTCCAATGCGGGTTTCATTCTTTGTGAGGGAGGCTATGCATGGCAAGATTTTTAACTATTGATAATTTATGGAGAAAGGGCTTGTGTATTGCAGATTGATGTTTTCTTTGTCATTGTGATGGGGAATCAGTTGACCACGTGTTACTCCATTGTATGACGGCTCTAGGGCTTTCGTACATAGGTGCTTAGTATGCTAAATTTCCAGTGGATTATGCTAAAGAAAGTGGTGGATGTTATGTGGAGTTGGAAGCGGAAGTTATCGATCCCTTTTGCAAAAGCCATTTGGAGGATGACTCCCTCTTGTATATAGTGGTGTTTTTGGAGAGAGCATAATAGTAAGTGTTTTGATGACTGTTTTATGCCTTTGGATAAATAGCATGGCTTTTTGGTACATTCTCTTTTCTTTTGGGCCAATGCGGCATTGGGTGGCCCTTTTTTAGATTTTCATGATTTTCTTAGTTTTTTGGGTTGTTTGGTCTAAGTGATTTTGGTATAGTCCTTTGTACTGTTGTCACTCTCATTAATAAAACTTGCTCACTTATCAAAAAAATCTACAAGTTACTCGAATGAAAAAATGCAATTGAAATCCCTCTCTCCATCATGATCAATAATTCTTTCACTCCAACGAGATAATAAAAGGTAAAGTTAGATCAATAATTTTTTCAGGACCAGATAATAAGAGGTAAAGTTAGCAAATTCATTAATCGAAGTCTGAAAAGTCTGTAAACACAAAGCAGAGATGTGTCGTGACAATCACCCCCAAGACAAGTGCATGTGTTTAACGATGAGTGCTGCATCGATGTTGCTAACAATAGTATTTGAATAAATCAGAAGGAACCCAATATGCTTGCTGAAAAATCAATGTGTGCCACACTCAATCAAATCTTCAGATGAAGGTCACATCCCATTTCATAGAATTGAAAGTTTATACATTACCTCTCTAAGCAACAATCCTGACCCAATACATCTGGAAAGACTTTCTATCTAAAGCTTCCCTCTTTCTTTTGTCGTGATATACTGTAAACAAAAATGAAAAAATGAGAATAAATTTTGCATACAAGAAAATCAGCCCTAAAAACTGTAGCACTAGAAAGATCAGCACGGTTTACTGTTCAACATTTAAGGAATTTCCAGCTGCAAAATTACACAAATCAAAAGGTTAATCAACTACTCTAATGAACAAGGGCAAACGCAGAAATCATATGCCATACAGGGTATACATAGAGGAGAAAGCCTGCAACATAGAATTAGGTCAAAGGTCAATACAGATTTAATTGCAGTGGGACTGACTTCTTCTTGCTACTAGAGCATGATCCAATTGCTCAGTTCAAGTGACTCTTAGAATCAATCAATCATAGAGATCGAATACCTGATTTGGTTCTTCATGCATTTCATCAATCATCTGACTATAAGAATTCCCCCAATCACCATAAATCAACCATCTTATAGTCATCAAACATACACGAATGCAACCTAATGAATGCCCTCCCTTGCCCTTCAACTTAAGATGGCCCTTTTGAAGACTTTTCTTGCAGGGGAGAAAGATGTTCTTTATACAACCATGGAAAGGCACAGGATGTTCATGGAGTCCGTTTCTTCTATACCTCCTATATATGATGATGGTGTAAAAGTAGGTCGATTGGAACAGCATTTAGAATTCAGGGAAGTATGTATTTACATCTAGTCGATTGGAACAGCATTTAGAATGCAGGAAAGTATGTATTTACATCCAGTACTTCCGTACTAAATAAATTTTAAACACATCCTCAAAGCCATAAGAAATTATTAATTAGAGAATTGACAAGAAATAACACAACCATAGGAATAGAGAAGCTACCTGAGCTGTCATCAGGGTGAGCCATGTGATGGTTATCCATGCATTGAGAAGGTACTTAAAGGTCTCAATCTCGCATGGGATCGTGAGCCCACCAGTATGAAACCCAAACTCCTCCTCAGCCTTTTGCAGCAACAGTTTAAACAGCAAATGGCTGAGATAGGTAGTGGGAATGATGAACCTCCTAAGTTCTGGCCCAATATAAACTGCCAAATAGCCTTTGGGGACATCTATTGGCGGTTCAGGGCTCTGGCAGCTATCCTTGTCTGAATCACAATACATGACATTGGTTAGCCTTTTATTAACTCCTGGAGAAATACCCCCTCCATGATTTTCATCAGATGCATCAGGTGGGGGGGCTGCTTGGCCTTGGCCCAAGTGTGACGGACTGCCACTTCTGGAGGATTTCCTTCAGTCTAACAATCTGCCAGATTCCTGTCAACTTGCCGCCACCATTGGCATCCATGACTAGATGTTACCAGAATATCGACAAGAACCCAAGGATCGAATTCTCAACGTCCAATTCCAGATGAAAAAATCTCATCAGATGTTCTTCCACTACATGTACACGTATACATGAGTCGCCACGCGTAGAAATCAAACATCTGAAGACCAAGGCAATGTATGTATAAGTTGAAGGAAGTCTAGCACAAAATACATTCCTCCATGCATTCTTTTGACAACATATTTTTATCCACAAATGTAAAGTATTCCCTCAGAGAACTAAAATCAAAACAAAGGGAGACCAGTACATCTATAATAACGGATGTCGTTCCAGTAAACATCATGCAAAAAAAATTTGAAAGTCATCACTGAACCTTTTTTTACAGCACTTTCTTAACCTTAAGAACCCAAAAACCATCTATGAAATCTAAAAAAATATCATAAACATATTATGTTCCTCAACAAATGCCCTAGAATAAAATCAGACTTGGTTCTATGCATCCGTGGCCAACCAACCGTTGAAATTTTTAAGTTATGAAAACAAAACAATCAAACCCACCATCTAATCACCGGAAAATCAACATTGTAAGACAATATTTAGTTTTTTTATCAGACCTTAATTTCACCACACTAATTATTTGCCGTTCCGATCTATGAACGCGACAGAGCTGTGATCTCTTCCTATCACTTATATAAAACGGTAAATAAGTATACCACAAGCAACATATCTCTTAAATCGCTCAATCGCAAAATCTGTCACATTAAGCTTGGATGTGCGTATATATTCCTTCGTATAGATATATTATAATCAGTAGCATGCTGGGGAAAAAAGAAGTAAAAGAAACTAAATCATAAATCTAGAGTTCAAAACGAAGTAACGGCATGAGAAGGAGATAGGATTTATGAGTACCTGGAAAGGAGGACTTAGCAGGGAACCCGAGGAAGAAACGCCATGCCCGAGCCGAGAGCTCTGCAAAGAGGAAGAGAGAATTTTTTTTTTTTTTTTGGGTGAAAAGGAAGAGAGAATTTTAGCGGATGAGAGACTCTCTGTTTTATCTCAAAGCGAGATTGAGGAAGAGATGTTTGGGGCAGTTTTTTTACGATTTATACCACCGAGCGATTATCGCCTTCGGAGAAGAGAAAACTCGTGTTCCCTGTCTCGCGCTCTATAGCCGACGCCCGACGGTTTCGGAGGAGTCTGTTTGTTCAGTTTTTGGCCAAACTAGCAAAGAAAGAGGAAAGCGAAGCTAGCGGTTTCTATTCAATTTACAGAAAAAAGTTTTTTTTTTTCTTTTCCCGATTAAAGAGAAATGGGAAGAACTGGAAAATGTATAGAAATAGGATAGACCAAGAGATCCAACTCCACCAAAAACGTTTTCACCAGTTTAGCTTTACCTTGTATGTGTCAGAGTTTTACGTTTTCAATAAACTTTATTTTAAATACCAGTAATATGTCCCTAAACTTCTACCCTTTAACAGTTCATTTTCATTATTCTTTCATTCAGCTAGATTTTATTTAAAATAATAATAATTAAAAATTTCAAGAAATAATTCAAAATATCAATTTCTTCACATTATTTTCAAATTCCAAATTATCCATTCATCCGATTTCCATTATTTAATTGCAAAAATTGTATCAAATTTCATATTTAATTGCAAAAATTATTTAATAGTATCATGAAATTGCAAAAAATAGGCTATATTTTTTTTTATAATTAAAAAACAAGTTAAACAAAATTCAAAATGATTTATGATTTAAAAATAATTCAAAAACTAAAAAATTCGGTTACAAATAACAAATTAATTAGTTAATAAATGATTTTATTTAAGTTTTTGAACTCCTCTCACTTTCTCTCTCCAAACTGCTGGGACGAACCATTTTTTAAGAGGAAAAAGGAAAGGTTCACTTTTATGTGCAGGTTCCCGTGAATCCGTGAAAAAAATATTCAATGATTTTATATGGCTTAAAAGAAACTAAAAAACAAGCCAAAAAAAAAAAAAAAAAAAACTAAATATATTTACTCGTAAATGATCGTTCATGTGCTGTTAGTCTAAGTAGTTAGAAGCTGTTAAGAAGTTGTTATGTGTCAGTAATTTGTTAGAGTTGTAATTATCATTAATTCAATACACGAAATTATTCAGCCATTCATCTGTTCCAGTACTCTGTTTTCTTTTCTCTCTAAACATTTACAAGTTCCGCGGGCTTTCCGTCAACTTGCCAACAGAAACCAACCGAGTTCCAGCCAAAACGCAATGCACGCACGTACATTCCTCTTTCGCCCTTATTTATACCGCGCACACACATACAGCACTAAGGCTCAAGCTCGAAACACCCCAACAAGAAAGAAATGGCCTTAAAATTGACGCATTTGGTGGCTCCCGCGTCGTTTCTAGCAACGTTCCTCGTTCTCCATGTCGTTCCAATGGTTGTGTGCCTCGAGAACTCGACCTCGCTGGACTCACCCGAACTGGATGCATGGATCGCGCAAAACATGAAGGAGTACGAGGAGGCCTCAAGGCGAACCGTTTACGACAATTCGCTGCTCATGGCCTTGAGCAGCGTTAAGCAGCAGATCATCAGTGTCAGAAAGGACGGTCGCGGAAATTTCAAGACGGTGACTGATGCCGTGAAGAGCATTCCTTCAGGAAACACCGAGCGAGTGATCATTCGGATCGGGGGGGGTGAGTACAGGGAAAAGGTCACCATCGATAGGTCGAGACCGCTCGTGACGCTCTATGGGGAACCGAGCGATATGCCCGTTATCATGTACGCCGGTACGGCGAAGAAATATGGGACGTGGAACAGCGCCACTGTGGCAGTGGAGTCTGCATACTTCATGGCCGTTAATATTGTCTTTGTGGTGCATTTTTAATTCCTCAACCATTTTTTCTGTTTTAGTTTATAAGTTGTCAGAATGATGACACTAATGAAGTCTCTAACGAAACCTACAAGAACTAAAGATGCATGACTCCAACTGATTGAATTTTATTTAAATTCTAGTCAAGAGTGTTTTGAGTCTTAATTGAATTTTGTTTATGAACTTCTAAAACAATAATATTTCTAATTAATCCAGTATTTGCAATAAAGGAAATTAGAGGATGCGCGTTTATAATGAATTAATTTGTATATATATATATATAGTAATTCAAGTATGTGTGATCGATCTCGTCCACCTTGTCATGATGACTATTTGCATGAAAATAACGGACAGTCTCCTTTTTGAATGGCATTTGCAGAATTCAGCTCCTAGGCCAGACCCCAAAAAGTCTGATGAACAGGCAGTGGCATTGAGGATATCAGGGGACAAAGCAGCCTTTCACAATTGCAAGTTCATAGGGTTCCAAGACACCTTATGTGATGAC
Source organism: Morella rubra (assembly GCA_003952965.2). NCBI lineage: Eukaryota > Viridiplantae > Streptophyta > Magnoliopsida > Fagales > Myricaceae > Morella > Morella rubra. The sequence goes on along the minus strand of CM025856.1, from coordinate 16,825,035 downwards.
GCGGGCAGGCATTTGTTCCGGAATTGCTACATCGAGGGCACGGTTGATTTCATTTTCGGAAATGGTAAATCCGTGTACTTGGTAAGTAATTCTTCTCAATGCTTACGATCGATTTTTCAATGCAATAATCCTAATTAATCCTTTCGAAACTATATATATACCCTGGCAAATTGGAAATAAGATTTTAGAGCTAATGAAACTCATTAAAACGTGTAATGTCTGTAGAGTTTTGAAACCAAATTCTCCAAAAGAATTATAGATCATATCTATGCTGTGCACACAGCGATATATAATAATATATATATCTCCGCTGCAAGAAATTATCAATGCATGCAGAACTAACAACTGGGGCCCGTAAGTGTAACATCTATTTTTGTGCATATGCAGAACACCGCCATAAGGTCGGTTGCCAAGAGTCTGGGTGTGATCACAGCGCAAGGTGAAAAATCAGATAAAAGCGGATTCATTTTCATCCACTGCAACATAACAGGAAGCGGAGATATCTACCTAGGCCGCGCATTGAAGGAGACGTCCAGGGTGGTGTTTGCCTATACATACATGGGTCCTCTCATTAATAAGATCGGCTGGATGCGCCGTTCGATGCAGAAGTATGGAGCCTGCAGTACATCTTTTATTTTCATTTCTCTTCTTTTTGCTCTTCTGGGATTGTAGGCATTATATATTTACTAACATCATATGGTTAATTGATCATTTGGTGATACTATTTGTATGTTAGGAACATGTACTACGGAGAGTACAAATGCAAGGGACCAGGGTCAAGTTCCACCGGCCGCAAATATTCAAAGATTCTATCTGACGCAGAAGTAAAGCCCTTCTTGAGCACCACTTTTATACAAGGAAACGAGTGGCTCCTCCCTGTTCCCAAGCTGTGAAAACGAGACAACATGAGGCATTTTATGGCAAGCCGGCGGATTTCTACTGCACTATTCTTTTTTGTATGAATGTATTATATATTCAAAGCTAATTATATCTACTTATCAGTATTGTAAGAAACCATATGTCGCAACCCTGCAGGAGGAAATATTTTGCAATAACTAATTATAGTGAGCCATGAGATAGGGGTACGTATAGTCCAATAATAAAGTTGATTTATGTGATCAATGATATTGATTCACATAAGACAAACCAGAAAATGCTAAAATGTATAAAGACGTAATAAATAGTTCATTGTTAATGATGAGATCGGGCCTCTTGATGTCAGAAAAGTATAGAGAAAAGTGAACAATGGACCAAACTAGCCGATCGAACAACTCCAACGTTGAGAATAATAATAACGCCTCAGACCAAATAATGTAAAATAAGACCAAAGAATAGCAATAACCTGCGGATTGCAAATATAAGATTATATCCCAAGCTAGAACGAAGAAAGAGATTAGTCTCACCACACAAAGAAATTCCGCTGAAGGGATACAGAGTTATAGTAGTCACCACTCACAGACAAAAAACTGAAAAAGTTTGAGAAACCAATTCACCCCCCCCTCTTGGGTTGCCTTAATCCTAAGAATTACAAAAAACCAGATGAAAAAATATCAAGCAGTTATTCTCACAAGTTAACTGACTAATGGAAATTAAATTCTTTGTAATGTCCAGAACCAAATATTTTGCATTGAGTGGCCCTTTTTTAGATTTTCATGATTTTCTTTAATTTTTTGGGTTGTTTGGTCTAAGTGATTTCGGTATAGTCCTTTGTACTGTTGTCACTCTTATTAATAAAATTTGCTTGCTTATCAAAAAAAATCTACTAGTTACTCGAATGAAAAAATGCAATTGAAATCCCTCTCTCCATCATGATCAATAATTTTTTCACTCCAACGAGATAATAAGAGGTAAAGTTAGATCAATAATTTTTTCAGGACGAGATAATAAGAGGTAAAGTTAGCAAATTCATTAATCGACGTCTGAAAAGTCTGTAAACACAAAGCAGAGATGTGTCGTGACAATCACCCCCAAGACAACTGCATGTGTTTAACGATGAGTGCTGCATCGATGTTGCTAACAATAGTATTTGAATAAATCAGAAGGAACCCATTATGCTTGCTGAAAAATCAAGGTGTGCCACACCCAATCAAATCTTCAGATGAAGGTCACACACCCCATTTCATAGAATTGAAAGTTTATACATTACCTCTCTAAGCAACGATCCTGAACCAATACATCTGGACAGACTTTCTATCCAAAGCTTCCCTCTTTTTTTTGTCGTGATATATGTAAACAAAAATGAAAAAATGAGAATAAATTTTGCATACAAGGAGACCCTAGTCTTCACAAGAAAATCAGCCCTAAAAACTGTAGCACTAGAAAGATCAGCACGGTTTACTGTTCAACATTTAAGGAATTTCCAGCTGCAAAATCACCCAAATCAAAAGGTTAATCAACTACTCTAATGAACACGGGCAAACACAGAAATCATATGCCATACAGGGTATACATAGAGGAGAAAGCCTGCAACATAGAATTAGGTCAAAGGTCAATACAGATTTAATTGCAGTGGGACTGACTTCTTGCTACTAGAGCATGATCCAATTGCTCAGTTCAAGTGACTCTTAGAATCAATCAATCATAGAGATCGAATACCCGATTTGGTTCTTCATGAAT
>CM025856.1:16789764-16822310 GCA_003952965.2 Morella rubra | reverse complement strand
TAATATACCTCGTGGGTAATATTGTAGTAGAAAATCAAATCAACAAGATAATAACTTATTTGAAACACAATCATGGACGTTAACCATTCTATAGACAAAACATGATTGGATCTATGAAGAGAATCAATTCTAAGATCATTCAGAGATGAAAAAAAAACTAATAACAGTTGGAGAGTGATAAACAAGAGTTGCATCAATGTGAAGAAAGATTACATGAATCAAAAAAAGAGAGAAAAGGGAGGATCGGCCAAGAAAAGAGAGGGAAAAGAAGAGAAAGAAGAAGAAAATGAAAGAGGAGAAGAAGGGCTTGCATTCAAGCATAGCTAACGGTAGATTTCTTGCATTTTGAGTTGGGGAAAAATAGTTTTTGTTTGTTCATGCTTGCTGTTTTAATCAAGATCATGTTTTATTCATTGGATGCAAGAAAGAAAAGTATAAAAGTAATTTATAACATGAGACTATGTGCTGGAAATGTTTGCATGTTGAGAACCTTGAATTTTCCTTGATTCTTTTGCAAAATAAGATTGATGTGTATACTTGGTTTGTTCAAGAAGATGTTGGGTTGTGTTGTAGGCCATATCAGTGGCAAAAATGTGGATTTTGGAGGATGGGAGGCCATGGCTTGGCCAATCAATTTGCTTGATGATAATGCATAATGCATGTGAATATTTATGAAATATGATGCATGTTTCATGAACCATGTGTGAAATGGTGCAATATGGGAACCTTAGTGATGGCCGAATGGCAAGGATGAGTTTTTGATGAAAAGATCGCAAAGTAAGGCCATGGAAGGGAGCCTAAGAGCTCAAGGATGAATTTTGACAATTACAAGTTTGAAAATGACATGAAATGAATGCTTATTTATGGATTGTGTAAATGATTATTATTTTCTTTCATTTTCCTCTCTAATATCATGGATTATGTGTACTGTGACTTCATTACATGAGTATGATGGGTAGATCATTGATAGAAAACATTTTAGTGCAAGATCCATAACATGCAAGGGATTTAGTTAGGTTTTTAACACAAAAGTGGTCACTATCCAAAATAACCCTAAGATTCCATTTGAAGTTTTGCATGAAACCTTCCAGATAGGCCGAATAAGTACTTAGGACGTCTCTTTAAAAATTTTAGCTTAAAATGAGGACGGGAAAGGTAAAAAATGCCCTTGAAGGTCTGTAAAGGCAGTTTCATCATTTCTGGGTAAATGTTAGGGTAAAACTGTCTAAATAGGAAGAATAACTTTTTGGTTGTATAGAGCATTAAAAATGGGTGTGGAAGCCCAAATATGAGCTCAGAACACTTTGAAACTTTAGAGATAGGCTCAGTAGGGTCTTAAGGAAGCCCAAGAGGCCCTCATTTGAAGAGTTAGGGCAGATTTTAATTTAATTATAAATTTCATGTTTAATCCTTTAATTAGTATTATAAAAGAAAAAATGTTATTAATTCTTATTCAAATGAAAAAAGGTAAATTAACTTAGAACTATAAGATAATGTCACTAATTTGGGAACTTAGCAGAATGCTCGTGATTGAACAATATGAGATTTTAGCTCTCATAATTGAATTTATTCAACCATTTGAATTTCTAATAAGCCATTGAAGGAAAAAGAACGTTTCATTAAAGGAAAATTCATCATTTATTTTGTATCATTATGCATGCTTGGCTTTGTATTATGAATGACTCACGGATTTATGAAGAATCATGAATTATGGTTCAATAATTGTGTTAGTTATGCAAATGATTGCATTCATATCATGAATCATTGAGTGGACCAAGACAGGGGAATGGAAACGAATTTACCTGAGGTGTTTTCCGTAATTATGGGTGACGATACAGTTCACTAAGGGGAGAGTGCAACCCACTGCTATGAGAAAAAGGGTGGGCTCCTAATGGGGCAAAGTGCCTACTATGATTAGGTCCTGGTGCAGGTGGCACGGGACAAGTCCCAGAGAAGAGGAGGGACGCACAACCCAACTCCGAAAGTGAACAAGCAGACAACGGAAACACCTCAACCCCAAAGGAATGGATGAGAAATTCGGTGCACAGCATCATCTCATTGCAGCGTCATCTAATTGCATGTGCATCGATATATGTCTTGATTGTATGAAAGCATACATAATCCATCATGCATCATATTATCATATGTTACATTTATTGATATGTTGTTGTCATAATTGTCATATGTTCCACAGGCTCTTTCCTTTTATGATTCTCATGTCCCCTCCCCAACCTTACTGAATCAGTAGGACTCATCCATTTTATTTTTGTTGCGTTTAACTTTCTATTATTAAGCAGGGCGATGTATTACTACAAGACCAAGGATGAAGAGTAAGGGTTAGGGTTAGGGTTTGTTTTGCACCCCTGTAGTTAGTTCTTTTGCTTTCTTTTGATGGTAGTGTTTCAAAACTATTTTAGTTCCTTGAAACACGGTTGTGTAGGCTAGGAGAGCTATAGGAAGCTCACATTTTTGCATATCTTAGGCCTATTCTTTTGTAGTCCTCCGAATGACCCTTTTGTACCAAACATTGTTCAGTTAAAGGAAAAATGTGTATTTCTCTATGTTGATTTCTTTCTACAAGGTTTATCAATTTCCTTTAATCTCGCCTTAATCTTTTTACGATACCAATAAGTTTTCAACCTAATTCGTTAATGAGATTTTCCTAAATAAGTGCATATTATTACGATACGATACTTTATACGATTTTGCCATTTTCGTTTTAGTCATTAACTAAATGAGATTTTCCTAAATAAACTGCAAATATACCGATTTAAATTTTGTGTGATTTCCCTTCTTTCATTCAAGTTTCTAAACTGATTTACGACCTTCCTTTTAACCAATAACTATTTTAAAATAAGTCTTCCACTAAGTAAATTCGAGGGCATTTAAGCGATCTTAAGAGTTTCTGGTGTTGTTTGGGAGCAAAAATTTTGGGCTTCCAAAATTTCCACCCCAATAAAATAACTCCCCAAAATTCTCTCTCCACATCAAATCATTACTTTTCACTCCAAATAAATATAAAAAATTCATTCAAATCATCTCTCTCTTCACTTTTTCACCAACTCCGACACTCCAATATTTTAAACACCCCAATATTTTAACAATCAAACACCACCTCTATCATGCAGTAATCCCCGAATGTGTGCATGTGATTCCTATCTGCAAGCCAAGAGGGTAAGTATCAGCACAGGGCGTGATAAATACCTATCATTTTATTTTTAAAATGTCAATTGTTTTCTATCTTGAAAAATATGATTTTCATGTGAAGTTTAATGGTTAAGGTATAACATATCATATAATGCGGAGCATTGACATGAGACCTACATACTTACCTTTTGATTTGAAAACGTGATAGCATTGTGCACAAGAGGATGTGAACCACATGTTGTGGCATCCTGGCCTCTTTCAAGACATGTTAGAGGAGTCTGAGGGAAATATAAATGACGACATCCGAGACATGTTAGAGGACTTTGATGCAAGAGAACTGATAGTACTAGCCTAATGCCACCCGAATCGGGGTCTAGGGATGAATTTTCTGCATATGCCAAGTTGTGTGAGGATACTGAGCGAGAATTGTATCCAGGGTGTGTGAAGTTTTTGAAGCTGTCTTTTGTAGTAAGATTACTCCTTGTGAAGTCAGAGAATAACTTAAGCGTAAAGGCATTTGAGAAGGTGTTAGGGTTGATAAAAGAAGCATTACTCGATAGCGAGACTTTACCGAAGTCTTACTATGAGGTGAAGCAATTGAAGAAGAATTTAGGATTTAGTTACAACAACATACATGCATGCAGGAATGATTGCATTCTATTTTGAAAACAAAATAGCGAGTTGCAGGAGTATCAAGTGTGTGGAGAATCCTGGTGGAAGTACAGTCAAAGGTCCCTCAGAAAGTGTTGTGTTATTTTTCATTGAAATCGAGGTTGCAGCGATTGTTTATTTCACGTCATACAGCATTGGATATGCGGTAACAACAAGGGAAGCGAGTGTTTGAAGACGGGAAAATGAGGCATCTTGTGGACTCGATGGTATGGAAGGAACTAGATAGGAAATTCGAGTTGTTTGATCGGGAAGCTCGTAACGTCTGTTTGGGACTAGTGGCTGATGGATTTAACCCGTTTGGTCACATGAGCTTGTCAGTATATGGCCAGTGGTTTTAGTCCCATACAATCTACCACCGTGGAAGTGTATGAAGGATTCTTCTTTTATGTGCTCACTCCTTATTCCTAAGGATAGAAGTCTAAGAAATGATATTGATGTTTATTTATAGCCTTTAATAAGGGATAGGGGATTTGAAAAAGTTATGGGAGGATGGGGTGCAAGCGTATGATGCCACAGAGTCTAGTTCATTTAACTTATGTGCAACATTGTTGTGGACAATAAACGACTTCCCAGCCTACAACAATTTGTCTGGATGGAGTATGAAAAGAAACTTAGCTTGCCCAACATGTAATGAAGAAGCAACATGTTTACAGCTGAAAAGTAGAGGAAAACATTACGTTTTTGGGACATCACCGGTATTTTCTTGCTACACATCAGTGGAGACACGATGTGGACATATTTGACGAGAATAAGGAGTTTAGATCGATGCCTAAAGAGTTGACTGAGGAAAGATACTTGAGCAACTTGTGTAAGTACCTATTTTGCTTTTTGGAAAGAAGCAAAAGAAAAGGAAGCGGACGGAGAATGAGTTGAGCTGGACGAAACGTAGTATTTTCTTTGAGTTGCTGTATTGGTTAGAATTAAAACTTCGACATAATTTAGACGTGATGCACATAGAAAAGAATATTTATAATAATATGTTGGAAACTTTGCTAAAAATTGAGGGGAAAATGAAGGACAATGCCAGTGCTCGGAAGGATTTGGCATTAATGGGCATAAAGAAGGAATTGCATTTATAAGTTTCAGGTCAACACGAGGTAATGCCTCATGCGTCATACACGCTGACAAAAGATGAACAGAGAAAGTGTTGTCAGTGTTCCCTGACAGGTATGCATCTAATATAGCGCAGTGCATAAATGTGAAAGAATGCAAGTTAACCAGTATAAAGAGTCACGACTGCCACGCTATGCTACAAAGACTATTACCGGTGATGATAACTGGGATACTGGATGAAGATGTATGTACAACATTGGCAGACTTGAGTTTATTCTTCGAAGTTTTGTGTTCAAGAACCGTAAAATTAGAAGTAGTTGACTAGTTAGAAAAAAATATCGATTTGATTCTCTGTAAGTTAGAACACATATTTTCTCTATCATTCTTCACTGTGATGGTCCATTTAGCGGTCAACTTACCTCGGGAATTGAAACTTGCGAACCCCATTCAGTTCAGGTGGATGTATCCAATAGAAAAGTATTTACAGAAGATAAAGCCTTTTGTGAAGAACAGGGCACGGCCTTAGGGGTCCAAAGCAGAGGGTTACGTGCTAAATGAGTATCTAACACTCTATTCATTGTACCTTGGCAGGGTTAAGACGCGATTCAATCAAAGAGAGAGAAATTATGTCGACGTTGATGATCGAGGAGGATAGACGAACCGTCTTTCAGTATTTGCTCAGAATGTAACGTCATAACCACAGTGGTATGTCCTAAACAACTGTGGAGAACTCGGCTCATATTTAGAGTAAGTGTAGTACATGTCCTTTATACAAAATCCCTTTCTTATTTAATATTTTACACTTGTCATTATTATATGAATATTTGTTCGCAGCGAGCACCTTCACAAACTCAAGCAGCAGTCACAAATAGATGTTGTTCGAAGGCACGAGGCCGAATTCCATCATGGTTTAAAAAAAAGATATTTATTACATTTGTAGAATGTAGAGTTAATTGATTGTTTAATTAATTTCCACTCTTCAACATCTAATCGAATTATATTATTTTAGATACAGACAATATGTAATGAATCTCCAGCCAACGTGTCGGACGATTTATATGCACTGGCATTCGGACCGGATCAACGTGTACTATCATTTTCTGAATGCACAGTTAATGGCGTTCGGTTTCACACAAGCTACTCGTGAACAATTTCGCAGCACATAGAATAGCAAGGTAGTTGTACTATGAGACCATGATGGGAAAGACATCGATTTTTATGGTCAACTTGTGGATATTTAGGCACTACTGTACCTGCGCAGGAATTTAATTTATTTATTCAAGTGTGATTGGTTTGACTTGAGCACCTAAAACTTAGGTCTTCATAAAAGTAGATGTTTTGTTAGCATAAACACGTCACGGAAGTGGTATAAGGACGACTCGTTAGTACTTGCATCACTAGGTGGTCAAGTATTTTATCATGATGATATGAAGTTGAGTGGCCACTGGAAAATAGTTCAAAAAATTGTAAGCAAAAACACATATGATATGGCCCCCTTTGGAGAGAAGGATGATGAAGAGACAGCAAGACCATTAAATGTGGAAGCGTACCAAGAGAATGAGTCAATTTCACTTTTTATAAACTTTAGCGAATTTGACATGATTCTGTTGAGAAAGAATGACGCCGGTCCTCTTGTCCAAGTCACTGAAAACACTAAGGCATGACGTCGCGTTACATCAATATCGGACAGTGATGACAAGAAATCATGTGATGATAGTGATAATTCTGAAAAGTCCGACTCTGATGATTAAACTGAGTTTACAAATCTCTGTTATTTGTCATTATTTTTATGTATCCATTTCAATATTATTTTTCACTGATAATAGAGTTAATACATTTTTCATGCTTTTGTAGATACAGGACATTGTGAGCAGATGATGGAGCACATACGAAGATTTGGATAGAGTTTCAAATTTTATTTTCGTTATGTATTTTATTTACTAACAATTTCGATTATTTATTTTATTTCAGATTATGACCATTAAATATTTGTATAGACAATTATTAATTCTATTTTATAATTAATATATAATTTCTTCACATCCACGTGTAATCAGATTTAAATGCATAATTTAAATAAAAATAAAACGTCCAAACGACTTTAAAAATCGTGCGTTAAATGGATAATTTTAATCAATATATTAACGTCCGCAAAATATAAACAGACGTGCGAACGGTTTTTTCCAAAATCCGTCCCATCATTTATTGTCGTCTACACGCCGATTTTTTAATTAGCTTCTGCACAATTACTAACCGTTCGCACATTATATTCAGTGAAAGTAACCACGTCCGAACATGTTGGAAAAATGTTATGACGTTACATTCGGTGGCACTTATTTTTCATTAAAAATATTAAATACGTTGGAACGTATTTCCTTGGACCCTGTGCACGTATTTCAGTGACAAATTATATTTTTGTCACGCACCACAAAGTGTGCAAATAGATTATCCGAATGGACAAAAAAAAAAAACCAATGCATGACGTAACTGTAATCATCATGCCAATTGAAAACCGTCCAAATGTTTTTTCGTTATAAAATTGGCAAACCGTCTCCCAAAACCTTGCGTAACACGCTTACAGTTACAAATGGCCTATCGAGTTGATTTTGATACCAAAACGTTTTAGTGACTAAATTTTCACATTTGGTAACAAATAGTTTTGACACCAAAACCCAAGTTCTTGTAGTGTCGTTTCAAGAATACTTATAGTTTTGTCAAATATGGAGTAAGGATCATTTTGGGTCCTTGCGTTTGGAGAGACCTCCTAAACATTATAAAAGAGAGGAAAATAATTAACTCTCTATATATGATGTTGAGAAGGAATTGGTGTGTTCTAACGAAGTTTGTGCTCTTGTGGTGATGGAAGAAAATGAAAAATTGAATGAACCACTTCTTATTATGCAATCTTTTCTTGATGAATTCATTGATATCTTCCCTGAAGAAAGTCCACATGGTCTCCCTCTCATTAGAGACATTCAACATTGCATTGATCTTGTACCGGGTTCTATCATTCCAAACAAAGCAGCCTATAGGATGAGTCCTGAGGAAAATGAAGAATTGCAAAGGCAAGTTGGAGAGCTTTTGGCTAAAGGCTTGGTGAAAGAAAGCATGAGTCTTTGTGCTGTCCTGGAACTTCTTGTACCAAAGAAGGATGGAACATGGTGGATGTGTGTTGATAGTAGAGCAGCGAACAAGATTACCATCAAATATCGCTTTCTTATTCCTCGTCTTGATGACCTTCTTAACCAACTTCATAGTGCTTCTATCTTTTCGAAGATAGATCTTCGAAATGATTATCAACAAATTGGAATGAGGCCGAGAGATGAATGAAAGGCCGTTTTCAAAACTCAAGATGGTCTATAAGTGGATGGTTATGCCTTTTGGGCTTTCTAATGCTCCTAGCACCTTCATGCACCTTATGAATCATGTCTTTAAATTCTTTTATTGGAAATTGTATTGTTGTCTACTTTGATGATATCTTAGTGTACAACAAGCATAAGGAGCAACACTTGAAACATCTTCGACAAGTGTTCACAACTCTACGGGAGCAAAGGTTGTTTGCCAATTTAAAGAAAAGTCAATTATTTACAGAGAGCCTTATCTTTTTAGGCTATGTGATATCTAGGGAAGGGATAAAGGTGGATCCTAGCAAGATTGAAGCAATCACAACTTGGCCTATACAAGGTTGATTCATGATATTCGAAGCTTTCATGGTCTTGCATCATTTTATCGAAGATTCATCAATGAATTCTGCTCTATCATTGCATACATCACCAAGTGCGTAAAGGGAGGTATTTTCAAGTGGACTAGTGAAGCTGAGAAGAATTTTGAAGTTATCAAGAGAAAGATGAACGAAGCTCCAATTATTTCTTTGCCAAATGTTGACATTGTGTTTGAAGTTGAACGTGACGCTTCTAATGTTGGCATTGGTGCAATAATTAGCCAAAAAGGAAAGCCTATTACCTTCTTTAGTGAAAAGTTGAGTGAGTCTCGCAAGAAATACTTGACTTATGACAAAGAATTCTATGCTATTGTTCGAACCTTGCATCATTGGAGCCATTATCTTCTTCCTAAGGAGTTCATCTTGTTCTCGGATCATGAAGCCTTGAAGTACTTGAATAGCCAACAAAAACTCAATTCCGACATGCCAAATGGAGTGAGTTTTTACAATCATTTTCTTTTGTTCTCAAGCATAAGAGGGGTGTTCAAAATCAAGAGGCTGATGTTTTGAGTCGTCGACATTCCTTGCTTTCTACTCTGCAAGGTAATGTTTTAGGCTTTGAAGTGGTGAAAGAGCTTTACAAGGAGGATCCCTACTTTACCAAGGTATGGGAAGAATGTTCTAAGGGTCCTTATCACTCTTTTTATTACAAATGGTTATCTTTTCAAAGGCAATTAATTTTGTATTCCACAATGCTCTTTGAGGAATGTCATTATCATTGAAGTTCATAGTGGTGGACTTGTTGGTCACTTTGGTAGAGATAAGACTCTTTCTCTTATCAAAAAAAAATTCTATTGGCCAAAAATGGAGCGAGATGTTATGAGACATGTGGAGCGTTGTAGAGTTTGTCACCTTGCCAAAAGTCATGGCCAAAATACCGGATTATACACTACACTTCCAATTCCTAATTCAAATTAGGAAGATGTGATATGGATTTTGTTGTGGGTTTACCAAAGACTCAAAGGAACAAAGATTCAATTATGGTGGTTGTTGATCGCTATTCAAAGATGGCGCATTTTGTTCCTTGTAGCAAGACTCTTGATGCTTCTCATGTGGCAGATCTCTATTTTTAAGAAGTTGTTAAGCTTTATGGAATTCCAAAGACTTCACTTTAGATCGAGATACAAAATTCATGAGTCATTTTTGGCGTACTCTTTGGAGGAAGCTTGGAACTAATCTACACAAGTTGAATATTCATCAATGGGATCAAATTCTTGCACAAGCCGAGTTTGCTTATAATCGTTCCACTAGTCAAACTACGGGTTGTAGTCCCTTAAGATTTCTATGGTCAAAATCCTATTAGTCCTTTGGACTTGGCTCCACTTTCTACTACTCATCATTTTAGTAGTGATGCCGAGAAGAGAGTGAAGAAAATTAAGAAGTTGCATGAATAAGTTCGAGACCAAATTCTCAAGCAAACTGAGAAGTACAAGAAGCAAGTCAACAAGCACTGAAAGCAAGCAAGTTTTAAGGAAGGTCATTTGGTGTATATTCATCTAAGGAAAGAACATTTCCTGGGAGGACGACATGCCAACCACAAGCCTAGAGCCGATGGTCTAGTTTCAACGCATCAAACGGCTGACAATTTGGAGTTTTCTAGACAGAGTTATGGTTAAATTACTCCAAGGTAGTTAGGTTGGCAGTTAATTATGTGGTCTAGCGAATTTTGGACGATTTTGCTAATTTTTAGCTTGTTCTTTTGAATTTCAATATGTCTTTTCATTTCTTTAAGAGTATTTTATGTTTCTTAAGTCTTAATTAATATTTTGAAGTTGTATTTCTCATTTGCTCATACTTGGAGGGTTGTTCCAAGCTTTGCTATTTAAACCCTTCTCTAGTAATGGAAAAATACAGATTTTGAGTGTTTAGACAACTTGAGCTTAGGTTAATTTGAAGAATGATTTCTTCTACAAACTCTTATCCTTCGGTGGATTTCGATAGGTGGCGATTTATTGCTCTGTATCACATGTTGGATTACATTAGGTAGTGATTTTTGTATCCCTTTGTGTTCTACTTGAGTGGTGAGCTTATCTATCCAAGTGTGTGAGTTAGACTGTGTTCCTGAGTGTTTCCCGACCTTCCCACAAACATCCCGAGTCATCCAAACACTATCTCAACCTTCCAAAAAATATTCCAAAGTCTCATTACTATCCAAAGGTTCCTATTATTCCCAAGGTGTTCATTTCTTACAAAGCATTCCAACCATCCCGAGGTTTCCCGCACTTTCCCCGGTTAATGCCAGTATCATACTCTTTAATTGACAGATTGATTTTTCATATCTTGAATCTTCAAGTGACAACAACAACTACAGATCAACGGGATTTTCAGCTTTGAATATTATTAAAACAAGACATCGCAACAAGATGGAGGATGAATTTCTTACAAATTATTTACATTTAGAAAGAAATTGCTGCAACTTTAACACAAAGTGTTGATAGATGACTTTTAATCTCTAAAACACCATTGAATTCAGCTATGATAGGAGATTCAAAGGTTTCGTTTGTTTGATTTTTTTGTGTATCTAAATTTAAGTTGTTATAAAATATTTTGTGTGCTTCTCTTCTATTATAGGTTAAAATACATGTATAATTTTTTTAATGTTATTAAATAATAATATTAAATTAGTGCGCCTTATAGGAAATATTATGGCTCCGCCGATAAGAACCATTATAAGGAACTGAGAGTAATGCACAATAATTCACACCTGAGGTCTACATACATATAGACCATATACAATTATACCACCAGAAGCGGAAAATGGCATTTTCCTCATCTAGTTCTATTAAACTATATAATTAGTTTTACATTTACTCTGTAAAAGCTCGTTGAGCTGTTAGTCCAAGTAGTTAAAAGTTGTTATAGAAGTTGTTGTGTCAGTTTGTTAGCTAGTTAGTTACATACTATCTCTTATATAAACAGAGAAGTTGTAATGATCATTAATTCAATACACGAAGTTATTCAGCCATTTCATCTCTTCCACTCTGTTTTCATTTCTCTCTAAACATTTACATGGTATCAGAGCTCTAACTGATTCATGGCTTCCAAACCTGAAACAATTACTCACATTCCACAAAGAATTCTTTCACCTCGAGACACCTTCGATCCAAATGACTCCTATCCATATTATCTTCACCATGGTGATAGCCGTAGAACTATTCTAGTTTCTCAACTTCTACAAGCAGACAATTACGCTACCTGGTCTCAATCCATGATCATGGCACTCAGTGTGAAGAACAAGATTGGATTTATTGACGGATCCATCACCAAGCCAAGCACGTCTAGTTCAAAGTATGTTGTCTGGTTAAGATGCAACAATATGGTGATATCATGGATTCTTAACTCAATCTCCAAAGATCTGGCAGCAAGTGTCATATACATTGCGTCAGCAAGAGAAATATGGTCTGATCTAAAAGATCGCTTGTCTCAGAGTAATGGTCCACGAGTATTTCAACTTCAAATGGTTATTTCTACGCTCTCACAAGATCAAATGTCTGCAACTATTTCACCAAATTCAAAGGACTTTGGGATGAACTAACCAACTATCAAACACTGGCTTCATGTTCCTATGGAGCTATGAAGATACTAGTTGATTTTCATCATCAGGACTATGTCATGAGGTTTCTCATGGGTCTCAATGAGTCTTTTTCCAGTATTAGATGACAGATCCTTTTTAATGATCCATTGCCATCCATTAATAAGGTTTTCTCATTGATCTTCCAAGAAGAGAAACAAAAGGAGCTCACATCTATGATGCTACACCAAGCTATGTTGCCTTCTATAGCATATCTAATAATAATATATATCTTCGCTGCAAGAAATTATCAATGCATGCAGAACTAACAACTGGGGCCCGTAAGTGTAACATCTATTTTTGTGTATATGCAGAACACCCCCATAAGGTCGGTTGCCAAGAGTCTGGGTGTGATCACAGCACAAGGTGACAAATCAGATAAAAGCGGATTCATTTTCATCCCCTGCAACATAACAGGAAGCCGAGATATCTACCTAGGCCGCACATTGAAGGAGACGTCCAGGGTGGTGTTTGCCTATACGTACATGGGTCCTCTCATTAACAAGATCGGCTGGATGCGCCGTTCGATGCAAAAGTATGGAGCCTGCAGTACATCTTTTTTTTCATTTCTCTTCTTTTTGCTCTTCTGAGATTGTAGGCATTATATATTACTAGCATCATATGGTTAATCGATCATTTGGTGATACTATTTGTATGTTAGGAACATGTACTACGGAGAGTACAAAGGCAAGGGACCAGGGTCAAGTTCCACCGGCCGCAAATATTCAAAGATTCTATCTGATGCAGAAGTAAAGCCCTTCTTGAGCACCACTTTTATACAAGGAAACAAGTGGCTCCTCCCTGTTCCCAAGCTGTGCAAGCGAGACAACACGAGGCATTTTATGGCAAGCCGGCGGATTTCTACTGCACTATTCTTTTTTGTCTGAATGTATTATATATTCATAGCTAATTATATCTACTTATCAGTACTGTAAGAAACCATATGTCGCAACCCTGGAGGAGGAAATATTTTGCGATCACTAATTATAGTGAGCGATGAGGTAGGGGTACATAGAGTCCAATAATAAAGTTGATTTATGTGACCAATGACATTGATTCACAGAAGACAAACCAGAAAATGTTAAAGTGTATAAAGACGTAATAAATAGTTCATTGTTAATAATGAGATTGGGCCTTTTGATGTCAGAAAAGTATAGAGAAAAGCGAACAACGAACCAAACTAGCCGATGAGAATAATAGTAACGCCTCACACCGAATAATGTAAAATAAGACCAAAGAATAGCAATAACTTACAGATTGCAAATATAAGATTAAATCCCAAGCTAGAACGAAGAAAGAGATTAGTCTCAGGACACAAAGAAATTCCGCTGAAGGGATATAGAGTTATAGTGGTCACCACTCATAGACAAAACCGAAAGAGTTTAGAAACTCAATTCACTCCCACCCCTCTTGGGTTGCCTTAATCCTAGGAATTACAAAAATCAGAAGAAGAAAAAATCACCAAGTAGTTATTCTCACAAGTTAAATGACTAATGGAAATTAAATTATTTGTAATACCCGGAACCACCGAGACATTCAACAAAGACAAAGAACGGGATCGAACAAGAGACGAAATGGAACCAAGATAAGAAATAGGAAGAGACTGACCATTACCAACCAACACCCGATCATTACCGGCGTAGGAGACAAGATCCTCAACACCTGTGAACTAGGCAGTTTTAGACTCAATGTAGTACACCCGAATGTAGAGTGGGGTGAATAGGTTCTTTTCAATTCTTTTTCGATCTTCAACTTTGTTACACACTTCACAAGAATATCAAGACGTTCAAGAACCTAAAATCTTTATCAAGATTTTATATGCATGCAGAATCAAGTAAATCTTTAAAGCAATTAATATTTTTATCAAGGCTTCAAGATATTCAAGAAAACTATCTTTTAACTTCAAACAATAATGGACAGTTTTACATTTAATTTAAATTCTACAATTTAACAATGTAAATCAATAACAATCACAACACAATGAACACACGGATTGGTTATGAAGAGAAACTTCTTGAATACACACTTCAAGAAAAAGTCTACGGACCTTGTGGCCGGAAAAGGTTTCCACTAGTATAAGAACTCGAAGTTACACGGTGATTTGTTAGATGTACACAAATCTCCTTGCTACCCTAACACACCAAACTTCTTATCCAAATCTTGAATCTAGTTCTGCAAACCTTACAGGGACTGAGACCCGATCTCATCCATTCATCATGCTAGCACCTTCACCGTTGATCTTGTACGCAGTCTACCTAGTGAAACTTCACTATCACTGGTACCAGATCAAAGCCACACAAACCATCTCAGGAACCAGAACTTTGGTACACCCTAAGATCTAAGCATGTAAACTTTGTGTGTGATCAACAATCCTGATGGAACTAAAGGATAGGTACAGTATCTTTCTGGTACACTTTAGTTCTTACAGAGTAAACTAAGAAATAATAACAGAGTCTTGGAGAAGATAATCTTTGGAAGCTTTTCTCTAAAAGTACTAAAAGAATGGTATTTTTTGGTTTCTAGGTATATTTGGAAAAATGGGGGAAAGGCTTTTTATATCCTAGGCTATTGAGGTGGGAATCATGGAGGCAGATAACTTGGAGGTGTTCTAAAAATAGTTAAAAGCGTTCAGGCTAGCTTACGCAATTCTTGGTAAACCTCAGGAAAACTCCCGACGAACTGTGCCAACATTAAAACACTCAGGGCTCCAGCTTCGCATTGTCAAACTGTAGACTCACTCCCGTCGTACTACAGATGCTTCAGATACTCTCATATGCTATTGAGACGCTTAAACCATGCAGTGCTTTAACACTTGAATCTTCAAGAATAAGACACAAATACAACCATGAAGTTATATGCCAACTAAATACATTTATAACCTGTGGCATCACCAGTCATATGGGAAGTTGCTCCGAAATCAAGAAACCAATCACCATCAGCGATATCCTGGATAGACCAAGCCGAAAAGGCTTCGACCAAAGAGGCATTATGTTTCAAGTCCGGCTTCTCATTGTTCTTGGTAAGCTTCCAACAACGCTTCGTAACATGCCCCTCACGCTCACACCATTAACAAACAACAGGGTAGCCAGAGTCACAAGAAACGGTGGAAGAGCGAGAGCCACCACTGTCGCAACCAGAATTGCCTCCTCTCCAACGCTCGACAGCAAAGGCACTAGAAATAGCACCTTGTGAAGTAATCATCAATCGAAGCCAAATCTCATGGCTAATAGCTTTAGGGATAAGTTCCACAAAACATGGAATAGGTTGTTGGGCAAGCATGGTGGTTGTGAAGATGTGGTAATCACCACCGAGACCACGAAGAAACCAGTGGACCTTGTCAACATCATCAATTGAGCAACCAATCGCTACCAAATGATCACAAAGATGCTTGAATGAATGGGAAAAATCCACAACTGATCGCGAACCTCGTTTCATAAGTTGAAGTTTGTTTTTCATTTGAATTTCCCGTGTCTCAGAGCGATGAGAAAACAAGGCCTCCAAAGTAGACCAAGCCGCATGAGCACTATACAATCCCAACATCTCAATCATGGCCTTATCAGTCAAAGAAGAGTAAAGAAGACTCAGAAGCATCTGATCATGATTACGCCAAGAAATGAAGGCTGGGTTCGAGATAGAGATGGAATCTACACAAACGGTCGTAGGTAGAGCAGAAAGAGTTCCATCCAGGTGACCGAACAAGTTTTGAGGTGTAAGAAGGGGTTCAAATTGACTACACCACAACAAGTAATTCATGGAGTTCAATTTGACCTGAAGCATGTGAACCCTAGTGAAAAGAGGAAGCACAATGGAAAAGGAGTCAGCCATGGAGAACCAGAGAGAGAGAGAGATAGCCTTAACGAGGCTCGGATACCATGAAGAGGTTCTAAAAGGCAAGGTATTGTAATCCTCGACAAAGAGCACGAGGTGAAAGTTTCTTATTATATTCAAAGTGTACAACAGTAATAAATGTCATACAAGGAAATGAAATAATGAATAACCTGTGCAAGAAGGAAACAATCGTGCAGAAAGAGAATAAGAGGTATAATGGTAATAAATGCTGATGATGCCAAAACCACCAAGAGCCGGAGCCAATTAGACCTGAAAGGGAACAAGGAGCAGCGTTGGATGTGGACACTCCGATGCCTTAGATCTCAAGGAGAGTTTAGTATTAGATAAATAATTAAGCATGAGAAAATATGAAGGGGGAACCTGGCTATTTATATGAGGGGGTTAGAGTCCTAAAAGGGGTTTAATACCGTGAGCTTTAGGACTCCTTGAATAACTGGGCGGGAAGGCATGGAGGGTTAAATTCATATTCGTGCGGGTCGGGGGCCTTGAGTGCGCCTATGGACTTGGGCAGGACTACAGCTGGGCTAGTGCATTTCTGATGGGCTGGGCCGATCATATTATGGCCCATCAAATGCTATACAGGGAAAGAAGAAGAAACAATTGGTGCAATCCTAATAAGACGAATGGGAATCCGTGATTTCCTTAACAATTGGTGCAATCCTAATGGGCAAGCCGAGTATGTTATGCAAGTTGGATATGCAAAAAGACTATGACCATGTTAATTGAAATTTTCTTATGTATCTTCTTAGGAGGTGCGGGTTTGGTGAGAAATGGTGTAGGTGGATTTTTTTTCTGTATTTCGATAGTGAAGTACTCAGTGATTGTGAATGGTTCTCCGAAAGGTTTATTTAATAGCTCTCGTAGATTGCGACAAGGTGATCCTATTTCTCCCCCCCATTGTTTATGATTGTCATGGAAGTTTTTAGTCATATGATGCAAGAAGTGGTGTCACATGGTGGATTAACGGGTTTCAAGGATGGAGGTGGTATTGGTAAGGGCATTTGTATTTCACACTTTTATTTGCGGATGATACTCTTGTTTTGTGCAGGGCGGATGTTAATCAATTTCAAAATCTTTGATGCTTACTCTTATGCTTTGAGACGATTTCGGGTTTAAATATTAACCTATCTAAGTTTGAGGTAATCACCATTGGATGTGTTGATAATGTTTTGGAGTTGGCTAGTATTTTGGATTGTGTATCTTCTCTACCTATGAAATATCTTGTACTACCCTTGGGTGGTAGATACAAGAATGTTCATATATGGGACAGTATCATTGAACGGATGGAGAGAAGGTTGGCGGGGTGGAAACGTATGTATCTATTTAAAGGAGGTAGGCTAACTTTCATCAAATCCACGCTCTCGAGTCTTCCAACCTATTTTCTATCCTTGTTCCCAATTCTAGTTGTGGTGGCTCAAAGATTGGAGAAAATAAAAAGGGACTTTCTTTGGGGTAGCACTAGAAAGTGAACACAAATTTCATCTTGTAAACTGGGCCAAGGTTTGTGCTCCTATTCAAAATAGGGGTTGGGTCTTAGAAGTATCACGGTGTTCAATCAGTCTTTATTGGGAAAATAGTTATGGCGTTTTGCATCTGAGAGAGATAGATTATGGAGGTTAATTATTACAGAGAAATATGGAAGTACGGTGGGAGGTTTAAATACTTTATTGGTTCGTGGCTCTTATGGTGTTAGCGTTCGGAGGTTTATTAGTTGAGGGTGGGATGTTTTTAGTAAGCATATTAGATTTGTGGCAGGTAGTGGTGTAAGAGTTAGTTTTTGGCATGATTTTGTAAGAAATATGCTCTAAAAATCATTATTCTAGATAATTGTTATTTAGATCCACATATTTATATTTATTATATTAGGTAATATGTTGTGACATAAGATGTTACACAGTTATTATTGAATGACACTGTAGAAAAATCATGCCAATGATTAATGAATCAAAGACGGAGAGTATGACTTTTGGATTCATTGTACATTTAATATTTGTTCTAACTAAGGTACATATTTATGTACAATAGGCCTATACTTGTTGTACCTCTATTAAATAGGATGATGTACTCGGTCATCGAGGTAGTGACCTTAAACAAATAAGTAGGTGCACCGTAAGAGTACATGCATTGAACGAGATCAAATATGGATACCTTCTAGAAATGATTATTGATGTTGAAAAGGTATTCAATACAATTTGTTTATGTATCCTTAGACCTGAGAGGTTTGTGCAGATTTATTGTGTACTTGTACTCTGATAGTCATTTGGTGATGATCTTTTAAGTCAAATATTCCAGACAACGTCGGGTCTTGTGCATGATGATTAAGTTTGTATAAATGTTTAATAAAAAATCCACCAATTTCTTCAGAAGATAGTATATTCAAGTATATCTGTATAGGGTTGGACTCAAGAAAAAGAAATCTCTGGCTAGAGGAATTTTGTGAAAATAATTTTTCGAAATTAATATATTATATATATTTATTTGTGAAATTATTTTAGAAATAATTTGAGAGTCCAAAGAGTTACAGATTATAAAATTAAGAATTATATGAGTTAGGGATTTTATCAGTGATAATATTCCGGTCCTATTAGCTCATATAGAATATAGTATGGTAGAACAATAAATAAATTGTGAGCAAAAGAGATTTCACAAATCAATCTCAAATTCTAAGAGGTGAATTGTAATTTGTTAATGGATATGATTGCAATTAGTAAAAGCCTAAAATTCGAAATAAAAGAATATAAAGGAGTTAATGGAAAAAGAGTTTTTTTATGTGATCCTACAACCGAGATCTGAGATCCCTAACAATTCCACGCACTATCACAACTAGGGTTTTCTTAAAAAAGGATAACTATGAGATAGTCTACCCTAAGTTGTTAGTTTCAAAGTTGGCCATTAGGACTCAGAAAACCCTACACAGTTGTGAGCGTGGAAAAGAAAGAGACAGAACACTTAGGCTGCTATTGTGGAATTCTCGACATGATCAATAAGAACCTGAAGATTATTGAAGAATTATTAGAATCAACAAAGAGAATTGATAAGTTAATTTTCCGTAGTTGT
The DNA here is from genome assembly GCA_003952965.2 of Morella rubra. Lineage (NCBI taxonomy): Eukaryota > Viridiplantae > Streptophyta > Magnoliopsida > Fagales > Myricaceae > Morella > Morella rubra. Next base: position 16,803,240 of record CM025856.1, on the reverse strand, counting down.
AACTTTCAGATTGTTGATGTGGAGATTAACTTCTAAGCCTTGCTTTCCCTTTAGTATTTTCGTTGTCCCGGTGTAAGGAGGCTATGGTGGCGGATTGTTTGGTGGGAGATTATGCCCATTCAGTTTGGAATTATTTTTTTTCTCTAGATCAACAAATGATTGGGAGTTTGAGGAATTTTCAGCTTTTTTCTCTCTTCTGTATGCGAAGGTTTTAAGAAGAAGGGAGGAAGATAAGATGATTTGGTTAAGTTCTAAGGATGGGGTTTTCTCGATGAAATCAATGTATCTCCAAGCGAGAGGGTCAATTTTGTCTTTTCCATGGCACAGTATGCGGAGGACGAAAGTTCCAATGCGGGTTTCATTCTTTGTGAGGGAGGCTATGCATGGCAAGATTTTTAACTATTGATAATTTATGGAGAAAGGGCTTGTGTATTGCAGATTGATGTTTTCTTTGTCATTGTGATGGGGAATCAGTTGACCACGTGTTACTCCATTGTATGACGGCTCTAGGGCTTTCGTACATAGGTGCTTAGTATGCTAAATTTCCAGTGGATTATGCTAAAGAAAGTGGTGGATGTTATGTGGAGTTGGAAGCGGAAGTTATCGATCCCTTTTGCAAAAGCCATTTGGAGGATGACTCCCTCTTGTATATAGTGGTGTTTTTGGAGAGAGCATAATAGTAAGGTGTTTTGATGACTGTTTTATGCCTTTGGATAAATAGCATGGCTTTTTGGTACATTCTCTTTTCTTTTGGGCCAATGCGGCATTGGGTGGCCCTTTTTTAGATTTTCATGATTTTCTTAGTTTTTTGGGTTGTTTGGTCTAAGTGATTTTGGTATAGTCCTTTGTACTGTTGTCACTCTCATTAATAAAACTTGCTCACTTATCAAAAAAATCTACAAGTTACTCGAATGAAAAAATGCAATTGAAATCCCTCTCTCCATCATGATCAATAATTCTTTCACTCCAACGAGATAATAAAAGGTAAAGTTAGATCAATAATTTTTTCAGGACCAGATAATAAGAGGTAAAGTTAGCAAATTCATTAATCGAAGTCTGAAAAGTCTGTAAACACAAAGCAGAGATGTGTCGTGACAATCACCCCCAAGACAAGTGCATGTGTTTAACGATGAGTGCTGCATCGATGTTGCTAACAATAGTATTTGAATAAATCAGAAGGAACCCAATATGCTTGCTGAAAAATCAATGTGTGCCACACTCAATCAAATCTTCAGATGAAGGTCACATCCCATTTCATAGAATTGAAAGTTTATACATTACCTCTCTAAGCAACAATCCTGACCCAATACATCTGGAAAGACTTTCTATCTAAAGCTTCCCTCTTTCTTTTGTCGTGATATACTGTAAACAAAAATGAAAAAATGAGAATAAATTTTGCATACAAGAAAATCAGCCCTAAAAACTGTAGCACTAGAAAGATCAGCACGGTTTACTGTTCAACATTTAAGGAATTTCCAGCTGCAAAATTACACAAATCAAAAGGTTAATCAACTACTCTAATGAACAAGGGCAAACGCAGAAATCATATGCCATACAGGGTATACATAGAGGAGAAAGCCTGCAACATAGAATTAGGTCAAAGGTCAATACAGATTTAATTGCAGTGGGACTGACTTCTTCTTGCTACTAGAGCATGATCCAATTGCTCAGTTCAAGTGACTCTTAGAATCAATCAATCATAGAGATCGAATACCTGATTTGGTTCTTCATGCATTTCATCAATCATCTGACTATAAGAATTCCCCCAATCACCATAAATCAACCATCTTATAGTCATCAAACATACACGAATGCAACCTAATGAATGCCCTCCCTTGCCCTTCAACTTAAGATGGCCCTTTTGAAGACTTTTCTTGCAGGGGAGAAAGATGTTCTTTATACAACCATGGAAAGGCACAGGATGTTCATGGAGTCCGTTTCTTCTATACCTCCTATATATGATGATGGTGTAAAAGTAGGTCGATTGGAACAGCATTTAGAATTCAGGGAAGTATGTATTTACATCTAGTCGATTGGAACAGCATTTAGAATGCAGGAAAGTATGTATTTACATCCAGTACTTCCGTACTAAATAAATTTTAAACACATCCTCAAAGCCATAAGAAATTATTAATTAGAGAATTGACAAGAAATAACACAACCATAGGAATAGAGAAGCTACCTGAGCTGTCATCAGGGTGAGCCATGTGATGGTTATCCATGCATTGAGAAGGTACTTAAAGGTCTCAATCTCGCATGGGATCGTGAGCCCACCAGTATGAAACCCAAACTCCTCCTCAGCCTTTTGCAGCAACAGTTTAAACAGCAAATGGCTGAGATAGGTAGTGGGAATGATGAACCTCCTAAGTTCTGGCCCAATATAAACTGCCAAATAGCCTTTGGGGACATCTATTGGCGGTTCAGGGCTCTGGCAGCTATCCTTGTCTGAATCACAATACATGACATTGGTTAGCCTTTTATTAACTCCTGGAGAAATACCCCCTCCATGATTTTCATCAGATGCATCAGGTGGGGGGGCTGCTTGGCCTTGGCCCAAGTGTGACGGACTGCCACTTCTGGAGGATTTCCTTCAGTCTAACAATCTGCCAGATTCCTGTCAACTTGCCGCCACCATTGGCATCCATGACTAGATGTTACCAGAATATCGACAAGAACCCAAGGATCGAATTCTCAACGTCCAATTCCAGATGAAAAAATCTCATCAGATGTTCTTCCACTACATGTACACGTATACATGAGTCGCCACGCGTAGAAATCAAACATCTGAAGACCAAGGCAATGTATGTATAAGTTGAAGGAAGTCTAGCACAAAATACATTCCTCCATGCATTCTTTTGACAACATATTTTTATCCACAAATGTAAAGTATTCCCTCAGAGAACTAAAATCAAAACAAAGGGAGACCAGTACATCTATAATAACGGATGTCGTTCCAGTAAACATCATGCAAAAAAAATTTGAAAGTCATCACTGAACCTTTTTTTACAGCACTTTCTTAACCTTAAGAACCCAAAAACCATCTATGAAATCTAAAAAAATATCATAAACATATTATGTTCCTCAACAAATGCCCTAGAATAAAATCAGACTTGGTTCTATGCATCCGTGGCCAACCAACCGTTGAAATTTTTAAGTTATGAAAACAAAACAATCAAACCCACCATCTAATCACCGGAAAATCAACATTGTAAGACAATATTTAGTTTTTTTATCAGACCTTAATTTCACCACACTAATTATTTGCCGTTCCGATCTATGAACGCGACAGAGCTGTGATCTCTTCCTATCACTTATATAAAACGGTAAATAAGTATACCACAAGCAACATATCTCTTAAATCGCTCAATCGCAAAATCTGTCACATTAAGCTTGGATGTGCGTATATATTCCTTCGTATAGATATATTATAATCAGTAGCATGCTGGGGAAAAAAGAAGTAAAAGAAACTAAATCATAAATCTAGAGTTCAAAACGAAGTAACGGCATGAGAAGGAGATAGGATTTATGAGTACCTGGAAAGGAGGACTTAGCAGGGAACCCGAGGAAGAAACGCCATGCCCGAGCCGAGAGCTCTGCAAAGAGGAAGAGAGAATTTTTTTTTTTTTTTTGGGTGAAAAGGAAGAGAGAATTTTAGCGGATGAGAGACTCTCTGTTTTATCTCAAAGCGAGATTGAGGAAGAGATGTTTGGGGCAGTTTTTTTACGATTTATACCACCGAGCGATTATCGCCTTCGGAGAAGAGAAAACTCGTGTTCCCTGTCTCGCGCTCTATAGCCGACGCCCGACGGTTTCGGAGGAGTCTGTTTGTTCAGTTTTTGGCCAAACTAGCAAAGAAAGAGGAAAGCGAAGCTAGCGGTTTCTATTCAATTTACAGAAAAAAGTTTTTTTTTTTCTTTTCCCGATTAAAGAGAAATGGGAAGAACTGGAAAATGTATAGAAATAGGATAGACCAAGAGATCCAACTCCACCAAAAACGTTTTCACCAGTTTAGCTTTACCTTGTATGTGTCAGAGTTTTACGTTTTCAATAAACTTTATTTTAAATACCAGTAATATGTCCCTAAACTTCTACCCTTTAACAGTTCATTTTCATTATTCTTTCATTCAGCTAGATTTTATTTAAAATAATAATAATTAAAAATTTCAAGAAATAATTCAAAATATCAATTTCTTCACATTATTTTCAAATTCCAAATTATCCATTCATCCGATTTCCATTATTTAATTGCAAAAATTGTATCAAATTTCATATTTAATTGCAAAAATTATTTTAATCCTCTGATTTACAATTGCAAAAAATTATTCCTATCATTTCTTTTTATAATTAAAAAACAAGTTAAAAAAATTCAAAATGACTTACTGATTTAAAAATCGCTTATTCAAAACTAAAAAAATTCATACAAATTACAAATTAATTAGTTAAAAATGATTTTACTAAGTTTTTGACTCCTTCACTTTCTCTCGTCCAAACTACTGGGAGAACCATTTTTTAAGAGGAAAAAAGGTTCACTTTTATGAAAAAAAATATTCAATGATTTTATATGGCTTAAAAGAAATAAAAAACAAGCCAAAAAAAAAAAAAAAAAAAACTAAATATATTTACTCGTAAACATCGTTCATGTGCTGTTAGCTAAGTAGTTAGCTGTTAAGAAGTTGTTATGTGTCAGTAATTTGTTAGAGTTGTAATTATCATTAATTCAATACACGAAATTATTCAGCCATTCATCTGTTCCAGTACTCTGTTTCTTTTCTCTCTAAACATTTACAAGTTCCGCGGGCTTTCGTCAACTTGCCAACAGAAACCAACCGAGTTCCAGCCAAAACGCAATGCACGCACGTACATTCCTCTTTCGCCCTTATTTATACCGCGCACACACATACAGCACTAAGGCTCAAGCTCGAAACACCCCAACAAGAAAGAAATGGCCTTAAAATTGACGCATTTGGTGGCTCCCGCGTCGTTTCTAGCAACGTTCCTCGTTCTCCATGTCGTTCCAATGGTTGTGTGCCTCGAGAACTCGACCTCGCTGGACTCACCCGAACTGGATGCATGGATCGCGCAAAACATGAAGGAGTACGAGGAGGCCTCAAGGCGAACCGTTTACGACAATTCGCTGCTCATGGCCTTGAGCAGCGTTAAGCAGCAGATCATCAGTGTCAGAAAGGACGGTCGCGGAAATTTCAAGACGGTGACTGATGCCGTGAAGAGCATTCCTTCAGGAAACACCGAGCGAGTGATCATTCGGATCGGGGGGGGTGAGTACAGGGAAAAGGTCACCATCGATAGGTCGAGACCGCTCGTGACGCTCTATGGGGAACCGAGCGATATGCCCGTTATCATGTACGCCGGTACGGCGAAGAAATATGGGACGTGGAACAGCGCCACTGTGGCAGTGGAGTCTGCATACTTCATGGCCGTTAATATTGTCTTTGTGGTGCATTTTTAATTCCTCAACCATTTTTTCTGTTTTAGTTTATAAGTTGTCAGAATGATGACACTAATGAAGTCTCTAACGAAACCTACAAGAACTAAAGATGCATGACTCCAACTGATTGAATTTTATTTAAATTCTAGTCAAGAGTGTTTTGAGTCTTAATTGAATTTTGTTTATGAACTTCTAAAACAATAATATTTCTAATTAATCCAGTATTTGCAATAAAGGAAATTAGAGGATGCGCGTTTATAATGAATTAATTTGTATATATATATATATAGTAATTCAAGTATGTGTGATCGATCTCGTCCACCTTGTCATGATGACTATTTGCATGAAAATAACGGACAGTCTCCTTTTTGAATGGCATTTGCAGAATTCAGCTCCTAGGCCAGACCCCAAAAAGTCTGATGAACAGGCAGTGGCATTGAGGATATCAGGGGACAAAGCAGCCTTTCACAATTGCAAGTTCATAGGGTTCCAAGACACCTTATGTGATGACGCGGGCAGGCATTTGTTCCGGAATTGCTACATCGAGGGCACGGTTGATTTCATTTTCGGAAATGGTAAATCCGTGTACTTGGTAAGTAATTCTTCTCAATGCTTACGATCGATTTTTCAATGCAATAATCCTAATTAATCCTTTCAAACTATATATATACTGGCAAATTGGAAATAAGATTTTAGAGCTAATGAAACTCATTAATACGTGTAATGTCTGTAGAGTTTTGAAACCAAATTCTCCAAAAGAATTATAGATCATATCTATGCTGTGCACACAGCGATATATAATAATATATATATCTCCGCTGCAAGAAATTATCAATGCATGCAGAACTAACAACTGGGGCCCGTAAGTGTAACATCTATTTTTGTGCATATGCAGAACACTGCCATAAAGTCGGTTGCCAAGAGTCTGGGTGTGATCACAGCGCAAGGTGGTGGCGAGATAAATAGCGGATTCATTTTCATCCACTGCAACATAACAGGAAGCGGAGATATCTACCTAGGCCGCGCATTGAAGGAGACGTCCAGGGTGGTGTTTGCCTATACATACATGGGTCCTCTCATTAATAAGATCGGCTGGATGCGCCGTTCGATGCAAGAAGTATGGAGCCTGCAGTACATCTTTATTTTCATTTCTCTTCTTTTTGCTCTTCTGGGATTGTAGGCATTATATATTACTAACATCATATGGTTAATTGATCATTTGGTAATACTATTTGTATGTTAGGAACATGTACTACGGAGAGTACAAATGCAAGGGACCAGGGTCAAGTTCCACCGGCCGCAAATATTCAAAGATTCTATCTGACGCAGAAGTAAAGCCCTTCTTGAGCACCACTTTTATACAAGGAAACGAGTGGCTCCTCCCTGTTCCCAAGCTGTGAAAACGAGACAACATGAGGCATTTTATGGCAAGCCGGCGGATTTCTACTGCACTATTCTTTTTTGTATGAATGTATTATATATTCAAAGCTAATTATATCTACTTATCAGTATTGTAAGAAACCATATGTCGCAACCCTACAGGAGGAAATATTTTGCAATAACTAATTATAGTGAGCCATGAGATAGGGGTACGTATAGTCCAATAATAAAGTTGATTTATGTGATCAATGATATTGATTCACATAAGACAAACCAGAAAATGCTAAAATGTATAAAGAAGTAATAAATAGTTCATTGTTAATGATGAGATTGGGCCTCTTGATGTCAGAAAAGTATAGAGAAAAGCTAATAACGAACCAAACTAGCAAATCGAACAACTCCGACGTCGAGAATAATAATAACGCCTCACACCGAATAATGTAAAATAAGACCAAAGAATAGCAATAACATGCGGATTGCAAATATAAGATTAATCCCAAGCTAGAACAAAGAATTAAAAGAAAGAAAGAACAAAGAGATAAGTAAACTCACCACACAAAGAAATTCCGCTGAAGGGATACAGAGTTATAGTAGTCACCACTCACAGACAAAAAACTGAAAAAGTTTGAGAAACCAATTCACCCCCCCCTCTTGGGTTGCCTTAATCCTAAGAATTACAAAAAACCAGATGAAAAAATATCAAGCAGTTATTCTCACAAGTTAACTGACTAATGGAAATTAAATTCTTTGTAATGTCCAGAACCAAATATTTTGCATTGAGTGGCCCTTTTTTAGATTTTCATGATTTTCTTTAATTTTTTGGGTTGTTTGGTCTAAGTGATTTCGGTATAGTCCTTTGTACTGTTGTCACTCTTATTAATAAAATTTGCTTGCTTATCAAAAAAAATCTACTAGTTACTCGAATGAAAAAATGCAATTGAAATCCCTCTCTCCATCATGATCAATAATTTTTTCACTCCAACGAGATAATAAGAGGTAAAGTTAGATCAATAATTTTTTCAGGACGAGATAATAAGAGGTAAAGTTAGCAAATTCATTAATCGACGTCTGAAAAGTCTGTAAACACAAAGCAGAGATGTGTCGTGACAATCACCCCCAAGACAACTGCATGTGTTTAACGATGAGTGCTGCATCGATGTTGCTAACAATAGTATTTGAATAAATCAGAAGGAACCCATTATGCTTGCTGAAAAATCAAGGTGTGCCACACCCAATCAAATCTTCAGATGAAGGTCACACACCCCATTTCATAGAATTGAAAGTTTATACATTACCTCTCTAAGCAACGATCCTGAACCAATACATCTGGACAGACTTTCTATCCAAAGCTTCCCTCTTTTTTTTGTCGTGATATATGTAAACAAAAATGAAAAAATGAGAATAAATTTTGCATACAAGGAGACCCTAGTCTTCACAAGAAAATCAGCCCTAAAAACTGTAGCACTAGAAAGATCAGCACGGTTTACTGTTCAACATTTAAGGAATTTCCAGCTGCAAAATCACCCAAATCAAAAGGTTAATCAACTACTCTAATGAACACGGGCAAACACAGAAATCATATGCCATACAGGGTATACATAGAGGAGAAAGCCTGCAACATAGAATTAGGTCAAAGGTCAATACAGATTTAATTGCAGTGGGAAACTTTCGATGAACTGGTAACTTTGGCTATACTGGCATGATCCAATTGGGCTCAGCTCAAGTATTTTTCAATTTGTGGTAATTCTTGTAGAAATTTCAAATCAAATCATAGGAATCGGGATCTAACTGCATGATCTACATTATTGTTGTTATTTGACACAAACTCCGCAATTTACGCAAATGTTGATGCATTCATCATCTGAACTATAAGAATGCCGCCAAGAGCTATATCAACTATAGATATAATACCTCTTTATAGTCGTGCCAACATGACGAATGCATACCTAATTTTGAATGCCTCTGCCATACCCTGTGCCTTTACATCAATTCTTTTTTCATACGGTGCTTAGTTTATTGAGATTGAAGGTTCCCTTGGCCCTTTTCAAGGATTTAGAATGGCCGCTTATTGTAAAGGAAGAATGTCTTTTATTCTTGGCAGGGGGAGGAAAGAGCGGTTCTCATTAACAATTCATACTCAGATGGGAAAGAGGGCATAGAAGGGATGAATTACCATTAAAGGGGTACCGTTCTTCTTAGACTAAAAAAGCCAAATTTCTTAATATAAAAATTGAGTTCATAGGATTGTTGTGTATAGATAAGTGGTTCGGAATTTATTGGGATACCACGGAATTATAGGAAATGTGCGAGGGGGGACATTAACTCGAGTTGGAATTTTATGACAAGTTCTTGGTCATCGGAGACACAAGCAGATTGTATAAAGATTTTCGAGGTGGATTATGTATTTACATCTAGTCGATTGGAACAGCATTAGGAATGCAGGAAAGTATGTATTTACATCTCGTACATCCTCAAAGCCATAAGAAATTATCGCATGCAAAAAGACAAGATGATCAATAAATTAAAACATCACACAGGATAATAGAGAAGCCGCTACTTGGGAGGTGGGTCATCGTGTTGGCCTTTTTATGCGCGATGGAGGTTATCATCGTTGATAGCGCAATTCTTGAGTATAGGCCTGATTAAAGGTCTCATCCATTCTCTCGCGGCTGTGGGATCTCCTCTCATTAGTTGACATATAGCCCATGACACTCGCAATGATCTCAAGAAAGAAGCTGACACGTGGAGTAGCCCACCGCGTCGATTGTTTTTTGTTTTTTAATCCAATAACTTTTTATTTTTGTTTTTTGGTGTCCATCAGGCTATTCCACGTATGAAAGATCCCTCGCCATTTAGGGGGGAAGCGCCGGTCCACCACGTAGTAATTCACTGTCGTTTTGTTATCAACTAGGATTTGCTTTACTCCTCTCACAAAGGCCACAAAAAACAAAAAACAAAAAAAAAAACAAAACTTTTGTATTTGCGTACTGTATTCTTTGATCTTTCTGCATCTAGTGTGATCTTTTGTAATATGAAAATTTATTATTTTAACTTTTTAAAAAAATTCAAAAAATTAATTAAAAAATAATAAAATCTCACAATTTTCAGGCAGTGCTGGGAAAATGTCAACTCTAATACTATTTGCATACATTCTAAGATGAACATTTTTTACATTAATTATAATATTTTTCATTAAAAAAAAAACGCTTCGGGAAAATCGTTCTATAATTTTTGCACAATTTTCAATACTTTTTCATAAAAACATTCTATTCAATTATCTCATTATATTCTTTCACATGTTTTGAATAAAATTTAATGCAATTAAAAGTTTTTAAATTTTTTCGTTAAGTAAAAGAAGTCAATCTTTCAAAATTTTCTCCGAACAAAATTTGAAATATGAAAAATCTTTAACTTTGGCAACATAATCATTGCTGTTGAGAAAAAAATAGAAAAGTATATTCTAATTATTAATAAATTACGTATTTAATTATTTATATTTCAAATAAATTAACAAACCAAATTAATTTAGAACTCAGTTAATTATTAGTACTTTGACAAGAATCGGAATACACTAGGATAAAAATAAAACAATTGAGTAAAATAACTAGTCTATAGATCCTATTATCTAATAAATTCTCTAAGGAAGGAGATTCTCATTTGTAGAAATTACTCCTCAGATAACAAGGACGAACGTAGCGGAATCCAGAAGGTAAACGATACAACACGAGACTTCAACTGTTCAACTCAACAAAAGCATGATGCATCATGGTCCCTGACTCACTGGTCACGGTCAGCAATCGTTCTTTCTTCTAGAGATATTCTAAAAGAGGCACCAGGCGGCAAAGGTACGCAACGGATCATGGCAGGCTATTGTAGTTAGACGCTGTGACTCCCTGCCGACCGGCCATCACCAGAAAAAGTTAACTTTTCTCGTATGCAGCGAGTTCTGTTAAGAATAAAAATAAAATTGAGAAAAATAATTTATACTAAGAGATACTTAAAAGAGATAAGTCAGATACGAGATTTAAATGCTTCGGTTTATAGATCTACGTCTATATCTATTGTGAGAAGGTCTAACTTGACAGATTGGTGTACTTACTGATGTATTGATGAGAGATTATAGATAGACTTATTTATAAGCCTTTGATTACAATAGCGTACATTGCAAAAAAATTGATGTTGAAAGATGGCCGGAGAAGGGCAGACAATGTCGAAGATGGCCGAAAAGGGGCTGATAATCACCTAAATGTGGACGGAGAAGGTCGCCGGAATGAGGATAATAAGAGAACTTAGCCATAGGATCGAAATGGGTCTAATACCATTGTTAAGGGCAATAAAATAAGAGAGGGAGATTATTTTAGAGATCTAAGAGAGGTGAAAATAAAGAGAAGTAAGACGCGTATCGCGGTGGATTTTAAGATTGTTAGTTTCGGGGTCAGTAGACCTATATTTACTGTATTCATTGATGCGTTGATGAGAAATTACAAAGAAGCTTATTTATAAGTATTTGATTACAATAGCCCATATTTCTTCAAACTGTATGGAAGTCATTTACTGTATGGAAGTAAGGGAAGTCATTTTGGTCAGTACTTTTCCAAGTATTTGTCCTGAAACTGAAAGTGTAGCGTAAGAGATTAACACATATAGGACAAGGAAAATCCAGGACCCCAAAAACTGCCATCCAGTCTTCAGACGAGGGATCACAATCGAGTCCGCTCGTGAGAGCGATAACTCCACGTAGAAAGCGAGGAAGTGAGAACCTCTTCTCTCTCCCAGAGCATGGGTTCCAGTCTTCCAGATACAAACATAACAAGGACAAGTCACAAGTAGCAAACCCTCACAAGAACCCAGGATAGTAATTTCTTGGACGGAGACTGGGCTCATAGGAATTAGGCCTAGTTTGGCTTCGCGCGCGTATCCGCAGCAATCCAAGGTCTCCAGGGCCAGACCCAAGAGTGTTACCACCAATGTAATTAATTGGGATCTAATTGTGAGGTTATCTGTGACGTGTCCGGTGCAATTGCTTTCAGCAAGCTTTTAATGCATCATATATTCCCCCTTACTCCCAAACAAAGATCAAAGAAAGAAGTAAGAAATCTTTTATTGGCAGATAACGATAATCCACTGGCAAAGCTATGAAGTCACCCTTGTAAGTCAAAATGAGAAATATGAAGTGGGGAAACACTGTTAGTTCGTTTTGCTCTTCTTGGTGACACTCTGGTTTCACCCTTTCTTATTCTTTGCCTTTCTTCGGTCGACGAGCTTGCGATTTGTTTAGATCGAATGCCACTACATCCGACCATGGATGTTACGAGAGAGCCCATCGACTGCCATTCGTGAGATCCCACTTAACGCACGGGATTGAAGCTTGAGATGTCTGAAAGAAAAAGCCAAATCTAGAAACCAGTGAGTATGAAGACGATATTATAGGATCTCTAATATCTGGCAGAGAAAAACAAGATTCAATGAGCAAATTACATCTAGTGTGTTGCCATTAGTGCGGTTCAGAATAAAAAAAAGCTCCTTATCAAACATGCAATAGAATCATAGACTAGCAGGTTTGCAGTTTAATAACAGTTGAAATTCTATTCAGGCGGACGCAACAACAGGAATCCACACACACTCAATGCAGCATCGTTAAGCCTCGGGCGGGTAACTCAAAGAGGCATCAACATTGGACATTGGCATTCTCTCAAAGGTGAGAGAATAATTCATATCAAAGAATTATGTAATGAGAGTTATAAGGGACGCCACACAAAAGCATCCCTACAGGCTACAAACACATGGTCTCTCTCTCTCTCTGCACAAAACACATTGGCTCTTGCTGTAAAAAAAAAAACAGCCATACTCTCAGATAAAGCAAGCAACTTTTATTCATTATTCATTAACAACATTCTTACCACTACATACTGAAGTCCCAAATTGAAATAAAAAACAAAATAGCATTTGACAGGGTCCACAATGTTGTTCATCTGATACAATGACATAGAATCAAGAGGTAACACAAGTATTTTGCACAACAATTCTCACTTCACATACTTAACAAACCACTCTAACAGGTTCTGATGGGCCTCCTCGGCAGACTTCACAGCCGCCTCATCTTCATCGCGGTATCTAACTGTCCACCCATGTGCGACTTTTGGGAATATCTTAACATAGCCATCGACCTGCAAAAATTAAGATTAAAATTAAGATTATTTGATTGCCATCATAAACTTACCAAAGATTTGTTGTTTGCATGCAATGAAGACAAACTAAAGCCACAGTAAGGAAGTTGGCCAAACTTAAAGGAGTTTCAAGGACAAGTTGGTGGATCAGCAAGATGTATTTATTTCTTTGCTTGGAAAGGTTCCATAACACTCAGACTCAAACCCAGCCAGTCACTTTACAACCTTGCACAGTGGCAAACATTAGACAGATTGTCAAGAAAAGACAAACGGAATCATAATATGACTGAAGATATGGCCCCATATACAGGTAACTCAAAGGATTTCATAACGCAACCTCAGCATGCAAAAAAACCCTACTTCCAGCTAAAAAAATTAGTGCAGAAGGAATCGAGAGATATGACACGAACATGCTATAGGAAGGGCCAAATCATGTTGCACGAGTTTTGTGGGAGTACAGGCTCTATTGTTATTTGTTACTTG
>CM025856.1:16730950-16789663 GCA_003952965.2 Morella rubra | reverse complement strand
GTCCCTTGCCCTTCAACTTAAGATGGCCCTTTTGAAGACTTTTCTTGCAGGGGAGAAAGATGTTCTTTATACAACCATGGAAAGGCACAGGATGTTCATGGAGTCCGTTTCTTCTATACCTCTTATATATGATGATGGTGTAAAAGTAGGTCGATTGGAACAGCATTTAGAATTCAGGGAAGTATGTATTTACATCTAGTCGATTGGAACAGCATTAGGAATGCAGGAAAGTATGTATTTACATCTCGTACATCCTCAAAGCCATAAGAAATTATTAATTAGAGAATTGACAAGAAATAACACAACCACAGGAAAAGAGAAGCTACCTGAGCTGTCATCAGGGTGAGCCTTGTGATGGTTATCCATGCAATTGAGAAGGTACTTAAAGGTCTCAATCTCGCATGGGATCGTGAGCCCACCACTATGATCAAACCCAAACTCCTCCTCAGCCTTTTCCAGCAACAGTTTGAACAGCGAATGGCTGAGATAGGTAGTGGGAATGATGAACCTCCTAAGCTCTGGCCCAACATAAACCGCCAAATAGCCTTTGGGGACATCTATTGGCGGTTCAGGGCTCTGGCAGCTATCCTCGTCTGAATCACAATACATGACATTGGTTAGCCTTTTATTAACTGCTGGAGAAATACCCCCTCCATGATTTTCATCAGGTGCATCAGGTGGGGGGCTGCTTGGCCTTGGCCCAAGTGTGACGGACTGCCACTTCTGGAGGATTTCCTTCAGTCTAACAATCTGCCAGATTCCTGTCAACTTGCCGCCACCATTGGCATCCATGACTAGATGTTACCAGAATACCGACAAGAACCCAAGGATCGAATTCTCAACGTCCAATTCCAGATGAAAAAATCTCATCAGATGTTCTTCCACTACATGTACACGTATACATGAGTCGCCACGCGTAGAAATCAAACATCTGAAGACCAAGGCAATGTATGTATAAGTTGAAGGAAGTCTAGCACAAAATACATTCCTCCATGCATTCTTTTGACAACATATTTTTATCCACAAATGTAAAGTATTCCCTCAGAGAACTAAAAAATTCAAAACAAAGGGAATAGCCAGTACGTCTATAATTAGGATGTTGTTCCATAAACATCATGCAAAAAAAATTGAAAGTCATCACTGAACCTTTTTTTACAGCACTTTCTTAACCTTAAGAACCCAAAAACCATCTCTGAAATCTAAAAAAATATCATAAATATATTATGTTCCTCAACAAATACCCTAGAATAAAATCAGACTTGGTTCTATGCATCCGTGGCCAACCAACCGTTGAAATTTTTAAGTTATGAAAACAAAACAATCAAACCCACCATCTAGTCACCGGAAAATAAACATTGTAAGACAATATTTAGTTTTTTTATCAGACCTTAATTTCACCACACTAATTATTTGCCGTTCCGATCTATGAACGCGACAGAGCTGTGATCTCTTCCTATCACCTATATAAAACGGTAAATATGTATACCACAAGCAACATATCTCTTAAATCGCTCAATCGCAAAATCTGTCACATTAAGCTTGGATGTGCGTATATATTCCTTCGTATAGATATATTATAATCAGTAGCATGCTGGGGAAAAAAGAAGTAAAAGAAACTAAATCATAAATCTAGAGTTCAAAACGAAGCAACGGCATGAGAAGGAGAAAGGATTTATGAGTACCTGGAAAGGAGGACTTAGCAGGGAACCCGAGGAAGAAACGCCATGCCCGTGCCGAGAGCTCTGCAAAGAGGAAGAGAGAATTTTAGCGGATGAGAGACTCTCTGTTTTATCTCAAAGCGAGATTGAGGAAGAGATGTTTGGGGCAGTTTTTTTACGCTTTATACCCCCGAGCGATTATCGCCTTCGGAGAAAAGAAAACTCCTGTTTCCCTGTCTCGCGCTCTATAGCCGACGGTTTCGGAGGAGTCTGTTTGTTCAGTTTTTGGCCAAACTAACAAAGAAAGAGGAAAGCGAAGCTAGCGGTTTCTATTCAATTTACAGAAAAAAGTTTTTTTTTTTCTTTTCCCGATTAAAGAGAAATGGGAACAATAGAAAAATATATAGAAATAGGATCGACCAAGAGATCCATATTTACCGTTTAATCGACCAACCCCACCAAAAACGTTTTCACCAGTTTAGCTTTACCTTGTATGTGTCAGAGTTATACGGATTTTCTTTTCAATAAACTTTATTTTAAATATCAGTAATATGTCCCTAAACTTCTACTCTTTAACAGTTCATTTTCATTTTTCTTTCATTCATCGTAGATTTTATTTTAAAAATAATAATAATTAAAACTTAGAAAAATTTCCACTGCCCCAAAATAATTCAAAATATCAATTCTTCACGCTATTCCTCTCAAATTATTCAAATTTATCAATTGGCATAGTTTAATCCGATCTTACCTTTGAAATGAGTAAAAAATAAGCAATATAGAACTAATTTGCAAATTAATGAATAGAAGTTAAAAGAAAACAAAATTTATAGTTTAGACTTTAAAATGATATTAATTTTTTAAAGAAAAACTGAACTTTTTTCGAAAACTTACATTTTAATAGTCGGTTATCATGAATAATCATTTAGAGCACATTAATTATTTGTTAATAAAGTATTGTTTTTTTATTTAAATTTTTGAACTATCTCTCACTTTGCCTTTATTCTCTCTGTAAGTGCTGACTGGGACGAACCATTTTTTTTAAGAGGAAAAAAAGAAAGCGGTTTACCTTTTATCCCTTCGCAGGTTCCCCGTGAATCCGTGATACCAAATAATTATTTCATCCGTATTCAATGATTTTATATGGCTTAAAATAAACTAAAAAACAACCCCCAAAAAAAAAAAATGAATATTCTCTTGATTTGTTCTATTCAATACGCAACTTTCTTTCTTTTCTTCTCTATTTTTTTTCTAAAATGATTTTTTTTCCCCCCATTTTTTAATGTCTCTCTTCTTGATTAACATTTACAAAAAAAAGTTATTATTTCAAATTTTAAGAGAATTTGAAGCTCACTTTATAGAGTTTTGTTAAAATGTGTAGATATTTGAAGTTGTTTAAAATAGTAAGTTCTTTGGTTGTAAGGAAAGATGGATAAAAATAAGTTGATGTGTTTTTCGGAGGAAATCCTCTTAAGTGCATGGGCAATCCGAAAAGATAGACACGAGAGGTGACCTCATGTAAGACCTGTCTTAAAACTTTATAGACAATATTAAATGGTATATAATCACTTATGCTTATCTCTTCCCAGATTGCACCTAAGGATAAAAGTTTTTAAAATTTAATTTTAGAGAAAAAAAACACTTTGCACACATAAATTATGAGAGTACTGACACTTTGCACCCCATCTTTCAATTTCGTAACATTGAGTCTATGAACTTGTTAAATTTGTCGATTTACACTCCATTGCTAAATTAGGTGTTAAATTTCATAGTAAATACTCATGTGTCGTTCACGTGATTCACCCCACAATCCAATTTCGTACTTCCGTCTTCTAATTTCATGACATTTTTTTAATTTGCCACCCTAAAAGTCAATTGAACAGTTAAATTACAGCTAAATCTGTTGCCCACGTGATTCACTGATGCAAATCAGGAAGTTCTTTAACTCATGGTGTTTTGCTAATAGGTTGAGGTTTTTTTAGGAAGCATATTTTTTTGTATTTCAAATTTGTTTATTATTTCTTTCTTAGTTTATTTTCTACATTATTTATTTCCTAGTTTGTTTTTTAGATTGTAGTTAATCAATTGGATATTTAGAATATGGAGCGATTCCATCTTTAACATTTTTTATGAACTAGGAGGCTTTACATGTGACAGATTTACGGTTGCATTTAATTGTCAATTGGCTTGTAGGGTGCAAATCGACGAAAATGTCATGAAATTGAAAGACGTACAAAGTGTCAATAACCCCATAGTTGGAGGGGAAAAATGTATTTTTTTTCAAAAAAAATACTCATAACAAGTGGGAGTGAATCACGTGGACGACTCGTGAATATTTACAGTCAAATTTAACAGTTAATTCGGCTATGAGGTGCAAATCAACGAATTTTAAAAGTTCATAGGCTCAATGTCATGAAACAAAAAGACGGGTGTTTGCGCTCCATAATTCAAAGGTGCAAAATGTATTTTTTTTCCTATTTTTAATTGAGAAAGTTTTTTGAAATTTTTTTTTCAAAAAAAAAAATTATATATATATAAAATAAAAGAAAACTGTTTTTAAACAACTTGTGGCACAGGGAGCTGGTGGAATAGAGGTTGGTGTTGGCGTGGCGCTTATTGACATAACATGAAAGACGATCTTTTCATATACAAATACTTAAAGGAGTTAAAGAGTTGAGTCTCCCCTCTAGTATTTCCTCTTTTAAATAATAGTAACAATGATAAGACATAAGAAAGTGACCGTATATTTCACAAATGCTTGATGTTTCTAAATTTACCTAATATTTCAAGCAAGTCGGAATGAAATCATTTTTTTTTCTTTATAGAATATAATTAAAGAGGCTGTTTGGCCTTTCCAGATTCTAGCTTCTTTGAATCTTTGTGATTGATTTCAACTTTTTCTGAATTTATTGCTCACATAAATATGAAATACTTTAATTTTCTGTGTTTTTTTAAATATATTTGGTGTTGAAAAAAAAGGATACATCCGGATTTATTTCTCTTCTTTTCAATATGCTTTTTTAAATTTGCTGTCCCTTGTGTTAAATATATTTGGTTTTGAAAAGACAATATAATGTCTTGTTTTAAATAGAGGGATGGGGATGTAGCTCAAACGGTAGAGCGCTCGCTTTGCATGCGAGAGGCACGGGGTTCGATACCCCGCATCTCCATTTGCGATCTGTTTTTGTGACTGTTTCTTGGTCGTTTAGATTGCGTCTGGAAGGCTCGAAGCGCTTCCCGAACGGAAAGCCTTCTCTTCTTTCCTTCGAGTCTTGGCGGCTGGAAATCAGAAGGAGAAACGCTTCGGTTCGATTGAAATTCGAGTTCGCAGCTCTCCATTTCGTTTTTTGAACACTGAGGTTCGTTCGCTCCGTCCGTTTTCTTCCAGTCTTTTAATTGATCGCCTTCTTTCCCCCCTTCTATTACTTATACGACGCCTTCAAATGCTTTTCTCGGTGCACTCTAATTCTCAGTTTATATTCCCTCTTAGCTGCGCTCTCTTGTTTTTCATTTTTTTTTTTGGGTTTCAGTTGTTTAGTTAATTGCTCAATCCAAAGCTCTGTAGTTTGATAGACATATGGTTACTTGGTGCTTCCGTTATTATTCGAGATTTACTCCCATTAAATCGAAAATTTGTTATAACTCACAGTGAGCCCGTGTTTACGCGTGCCGCAACGACTACGATTATGTTCCTTCCTAAACTTTCAAGACAAGTTGGACTTCGAATCCTCAAAGAGCTCTCAAGAGGTACATAAACCTTCCTAAACCGTTATTTTGACATGAAATATTTCATTTCTTTGAATTATTATTGATTCTGAAAGGTGGGTCATCTTTGGCAGGAAAATCTACGCCCATAAATAGAGTGGTATATGTCCAAAGGCCTTACAGCCAATATTTGCAGCCACTGGTGAGTATCTTCATAAGTGCTAATTTTTGCTTTATCTCTTGCTCTTAAGGTAGTGTTGTTTGCTATGCTTGTCATTCTCTTGACTGATGATAAAGTGGTATAGAATCGTTCGCCAAAGTATTTGAAGAATTCACTTCATAGATGTATTGATTTGAATAGATGTTAAGGAAGTGCTATTCGCTGGTCTCCTAACTTAGCAAACCCAATTTTCACTGTTGCCTATGTTTTAATAGGATCTTTGACGCTTGTCTACATGAGGGATTATTAAAAATGAATCATACAACATTACCTGGAGTATGCAGTTGTTAAATTCGATAGAGTATTGTTTCAAACATATGCTAGTCACTTGTTATTTGTCTTGGCTCCTTATATGGGGTTAGACAGAGGATGCACTTTTTTTTTTATGGTTGAGTCTTAGTTCCTTCGGTAGATGACTTTCTTGTCAATAGGGCAAGAAAAAGAATACTTGAGCATTCTTTTCCTTCCTTTTGTTGTTGGTATATTGGGTATTGTTGTCTCTCTCATGTAATATCTAGTCCTGGTGGTAGTTGTTTTGCTTTTCATATAAGCTTATGAGATGTAAAGCCCCTAGCTTTTCATCAGTTTGGGCCTGCAAGTTTATGTGTATGCATAACAAATGAGATCTGCTCACAGAATCTAGGCTTATTTTGTTCCAGTAGAACATTTTTATCTATCCTTATTGTCTATGGATCACTATGATTCGTGAAATTTTATTTGTACAGTTTTCCATTTTATTAATCAACATTGAGTGCTAGCCTCTAGCCCCTTATGATGACACCCAGAATTTTCTGCTCAATGGAGTGAAAGGGTTTTGTTTTTAACTATAGCTACCAAATCGAGATTTGGCTGAGGGAAAAAAATTGGAATGCCTGAATTACTCAAAAAAATTAAAAAAAAAGGGTGATGAGACTGCAAACTCAGTTCAATGACAAGATTTTGTAGGCATTTGGAGTATAGTTTCCAAACTAGATTGAAAATGATTTCAATAAATTTGAATATGTCCATGATATATCAAAATAAGGCTTAGCTGAATTGAGTTGGCTAGTTGCTGTAGGAGAATGATACATTGCTTCAGATGGTTGACTTAGAAGTTTATTAGTTCTGATGTTTACTTGAGAATTTTGCGCAGATGGTTATGGGATTTTTCAGAATTACATGAACGGTTTTTGGATAAGTTTGAACTACAATAAGCAAAACTTCTACAATCTACGAGAGGATCTCAAAACTCTAATATCTTGAGGTCCTTTGATAATATCTAGAGATTTGGCTCATCCCCCGTATTTTGGAATCTTCCGTTCCTTTTCCCATAGTTCTGGGATAACATTTGTTCTTTAAGTAAATTACTTATTCAATCTAGATAAGATTGCTTTTACTTCAAATTTTAATTTATGATCTCCTTGATGTTTGAGACAGTTTGATCGATGACGGAAACTAAGGTAATCCAGAGAGCCATATTTCAGAAGCATCATCAGTTTTCTACTACTGCTGACAATGCATCGGAGCAAGGGAGTGAACAGGAAGAAAAGTAAGTTTTCCTTGATTATTGTTCATTTTAAAATGGATTGCAAGAATATGGTCTTGACAAGTGCTAGGTAAATTTATCATACACACTGGTGGTGAATAAGTTAGTGCCATATAACACTACGGAAGAATCAAGTCAGTAGATGATGTAGCTCTGTCAACCCATTCTGTGCTATTTAGATGCATTGGCTGCAACTTAAAATCTTAGTTTAACAACTCTCGGCCCATTAGCAACCAGTCAACTTGTAAAATGGGTAATGTGCTGGAATCTCTCATAATTTGGCATGTGTTGTTGATCCCCAGATGTGTTAAGATTTTTGGCCACCAACTTCTTAATGGGCTTGCTACAACTCATCAACTTGTAGCCTGGGTAACGCGCTGGACTTGTTCAATCATTGTTGAGGATATGATGATAGGGTAGAAATAAATAATGGCAGTACAGGAAAACAGGTGGCTCTTAGGACTCTACAGATTCACTGCCTACCAGCGGTGATACCGCTGCTGGTACCTGTAGATGGTTTCTGCTGTGCTCCGATACTGGTAGCAGGTTTATGCCAAGAGGCAGTACTGGTACTGGAAGCAGAATCTTTGCCGAAACCAAAGGGGATTCTGCTACTTTTGCCTTTTTTTTTAATAAATAAAATAAATAAATAAATATATATATATATATATATATATAAAAACCTCGTTGTTTTAAGGGTTAACACATAGTTATTAAAAAGTATAACAAAAAGAAGTCATTTCTGTAGTGGGAAACAACAGCTTTTTGATGCTTATTACGCAGAAACCCTGTCTTCCCTTTCTTCTCAGTTTCTCACTAGTCTTTGCCCTTACTGGTAGCAGAAGGCAGATTCGTGGGATCCTCCACCAATACTACTGGTGCCTAGCCCTAGTGACTCTGTACACACTGAGGGAGGGAGGAATTGGATAAGTAATAGACTTTCCTGGGTGGAGCCATGATTTTACTCAGTGGGTGCCGTAAAATCCTATATCCTTGAAAGAATTAACTCAATTCATCACATTGAAGTAAAAGTGCAGAGATTGTCAAAAAAATAAAAAATAAAAGAAGTAAAAGTTCAGAATTAACCTCAACTGGTATATATCCCTTTTGAAGAGGAAAAAAAAAAAGAAAAAAAAAAGACAGATGAGATTATTTCTCTCTTTTTCTTAACAACTGCCCCCCCCTTCTCTCTCCTTCCCGCTTTCCATTGTAGTCGCTGGTTCTGGCATTTAGGTGCTTTTTTTTTTTTACCTAGACGACCTAATACCGTCATTGTAACTTCGAATCAGCAAAAACTTTATAGAAAAGACTGCGTCTTTTTTCTTTCAAAGGTGCTTGAAAAAGATTAATAGTAACAAAGGTGGTTTTTTATTTTTACTCACAGCAAGGTGGTATCTCTCTTCATTGACCCTACTAATGTTAATGTCTCTTTACCTTTGAAACCATATGACCTTCTGAAAATTTAGTTAGGCCTCAACTCAGTCTTCTTCTAATGGTGGAATGATTTTGAGTTTCACGTGGACCATGCCTTTTCTTTTTAGTAGCTGCAATACCAGATGATATGCAAAGTTTTCTGCGGTTTTAATGAGCTTGCACTTTTCAAATTAAAGTTGTGTGCAAATTCACCACTGGGCAATATTGCTCATTCATGCCAACTATTAGTAGCAGATATGAGTATGTATATCTTGCACATTCTACTTTATTGTGTACACATTTGGCATCCATGAGCAGAAGGCATTAACTGTCCCTGGAGATGCTGTTGCTTTACCTTTCTTGCCATTCAGATCTACATTTCTTCTTACCCGGATGCTTTGTTTTGCAGGATCTCTGTCACATTTGTGGACAAGGATGGAGAAGAAAAGCACCTGAAGGTCCCCATTGGAATGTCTATGTTAGAAGCTGCTCATGAAAATGACATAGAACTTGAAGGTAGGGATTTGTTGCTTATTAAGTATAGTGTTTTGAACCTTTACCTTAACTTCGAATTATTTTCTCCTATGATTAATGCTATCTAGAGTTACTGGTTTTACGGGAAGTCATTTCTTGGAGGACATGCCAGCAATTAGAGTTCCAATTAGTTACCTTTCAACCATATCTTGGGGATCCTCTATCTCCCCTGCCTCTCTTTTGCTATTTTTTTCTTCTGGGACTGAAAGTGTTTTCTTTCGCTTGCACAAATTGATGGATGAATTATTTCCTTGTCAGTATGTCTGTACTCATTCTTTATTACAGTTACGAAATTTAATCTCTGCTTTTAATATCGTATCAGGAGCATGCGAAGGCTCGCTTGCCTGTTCAACCTGTCATGTGATTGTGATGGTATGTTTTGGCTCTACATACTATAGGAAGTGTGTTTCTGGAATCTCCTGTGTTTAATCCGACATTTTGGTGAGCTGAGATTTGAGGTGCTAACTGTTGTATCTTTTGGTAGGACATGGAGTACTACAATAAGTTGGAAGACCCTAGTGATGAAGAAAATGACATGTTGGACCTGGCCTTTGGGCTCACAGAAACGTCAGTTCCTTTTGCAAAAATTGCAATAAGAATTTTTCTCTACGTTTAACCAGAATTAAATTGTCTTTTTGTTCGAATTCTTCTTTTTCTGTTTGGGTGTTTAAGGTTGGGTCTATGTTTGGGATTTTGCAGGTCTCGTCTGGGTTGTCAGGTGATTGCAAAACCTGAACTTGATGGAATCCGTTTAGCTATTCCTGCTGCCACACGGAACTTTGCAGTCGATGGTTATGTACCAAAACCCCACTAGAGAGATATACCAATGACACTTGAGAGTGTTTGGTGATAGAAAAGATTCAATCATCCCAATTTTGTAGCACCTTTATCGTATTCGATCAATGACTACCAATTGGCAGGTGGTCAAGGTTTTTCTTTTGCTTATTGTTGATTATGAGGATGAGTTAACCTGCATGGCGAAATAATTCTAAAGATAGTTAAGCGGATTCCGGTGTTAGTTTTTTTGTAGATTTCATGATGCCAGTGAAAGGGGTTGCTTTTTGTAAGTGCCAAGAGAACTTTCTTATTGTTACTCTGTTATGATAATTATTTCCTTCTGAAGCCCAATCCAATAGAAATTAATGGCATCTTGTCTGTGTACAAAGATCTTGATTTTTTCTATTAGCATTATGATTGCATACACTATTCGTGCATGGTGTGGCCTATAATTCAAGGTTAGGCTCTAATAGAATCTGTATAGTGAACTAAGCTTATAGTTTCCACCTCACAGCTTAGCAATGCAGTAAAGGCCAGTGATGCAGTCATCGTATGCAAGCCGGTGTGATCTCTAGAGGACGGATTTTTGCCGAGGGCATGCCTTGGAGCAAAATCATCTTTCTGGACTCGTGCTGACTATCTTATCAATTGGCTGATAGAACTGCATGGTGGTAAAGTGATTTTAATGCTGATTACAGGTGCTATCAGATCATACACGCTCAAATAGATGAGAAAACTCATTGAAAGAGGTCAAACAGTTACTGTCATAGCGATGGAACAAAGGTGACAGTCATGCTTTACTTGTAAACTTTTTGAGTTATGTGCGTTAAGGAGTTGTTTTTTATGCATGTACTTTTCGAATGGAGCAATGGAGAAAATGTGATGGATGCTACTTCGATTGCTTCATTTACTGGCAATCTGAAAGAAAGGAAGTAGGGAAAGAGGAACAAAAAAGGGGTAAAGAACGACTATAACGAGGACACGTCTAAGCTATACTTGGCTTGACGAACAAGCATTTACCGAAGGGGCTATAAGCGACCACGCAAATTCCTCTTTTGTTGTCATCAACGAGCTTGCTTGGGTTCCTTGATTATTGTATCAGCCCCCAGGAAGCATCACTTTCTTAATGGACCACTTCAACAAACATTTGCCCTTGGCTCTTTCAGCTTGATTTATTAGTCCCACCTTAATGCCCGAGTGCCGCTTAAGAAACCACGCTTGTTTTGGTCATTCAGTACACTCTCAGTACAATGAAAGAAGAGTACAGCCTAGATCCCAAGAATGTTTCAAAACCCCGAAAGATGGAAAATCAGATTTTTTTTCCTTTTTTTTTTTAACACATAAATTGCTTTTCCTTGTGGGCATTAAAGAATTGGTCTTACCTTGTCCTGACCCTGAAAGATAGAAAATAAAATGCCCTTTGCCACTCTAAAAGGAATCCAATGGGAAAGTTTGAACCTCGATGTCCACTCTTTGCCCACCACACTTACATCTTTAGCGTATATGTTTACTCTTGAAAGGAAGAAAGAAAATTCACTTTTTTGTATGGATTATTAGATGATTTAATTTATAGAGAGCAAAAATATAATATTAAATATTATAAGACTCACATGTTGTGTTTATCTCTTTTCAAATTAAATTATCAAATTCAAATAATAAATTAGAGATGATATAAATTCTAAAATACTAAACTAATGAGTTTTAATTATTTGCGTAGAAAGATAGATGAGGTTTGATTATTTAGGTAGAAAGATATATATGCAAATCGCAACAACAAAAAATGATCCCAATTATCTTATATTCCGATTGTATATCATATTTTTCTATGGATCTGAATTAGGAGCCGTGGGCAAGGAAACAAAACAAAACAAAAATAGAAATGGCAGTTCTTTTTTTTTCTACGTAAATAGAAATGGCAGTTCATTCGATGGGTTTGCATAAAAGTCAAAATCTTCTTCTCATAGTACTTTTTCTTTGCATAAAGACGTGTCTCGTCAGCTGTGACTTTTTGAAAAAAACTGGAAGTACTGGAATTTAGTACATTCAACAACGAATGATAGGAAGGAAGGATTCTATTATTTTCAAGACACTCATTTATTTCGAGCGCAATAGCTAACCTTTCCCCAATTGACTCTTTAAGTTCGACCCAAGCAAATTAGCTTTATTGCCGACACTGTTGAAAATGATAGCCGGATTAGGCACAATATAGTTTATCCAATAAGCAAAAAAATAAAAACCACAAAAATTGCTTTGGCTGCATGAGTATATTAAGATGGGTAAGAAATGATACAAAGAAGAATAAAAGAAGTACAACACCGTTATGTTTAGTGGAAGAGTACTGTATTCTCCCCATATATATTTTCTTTAATATATATTCTTTCTGTAATTAGATAACTATAGCTAGTTGTTGGAAAAGGTCTATGCAGAACTACCGGCGGGTAGCTGTTTCTGGATCAAAACCCCAAGGTAGTCAACATGATAAACACGAATTGAGCCAGCTAATTTTTTTGATGAGACTTCTTCGTCGACCCCACCAATTGTAAATCCTACATTCATGCATCAATGAGACGTTTGACCAATAGCTCTCAAAGAACTGCCACACTTCTTCTAGAGACAATCCGCGGTACTTTCTATGTACTAAACTCGGACTAATCTGACCTAAAATGAATGCACTGTATCTAATTAACCCACTATTACAAACTATAAGAAAAAAAGTATTTCAAAAATCTAAGCCAACTTTTCATCTTAGCTACTAGTTATTATAAACGATAAAAAGTATTCTTATATGAGAGTGTTTTTTTTTTCATCAATCAATGAAAGTTGAGAAAGTTTTCGACTTCCACACCATTATTTTTGTAAAATATGATGTTAACCATGCATCTTTGAATAGGGAAGAGAAATTTTCAATACTCCAAAGTACTGAAATGAACCCTATCTAAAACCAGTCTTCCCATTAAAAGTAACAAGAAGATGAAGACACGCGGCTGTAATTAAAACACGCAGGAATAGATCAGAGTCAAGCTAAATTAAGAAAACAGATAGTCAGTCGTTAGAGAAACAGCAACCAGCATATACATCACTAGTACTTCTTAATTACATTAAACAACTAGCTGAGATGAAAGATTTTCAAAAGAATAAGGAAAGAGCAAAATTAATTATCAACTTTGGTTGGTTGAGGATGGGTGGCGTGTACGTACGTAGAGCAATAAAATTAATTAGAACTTCCCCAAAATTATAATAATCTATCTGCACGTTATAGAGCCATCTTAGGAAGGTTATTGATCAGACTGTTTTCAAATGTTTTGCAGGGCAGGGGCGGCCGATGAATTCCTATCATAGCAGGTCAGTTAGGTGGAGAGTGACTTGCGTCGACTCAACTGCTACGTGATGTCAAACCACAAATCCCAGTCAAGCATGCCCACAGCCCGCTACTAAATCCTCCTATCTATTACCAACACCAAGTTCTGATTTTTCTCTATTTTCTTTTTTGTCTTAAGGCAAGCTTATAAGAACTGCTACTCCTACTCATAACTCAAAAGAAATTATGCACAAATCTCAACAGAAGTGATTGTTGAGGTGATATGGTGGTTAATTAATTTAATTGATTCCTCCCCCAATCGATATAGACATCAAAACTTTGGAGCCTTTTGGAAGGACAGTAAAACCGATCCCAAAAGCGACGTTTGCTATTGCTTTCCGTAAGCATGGTGTGTGAATCGTGTGGTAGACAATCAGACGAAGAAAAAGACAGCAACTATATATCGCATTAAGAAGAAAAGACAAGCTAAGTAGGTTCTTTCTAGCGGGGAAAAAAATGTTGGTAAGAAACGTCAGTTGCGCCAAAGAGCCTTTAACCCAAGACATGGACGTACCTTACCCGCACAAGGTGGTGATGTACTGCACAGAGATGCTCGTAGACGTTCTAGAAGGGAGGCCTTAGTGCAGACCGGGGCCAACTCCTTCCCATGCAGTGTTAATATATGACGTACGCCAATTACCGCACCCTAGGATTATCTGTACATTCAGCTGAGTATACGTGTAAAGAGACGGGAAACCCCCACCAACTCCTTACGGGCGGCAGAAGTGGAAGAAGATCACACGAAAACGATGAAGTACTGCACAAATTGATTAGCCTCTTCTGTTTTGAGCAAGCGCCCAATTATAATGGCCTAGTATCCTTTGGCACAAATATTAAAACAACAGCTGCAGTCTCTAGTAATATATAATTGAGCAAACATATATGACAAGTGTTTTTGCTTCTACCAAGTGGAAAAAGTATCTGATCAGCATATTTCATATCCAAATCTCTAATATGATCAGAACCAACCAGCTAGCTGATTATGATCAAGGTCCTGTAGTACTGTTAGATTATATAATTTAAATACTAAAAAATATATCTCTTTCTAAAAGCTTATGCTTTTAGAATAAACAGTGGGATATATCTTTTACTTTATTACAAGTGTTATTTCATCCTTATCAGAGCTACCCAAAAATAGCTAAATAATAAATATACAAACTATGAGATAATTGTTTGCTTTAGCTAGGCTTGCACAATATGAGAAACTAATTTTAAAGTTAATTATCAATATTCGATCAATACCAAGTTTAGGCCATGTTTAATTTGCAAACTCAAATTTTATGAAAATTTTGGGATTATTGTAAAAATTGGGGTGGATTAGAGTTTTATTGGATTTTGAAGAAAGAAATGCATGTAAAAGTAGGATTTTATGGGAGTTAGAGAAAAAGTGAAGAGAGATGATTTGAGTGAATTTTTTATATTTATTATAATGGAAAGAGATCCAAAATTTTAGTTTGCAAATGTAACTAACTCAAAATTTTAGTTAAGAAAATAATAATAAAATTTCAAAATCATCTCTCTACCTAACCAAAATTTTGGTTTGCAAACATACCTGCTTATGTCATTGATCATAAGCTAAATCTTTATTGATACTTGAATAGATTTAGTCTCGTTTAAAATTGCCTCCACTAACAAGTTGACTTATATTATTGATTGAAATTCAAACTTATTCTATAACAGCCGGATTTATATTATTTGATTGAAATTGAATCGTATTCTATACAGTAGGATGTTATTACAGAAAATTTATTTTCTGTAGAATATATGTACGTTCTCATATATATATATATAAAAAAAAAATCCATGTGTATCGCTCCTACTTGTATTGAATCGATCAAGGTCGGGGCAGGATAATTTCTTTATAGGCAGAATATACCGGTGGAATTAGCTAAGGACAAGGCTGTCAGATCCAGAAAGGAACCCAAATCCCATCAATCCTTTGCATGATTTTACCATGCACAACCTAAGCAACTTATCAGAACATTCTTGTGACAGCTTAATTCAAAAATCTCTCTCTCTCTCTCTCACCGCACATGTTGATTAACCATGCATTTATCCACGGTAATTTCATACACATCTTAACCTGATCAACCTCTCAAATTTTCCCCTCCTAAAGTATATAAGGGTTCCCTATTTTAATTCTATAAAGGAAAATCGCTATATATGCCCCTACAAAGTAGGGGTGTATTATTTGTAGGGGTGTCTTATATATTCTTGTCTCCCTTCTCAAGTCAACAAACTGGCAGTCAACAGACTACCAAATAATGGTATAAGGTGGTGGGAACTTACCGTGGGTCGATAAAGATATATATATATAATATAAGAAATAAATAAAGACCATTAATGATTACTAGTATGATCAGAAATTAACTGCGACAAGCAAATGATTGCGTCAGCCCACTCAAAAATTTATTCCCCTTCATGAGTATGACATAAGAAAAAACAAAGAGCTCAGAAGGAATGTCGTTCACAAATGCTCAGTTAAACTTTGAAGTACTTCTCTCATCTGCTTATAAATTTAGCCTCCCTTTTACTCTATTAAGGTGGATGAGCGACAACCTCCCTAATTGTCTCTTCCACCACGTTTTGTCCCTTATCTGCAGTTCTAGAGCCTGGCAGAACAATCATCTGCATCCAACAACAAAACCGGTTGTTTGTCGTAAAAAACGTGAGCCCTGTTCTTCCGGTAAGAATTTCTATCTGTGTCTTTCCATTTGCTCGTCTATATAGACTCCTAGGTGTAATATTCGTGTAAGGGAATATTTTTTTTGAATAATGCAGTAGGAGCAAAGATCTCAACTACTCTCAAAAGCACGACCATGGCACTAAGGCGTTGAAATAGTGTGAGCAGATTGGTTGGGAGGTGTTTGTCTTGTTTTCTCATACTTTCACTTTTGGTTAATCAAGACGCCCAAACGTGTCAGCCAAAGCTAGCAAGTCTCGACCGCTCTTTCTCTCTGTATGGCTGCGTGTATATGCGGTTTTAGACAACAGAGAAACTAAACAAAGAGGAGGAGGTCTTCAAAGCTTTACCAGATACAAGAGGATGAGGTCGTCATCGTCGTCTTTTCGAAGAAGCAGCCCGAAGCTCTCCAATTGCAGCCGCGCATTCGACCTATTGGATGACCTTGAAGCGGACTACGCCGGCGGCGAAGCCGTCGGCGGAGCAATGCTGCCGATGTTTCTCGAAGACCTGAGACGTAACAATGACCACGACACTGTCGAAGTCACACTGGAGCTCCAGGACGACTCCGTCGTCGTCTGCAGCGTTATGCCGACGACGGATACAGCAGAAGCGGCGACGGAAGGATTCCTAGGGAGAAGCCACTCCGTGACTTCCAGGATTCGAAAGAAATTCCCGTGGCTGAGATCGCCGTCATGCTCGCGGACATCGATGTCAGACGCGGAGGAGAACAACACGATATCGTTGTCGGCTCGCGATGCTCGGAGAATGAAAGCGAGACTTCAACGGACGAGATCAACCGCACAGCAGGCTCTCAAAGGTCTCAGATTCATCAGCAAGAGTACGACTAGTGGAGCTTGCGAGGCGGAGGAGCTATGGAGGAAAGTAGAGACAAGATTCGAGTCACTAGCCGAAGACGACTTGCTAGCCAGAGAAGACTTCGGTGAATGTATAGGTACCGTAACTCGTCCGCATTAGAGCTTAATTTCATAAATACGGATTAGTCAGTTACGGAGATGGATTTACAGTTAAATTTCTGAAAACAGAATTTGTTGCGGTGGTTTTGTAGGGATGGGGAAGGAGTCGAAGGAGTTCGCGCTGGGGATATTCGACGCACTGGCCCGGAGGAGGAGGCAGAAGGTAGGGAGAATAACGAAAGAAGAGCTCTACGATTTCTGGTTGCAGATATCGGACCAGAGCTTTGACGCCCGTCTTCAGATTTTCTTTGACATGTACTGGAGTACTGCTCCTCTTCGCCTCTTCCTAATCTCCTCCTCTCTGTTTCCCCGTCAATTGAGTCCAAAAAATCTACGGTCACTGAAGCATCGGGCTTACACTCTCTGTTCAAATATTTTCTTATGTGATCGGAAGCACCTGATTTCGCTCTACCCCAGCTGTATTTTTCTTTTGAGTGGCACATTAGCAATTTAGACGTCGGCAGTGGTGTCAAAATAGAGTTTTCCATTTTGGTTCCTACCTCATACATAGAGAGAATCACGTACACAAGAAGCTGGGAGGGATGCCAAATAATTAGAGTCAGAAGCTCATGATAGAGATGCGGTTCCGTCCACTGTTGACATTGCGTATTAATATATTTGCTTTCCTCCAAATAACAGTTTAAAAAAGGGGAGAAAACTAGATCAATAATCTTAGCTGTTTTGCATTAGTTAGGCAGTACATTACATCTCATATTACGTTTATTAAACAAGTTTATCTAGCACAATTTGCGACTCTCATTTAAATCCGAACATTAAACTAGTATTAATTCATGGTAAAGTTTCCGAGCAAGTTTTTTTTTTTTTTTTTTCAATTTATATTTGCAGGGCTGATAGCAATGAGGATGGAAAGATTACGAGCGAGGAAGTGCAAGAGGCAAGTGATTCTTTCTGCCTTGTTCTTTTAAGCGGATTTTCTCTCTATTTTTTAATCTCATAGCAAGCACTTAATTAATTCCTTTCAATTGTTAAATTTTAGATTA
The DNA here is from genome assembly GCA_003952965.2 of Morella rubra. Taxonomy (NCBI): domain Eukaryota; kingdom Viridiplantae; phylum Streptophyta; class Magnoliopsida; order Fagales; family Myricaceae; genus Morella; species Morella rubra. Next base: position 16,771,815 of record CM025856.1, on the reverse strand, counting down.
AGATCCTCTCTAATTTAGTACCTATATTAATTATCTAGTAATATGAGTCTTACAACATTTAATGTATGTTGTGTATTTCTCTCTCTAAATTGAACCACACCAAATTAGAGAGGATCCTGATCTGAACTACCCGTAAAGACTTTTTAAGCCATAGATGATTCATCCTTACTAATTGCATCCTAACAAATAGCATTAAGAATCACAGTGTTTCTCTTATTAAATTACAGCTAATCATGCTAAGTGCTTCTGCAAACAAGCTGTCGAAGTTGAAAGAGCAGGCCGAAGAATACGCTTCATTGATTATGGAAGAACTAGATCCAGAGAACCTAGGATATATTGAGGTAAAGATGCTTTTTTTTAACTAGCTGTCGTGTCCCTTTTTGTTTTTCATCACAACAAATATTCGAGCATTTCTTCCTTTGCCTTGTAAAAAGTATTAACAATTTGTATTATTATAATATAAATCAAATGACAGTATACACAGCTTCTTATAGTTTAAGTTCTTTAAGACAAGTGATGATTTAGTTATCTCACAACTTAGAAGTTCTCAAATGATATACAAAAGAGGGGCTAATCTTTTCTCTTTTTATTGTTGTTGCTTAACTATTGACAATTTTTGTTACCCTTTTGCTTGTGGGACCTTTTACTCAGTTGTGGCAATTAGAAACGCTGCTTCTCCAAAGAGACACCTACATGAACTACAGCAGACCACTCAGCACAGCAAGTGTAGGCTGGAGTCAGAACATCAGTTCCTTCCGGCCCAGGAATGTGATACGAAGAGTAGCTGAAACTCTCCGGTGTTTCATTCTGGAAAATTGGCAGAGGAGCTGGATTTTATTGTTGTGGATGGCTGCCATGGCCGGTCTTTTCACCTGGAAATTCATCCAATACAGAAACAGGGCAGCCTTTCAGGTCATGGGCTACTGCGTGGCAACAGCCAAAGGGGCTGCAGAGACTCTGAAGCTCAACATGGCTCTCGTCCTGTTACCGGTTTGTCGAAACACGCTGACGTGGCTTCGCTCCACAAGAGCCAGGTCCTTTATCCCCTTTGACGACAATATTAATTTCCACAAGGTAATTGGAGTCACCACCAAGTAGGGTACGAATCAAAATGACCTACCTTCAAGAAATAAATTCCTTTCTTTCCAGGTGACGGTAGAGATAAAAATGCATTGAGTTTATACAATGAGATTGAGTCAAGTTATAGTATTGCTAATAAAATCTTCACAGTAATGTCTAGTAAATCTTGAGTTCATACAACGAGATTGATTCTATTTAGGCCAGTTCTTACCAGTAGTATGACAACTTTACCGGCTATCCAAACGAAAGGTCCAGTAAATAAATAACAGAACTGAACTATACACAGATATGAACACTAGAGCTTTAGTCAAACCGAGCCAACTCCAAAAGGCAGGTGTGTCACGCAACCAGTCTCGACATTACATAATACTTGTATTTTAATGTCTCCCCCCATTAGTAAAAGAGGATCTTCATGAATCATAGCCAGTAATGTCAGGACAAACACTTTTCACATGGCAGTTCACATAATTTGACAATTTTTTCTTTTCGTTTCCGCTTGACAGATGATTGCGTGTGCTATAGCCGTTGGGGTGTTCCTTCATGCAGGAAACCATCTGGCATGTGACTTTCCTCGCCTTATAAACTCATCTCCTGAAGATTTTGCCTTGATATCTTCCGATTTCCAAGATAAAAAGCCCACGTACAGATACCTATTGACTGGTACTGAAGGCGTGACTGGCATTTCTATGGTGGTTTTGATGGCCATTGCGTTCACGCTAGCGTCACGCTACTTTCGGAGAAATGTGGTGAGGCTGCCTGCACCATTCAACAGATTGACGGGCTTCAATGCATTTTGGTACTCTCATCACCTTTTTGTCATTGTCTACATTTTGTTAGTTGTTCATGGGACCTGCTTGTTCTTGGCCCACGAGTGGAACCAGAAAACGGTACGAACTCTGGACTCAGGAAGATCTTTTATAAAAAAGATAGAAGAAGATAAACCTATGCGATTGGAACTGAATGCTTTGCTAACTTTCCAGACATGGATGTACATCTCTGTTCCATTGTTGCTCTACGTAGCAGAGAGGAGTGTGCGAACTTGTAGATCAGAGCATTATTCAGTTAAAATATTGAAGGTAACTGATCAATTACGTACTTAGATCTTCCACCTTATTACTTGGCCGTAGGTAAAGCAATTCGTATTCGTGACAAAGAGCAAGCAAATACTGCCAGAGTGAACGTGGGTTTAACTTTTCCAATGTCCTCGTGTATATGTATGATTTAAGATTCCAAGAAACGACATTTCCAAGAAACGACATCAACAGCTGTCTCAGATTAATCAAACTCTTTGGCGGGATTATAACTCGTGCAAAGAATTATCATGCTTTCTTCCTCATGGATATCTGATATATTATTCTGCAGACTGTGATAGAGTAGCATATGTTTGAGAAGAGCAACTTTTGTGGAACCAGAAGTTTTAATACGATCTTGATCGTTGCAGGTTTCAGTACTACCAGGAAATGTGTTCAGTTTAATCATGTCCAAGCCTCAAGGATTTAAGTACAAAAGTGGGCAGTACATATTTCTTAAATGCCCAACCATCTCTCCATTTGAATGGTAATTATGGGTCAGAACTGGCATTCAGCTTCCCCTCTCACATCCTCCACAGCCCATTGCTATGAAACGTTACTACAGTTATAAGCATCTAATTACCCTTTGTCCTTTCCAGGCATCCATTTTCCATTACTGCAGCGCCAGGTGATGACTACCTAAGTGTTCACATCCGGACAGTAGGAGACTGGACGCAAGAATTGAAGAGGAGTTTAACTCAGGGCGAAGGTTCAGCATCTGTAATTGGGCCAGCCAAATTTAGTCTACTCGGCCATAAGGATCGGGGAGGGTATTTCTTTCTAACTTCCCTATTTTAGATTGGAATACGGAGTGCATATGCATATGTCAACTCGGCTTAGTATATGAATGCAGCCAACTGAAGTTGCTCGTTGATGGCCCATATGGAGCTCCAGCCCAGGACTACAAAAATTATGATGTCTTGCTCCTCGTTGGACTGGGGATTGGAGCTACTCCTTTTATTAGCATCCTCAGAGACCTTCTAAACAGTACAAGATTAGAAGAACAGGTAGAATTCAAATTCAAGCCCATTACTCCTCTCTCTCTCTCTCTCTCTCTTCTTCTCAAATATATTTCCTTTCACAATCTGATTTTTCCCCATACTGTTGGCCTAGGATTCGAATACGGAAACCAGTAGATCAGATGACAGCACGAATAGTTTTACTTCTTCAAATATGACACCAGTTGGAAAAAGGAAGTGGCAGAGGACTAAAAATGCTCATTTCTACTGGGTTACCAGGGAACCTGGATCCTTTGAGTGGTTTAAAGGAGTAATGGACGAAGTAGCAGAAATGGATCACAAAGTAATGTATAACAATTCCTTTAGCTTTGATCATTTTGCGGTCAAACTTGTATGTATTTTGAATTAGCCCAAAAAAGCAGGCAAGTGACTGTTGCCTCTCTTCTTACATGCCGAAACAGGGTCAAATTGAGCTGCACAACTACCTTACAAGTGTTTACGAAGAATACGACGCAAGGTCAACATTGTTGACAATGATTCAAGCTCTCAACCATGCCAAGCACGGTGTCGACATCCTATCTGGAACCCGGGTAAGGTTTTTAACGCCTAGTTTCTCCACAAAGTCAATAGCCCTGCTATCTTGTTATTTGCTAATCCACAGATGGCGGACAGTCGAAACCCGAAGGGCCCTAGCACTCTTGTAAATAGTCATGTGAAATTGTTGCAGGTAAGGACGCACTTTGCCAGGCCTAACTGGAAAGAAGTGTTCACCAAAATAGCTTCAAAGCATCCCTATGCCACAGTAGGTAAAGATTCTCTACGAAAACACTGATTTCTTAATTACAAAGCAATTTGCTATTATGCACGGGGAACCGAACAGCGTAACACTCGGGACAGGAGGGTGGTACGGGATATAACTGGGGTAGCAATTATCTGGGTCCACAACTCAGCGCCAGATGACTCTACCACAACAGACAAAAATACAAATTAACTCCAGCTTAGAGAAAAAAACACAACCTAACTCCTAGGAAACCACTTAAGTCAGCTTTTTGGGCTGCGATTGCCTGAAATATTCTGCACCATAAACCTCCATATTCAAAGACATTTGATTTACTCAGTAGGTCCACAGGCTACACTCGGGCTATGATCAAATGACTCACGTTGACGTAGCCACCAAGGGTTCAGACTCTAGGTACATGTACATTCATTATCTGAAGTTGGTTTAACAGCACCAAGGGTTCAGACTCTAGGTACATGTACATTCATTATCTGAAGTTGGATAACAGCGGAAAAGATTCCTAATTTGCAGGGGTCTTCTATTGTGGGATGCCAGTTTTAGCAAAGGAGCTGCAGAAGTTATCTCATGAGTTGAGTTACAAGACCTCCACACGCTTCGAGTTTCACAAGGAGCATTTCTGATACTAAGGGATCAGCATCTATATACTGGCCCCCTTTTTTTTTCCGGAATTATTCTAATGACACCAAATGAAAATATATAATGTATCCATGATAGTAGCTCGCAAGATGTACATGCAATTCCCGTGTATAACCGATTTTTACTAGTTCAGTTCTATATAACAAGAGAAGGAAAAAGCAAATAGTAGATTTATGGCTGGATCAATATGAATTCATCCTTGCTCTTCTTTTCGCGCCTCTCCAAATGCCCGCAAAAAGGAGAATGAATAAAATCATTTATGTATTCATCAGGTAAGACTGATTGCCAGTTTTGGAGATTAAAATTTTTCCCTTTCCAAGGTAAGCATATATAAGCAGCAAAATCGTTCAACTCTAAATGATAATAGTGAAGCTGGCATAAGATGAAAAGGACAAGTGGGAACCAGTTGAATCATTCATCTTTCAATCTCCTGAGAAGTTTGGAAACCCAGCCTCGAACACGTCGCTTCAGTGTGTAACCAAATATGACTCCAACAACAAATGAAACAGCACAAAGCTTTGAGCACGTCCACAGTGATACTGCTTGTCTGCAACCAGACATATAATAATTACCATTTCAGAAGAGAAAACTGAAAAATACAAGAACAGGAAAGAAGCAATATTTGATAAATTCAGTTCAGTTACAAATGAGAAAACACAGCCACCACAGATGTTTCCAATTACACAGTTTTACACAGTTAAGAGATTCTAAATACTTCCCAAAAGCTACTCACAAACAAGGATCTATATCCGGAATAGTGACAGCCTAAACTTTAGGCTTAACATGATTGACCGAAAAATTCTTCCGGGCCCATAAAACTAGTTCAGGAGTCACCATAGCCAAACCTCAGTGGAGCTCATCTAACAAACCAATAAAAACCAGTATGGTAAGCGCTGTCACCAGAAATTTTTAGTGCCATATCAAAAGGGAAACAAATTGCTAACAAGCTGCAGAATGCTAACAAAATCCACCAACAACCTCACAGCAGTCCTTTGACAAACAAATCTCAGGACAGCCCAGAGCAATGCTCCCTTCATGGATTAATCCCATATCCAAGTCAAACGACACATAACACGAGCATTATTACTGTTCGGTTCTGAATACCAAATATCTCCGGGCAACTCCGATGAAAATTCTCCACCTACAGAACTTTGGAATACATTTTCAAGGATAGCTACCTCTTAACAGCTTTCCACCTTTCAGTAAATTATCAATCAGTGATAACTATAATTAATACTTGCTACTCTAGAGCCTAACTACAAACTACAAGTGGAAACGCAGGTGCCCCTTTCTAGCAATTACCTAGTTCCACAGTGTTTCCACTGGGCTGTAGCCATTTCCTCTAAACTATAGAAACAATATCGTTGTACCAACAAACATTTAAATCAAACTTCAGCGCTTAAGTTCTGCATAATGATATTCACATTATTACCGAAGATAATTAATTTCCCAACTATCCAGCAATCAAGCTTAGCATTGAAGATATATAAAAGCTCACATAAGTTCGCCAGTGAAAAACAAAACCACAAAATATCCGCAAAGTAAATATAAGAACCCTGCGAAAAAGAAACGACAGAAAGAAAAAATACCTAGGAGCCCTGGTGACCAATACATGAGACTGATCAGAGGAAGAAGATAAAGCGGCAGAAACTCCTCCTCCGCCACCACCAGCCCCCAAATAGGGAGGCTCAGATAGAAGAGGGCTGGAAGACCCTAACTTCGTCTCTTTCGAGATATTAGGAATCAATTTCTTTAACCCTTCCATTGTGCAAGCTGCCAAACACAACCCAACCAACACAAACGAACCCAGAAGTCAAAACCCCACCAGCAGTTCAACAAAACCAGCTACCGATTCTCACTGCTAAAAGATTCAAGGGTCTTAGGGTGGCCTACATGCTGGCATTCGACTTGTGGAATCTACTGAAACACTCCCTATAGTTATGGAAATGACGCGGATTTCCATCCGGACTCCCGTGGATGCAACTTGGGAAAGTCAGCCCAACCCAAGTCAAGCTAACCTTGATATATGGGCTAAGGATTTTTTAAGATAGGCCTGAAGACAGAGCCAACAAAAGATGGGCCTCGAGATATGGAAATCCATAGGCCTTCACGTGAGAGAGAGGTGGGTGGTCACATGTCGACCCCAAAGGACAAATGGACAATACTAACTAGATAACTAAAAAGGAAATTTAAAAATCAACATTTTTATGAAATTTTGGAAACATCACTGAGTTTCTAGAATTGAAAAATTACTAACGGGTTTAAACCATACTTGCAATATCATTCCTTTCGTCATAATTTTTGTTAAAATTTTTAATCAAATTGATGAAGTGATATATCACGTGTCAACATATAATCATGTAATACATTATGTGTATTAACAATAACTTGTGCATTGTATATTTGAGATCAAATCCCCAAGCTTCAATGAATAATTAAACGAAGAATGAAAAAAATTATAATTAAAATTCATCGTCCAAAGAAAATCCACTGAACACATACAAACTTGTACATAGCATTTGTCTATCATTAAAATTTTATCTTTACAAACATACATTAAAATTTTACTTTTACTTTTATCTCTCATTCACCAATTTCAATACTACCATTTTTTTAGCACCAACACAAAATTTTATTAAAATTTTACATCCAAATACTATGGTAATGATCAACACTCACATACTCACATAGAATTGTTTTGAGATATAAAGTAAGAACATGCTTACCACTTAATTGGGAAATAGGCCAAGTTTGAAATGCTCTCCAAGAAAAATAAAGATTACAAAAATATCCGAAAAACTTGGAGAGAAAAATAAATAAAAATACGAAAATAACCTTAAATATGGAGACAACAAAAATAATTAAATCTCTAAAATGATCTTTAAAGTTAAATCGCGCCCATTATAGTCAATTCAGTTGCAAAAAAAAAATACTAGTGATGGGTTGAGTGTGTGGGCACTTGCCCATAACATAAAAAAAGTATGTGAGCACTTTCTATTCATGTTAATATCGTTTTGGATGGTCTAAATTACAAGTAATTAAACAATACAATATCTGAAATAATAATACTTTTGACACCATATTGCAAAGGACCCTAATTGTTTTTTTTTTTTTTGATTTTTCACACAAAATAATTTGTTAGAATGGATAGTTTAAAGTGTAATATATCAAATATGTATATTATAATTATGCAAATGGATGAGAATCTAATGTAATCCGAATTTAGAAATAGATAGTAAGACCCATATATTATTCTTTATATGAAGATGTATAAATGTATAAAATTACTTAATATATTTGCAGAGTAGTGACACATTGATGATGTTATAATTTTGATTTGAATTTCTTTTCCATTTGAAATAATAGTTAAAATTAATGAATTGACAAAATATCTAAGATTATCATTTTATTTAAATAAACTTCATTATAAGACCCCTATATTATTCGAAACTTTATATGAAGAGTATTAAATAGTATAAAGTTTACTTATTATATATTTTTTCTTTTCAAATTACACTGTATAATACAGAAAATTAGAAAAGATATTAATAGCGTGAAAAATATATTTATACCAAAACAGAAAAATGATTTGGGGTTCAGTGTTCTACCCTCGTACTACTTGAAACATTTGGACCCTGTTGATTAGAGGTTGGGGTCAGCGATCGTCCACGCCACAAGCCAATCTATCCCTCTTCCCTATCATTTCCCAGTGACTGCTGACACAAACGTGAAATAAGGGAACAAAAGAAGTGGCTCATAGGAGAACCTTTCACTGAACTCTCTATCCGATGGCTTCGCTCACTCTCCCAAACCACTCTCTTCCCTCTCTCCTTCCCTCTCAAAAACCCACATACCCATTGTCTCATAATGTCCCAATTTTCTCCAAATCATCACAATCTCAGTTTTATGGCCTCCAGGTCTCTTACTCTTCCTCTTTGTCAATCCCATCTCTCTCTTCGGTGAAGGGTTCCATTTTCGCCAAGGTACACTGCTAACGATGTGAAATTTTGCGCCACAGTCGTTTGTTTTTGTAAAGGGTTTTACCTTTTTTTATTATGACTTATGAGTTTGTGTTTCTTGGAAGGTTAACAAAGGTACGGCCCCACCGCCATTCGCATTGAAAGATCAGGATGGAAGAAATGTGAACCTCTCGAAATTCAAAGGAAAGCCAGTGGTTGTCTATTTCTACCCTGCCGATGAGACCCCTGGCTGCACCAAACAGGTCTTTATTTAGCACTGCATTTGTCGACTATCTATTTGTACAGGGTTCTAGTGGGCAATCTGAGATCACATTTCTCTAGTGATAACTGGTTATACGTGTACACCTACAATCGTTTTAAGTGTCATGGGGCATGGCTTTGGTCAGGGACTCTGTTCCAGATCGAATGTATGTTTATGACAGAAAAAATCCTTATCAATTTCTTTTGTGTTTGTCACTGTGATTAGAATAGATTCCCGTTCATATAGTTGTCAATCGAAAACGAACCTCTATGTTATTCAGGGCCTAACAAATTATATTGATACTCCTACAGGCTTGTGCTTTCAGGGATTCTTATGAGAAGTTTAAGAAAGCAGGGGCTGAGGTTGTTGGGATTAGCGGTGATGATCCATCGTCTCACAAGGTAATGCGAAAACTTTCCATTATAGAATAGCTTTATACTGGGCCAGGGGGGAAATATAAAGGGATTTATATTAAAGGGAGCTGTTTGCCCTTTTTTTCTTGGTGCTTTTATCTATGATGAGACTACCACTAGTAACTATGCATAAAAGTCATGATTAGAAACTAAAGTCTAGTTCATTTTTTCAACGGTTTCAGCAATTCATGACTTCTTTAACCTAGTTATGCAATTTCTATCTCCAAGTAATAACCCCCTTTACCCTGTTCTGGATTATGTAAGCCAGCTTGGTCATATGGTTATGACTTCTTAATTACATACCGTCTCGCCCACCAATGATTCGCATGCAGCTTGGTCCTTTTGTTTGTCACTCTGCAGTGGATGCTGCAAGAAGCGGAGTGTACCTAACTTTAATTTTTAAAAAATAATTAATAAATTCAAAATTAAACTATCAATATCAGAATGCATGTCATGTTTAAGAAATTTTTCAAGATCGAGACATTTTTTTTTCTAAAGCACAATCATCAAAATATCTTAATCTTTCAAGACTAAACAAAAAGCCGAATATATCATCAATATTGAAAGATTCCTATGCTGATTTCATCATCTAATCACCAATTTTCATATTTTTTTTCCTATGAATGACACGCTTTTTAACGACTTCTATATCCATCTCAACTGCAACTTGTTTAGATAAATCCAAAGCAGATTTTCTCTGTAGTTTTTGAAATAAGAAATAAGTCCCTTTAATTTATCTATAAATAAGAACTTAGTTAGCAATAAATAGCCAATTGTGGTAAATAGTTGTAGTTCTAGGTTTTAGAAGGATAATTTATTGTGAATGATGCTATTATTTTGAAAAGGGACGTTGATAGTGCTATTATTTTGAAAAGAAACCTTGATAGTGCTATTATTTTGAAAAGAGACTTGATAGTGCTAGTTTCTAGGATGTGTTTTTTATTTTCAATTTCAATTTTGTAAGCTAATTTTTAAATATTCCTATTTTGTAGGCATTTTCTTTAAGTTTTATCTGAAAAATTTTAGTTTTTTTTTTTTCTTAATTTTAAGGAGCCTTAGGCTATTGCCTCACCTGCTTGCCCTTTGAGCCGCCCCTAGTGAGATGACTGAAGAACAGGCTAGATATGACAATTTTGTTAAAGTCAGCTATACTTTTCCAATCAATTATATGATAATCATGCACAAAAAAGTTCAATTTTTTTCTTTGGATGTAATATTTTCTTCCACGGCTCCTTATAAAATTGACTTAGCAAGCTTTTGTACTCTCAAGACTATAAACTGTTACCGTATAAAGAACTCAAGCTAACATCACCCCTGAGTTTTTGTGATATTATGAAGCTCGCCCTGGTTGCTCATCATGTGCTTATAGTTGACAAGGGTTTAATATTTGTAGGCTTTTGCAAAGAAATATAAGCTTCCTTTCACTTTGCTGAGCGACGAGGGAAACAAGGTGAGGAAAGAGTGGGGAGTTCCAGCAGATCTGTTTGGAACACTACCTGGAAGACAGACTTATGTTCTCGACAAGAATGGGGTGGTTCAGCTCGTCTACAACAACCAGTTCCAACCCGAGAAACATATCGATGAGACTTTGAAACTGCTTCAAAGCATTTGAGCATCTTCTTTTTTTTTTTTTTTTTTTTTTTTTTTTTTCTTGTGAAAAATTTCTGGTCTATATTGGAGTAAGAGAAGTAATGGTTCGTGTATGATTCAGGAACCCTCTTTTCCAGTCAAATTCAGCCTTGTGTTTTCCAATTTCCAGGTTATTACATCCCCTGTTTTATGGACTATGTTAAGGTAGAATACCCCTTTTTTCAATCAAACATATATATAATATAGCAGATCTTCAATCCTCTTTTACATGCTACATATATCGGTTACCTATATATTTTTGTATATATAGTTTATTGTTTAATTAGTAAAATATAATGAATTACATGCCAGAGACCTCTCAGATCATAGTAAGTAGTAAGGCTACCAATACGCCAACTTAGCAGTACTGCTTCAGTCCTCCTTGTCATAGTCTTGACTACCATAAGGGCTAAATGCTTCTGAAAACCAATTGTTCTTCCTCCAAGAATTCCACCCCATCTCCTCACATATTTCATCACTGTGATTGATGCTGAAAGTAGAAATGCAGTGCCTCTTATAGAACCTGGTTGTCCTCTTGGACACTTCCACTTCTTTGTTCGTCTGTTGTATCATCTTCTCAACAGTTGGGAGCTTAAATTTATCGTCAAGAAGACGAGCTAGCCATATGGAACGCAGCTCCGCGGTATGAAGGTTTGAAACGCTCTCTAGGTAACCGACAAAAGCCATGCTCGGAATCAATGGATGGATTGTGCCCCTGCATGAAAAGGGAAAATACTGCACCATTATTCTCCATTGAAGTACCGGATATATACAGTGATCGCCGAACGAGATCCACAGCCCATGACAACAAATTTTAGCAGTATCGATCGTTTACCTGTATAAGGGCATGATACCCGATGGATATTCTAGCAAACTACGGAAAGGCTCAGGTAAGATAGTTCTGAGCTTTTTCTTCCCGTCGTAACCGGTTGCAAGAACTACAACATCAGCCTCCAATTTTGTGTCATCATCAAATTCAATTCCTTCCTTGGAAAACCACCACTTCGATGCTCTTTTGAAGAGAATCTTTCCCTTATCTGCCTCAGGGAAGAAATTCTCTGGCATGATAGCCATTTGGCAGGACGCGTAGTCTTCCTCAAAAGGGTGGTCTGGTTTCAAACCGTACTTCTGCAGAGGAAGTTTCCACAGCAGATAGGACTCTATAAATTTCGAAACTCCACTTCTCTGTTGATAATCAATATAGAACAGCTTAACATTAGAACTCATGTCATACTCAGCCCAGAAGATAGAGTACGTTCTATAACTCAAAACTAATCTGTGCACTGAGAAATCGCGATTAATTACGTACCATTGGGGATAAAAGAAGGCAAAGAAGGACTCTGAGAAAGCTTTGGTTAGGTCTTTCATGGAGAAACTGAGAAGATCTTGTTGAGTAGAACAAGTAAAATGGCAAACCCCAAACCCAGTAATGGGGAACTGTCCAGTGCAAAGTCCTTACCACCATAGTGCATGGCTGCCCTTCCGGTCCTGCAAAACATGTAAACAAATTAAAGTCGCCCGCCCATCCACTAAGTCATTAGCTAATTAATTATATAATTACGAAAAAAAATACATGATCAGACTCAAAGGGAAAATGCTTCAGGGTTTCCTCGCAAGGAGGGTGAAATTTGCAGATCTGCCAAAGTACAAACGAATTGTATATGGCGTGCTGAACAGATCGCATGCAGTTGGGTCGAGGACACAGACTACGCCTAACAAATAATTAAGCTGGAAAGAAATTAAAAAAAGTCCAACCTTATATAGATAAGGTAAGCTGATAGGAATATTGATTTTCTACATTTTCTAAGATAACTCCACCATAGAATATCTTAAATATTAATAGTGTAAAAAATATGCATGGTTTTGTTATAAATAATAATTTAAGGATCTTATAGAAATTCTACCCTAAAATAGAAAATCATGCGCAGTACTTGGAAAGAAAATTAAGAAGGGAGAATTTTCTTGAAAGTTTCTTTTTTTTCTCCTTTCAAAAGAAAAGATGAAGAGAAGTTTCCCACACAACACACCCAAATTTTCCCACAGCAGGTACAAGAGCAATTGACATCTAAGGGTACATTGTTGTATCTGAAATTTTTTTCCATTATTGGCTACTGTGGGACATATATGATTCCTTTTGTTTCAGTGGGTTCGGTGATGTTGAAAGTACTGAATACTTTTCTTTCCTTTTCCTCAAGATATATAATAATTGATTAATAAAGTCAAATCTGATCCGTGGAATAATTCTAATTATTGTGATTTCGATTCGTTGAAAAGTACTCATCAGTCACACGTCAAAGTACATGATCTTGAGCAGTAGTCTATTGAAATCAAAACCATGCAAATTCCGAGTCCTTGACGTCCAAAATACGAACTAAAATTCAAACCCTTCCTTTCTTTTTCTTTTCTCGTCCAAAATTCAACCCTTCCACTATTCTATTATCACAAGATGATCAGCTAAGTAATTACAAGCCACGTGTATACTAAACTAATTCTGGAGTCTTATACTAATTAATTTCCTAAACCACCAGATCCAATATAATTTCGAAGAAGGCTCAGAAAACAAAAAGAAGAGTTGAAAAAAAAAAAAACATCCGAAGGGGAAAATGAGAAACCAAAGGAATTGACATGATGATGTAAGTTATGCGCCAACAAGGAGTTTTTTTTTTCTTGGATGCTAAACCCCAAAAGAAAAATAAGGACAAAAAGAAACCAGAGGAAGAGAAAGAAGAGTCATGATCTGAACAAATATGGAGGAGCTTTCCTAATACCCCATGGAATTGAACTTTTTTTTTTTAAAAAAAAATGAATCGAAAATCAATCGACAACTGGGAAGCGGTGATCATGATCATGACAAATGTATTGAACATGAGATCAACTATGGATCCTCAATTGTTTGCGCGCAACTTTGAAGAATGAAGATGGCTCAGGATTCATGGGTTTCCATTAATGGATCGAATATTTTGGACTGAAAGAAAGTAACGAAGGAAACATTCAACCCAAACATAAAGGACTTTTTAAAGCATTAGAAGAACTTTTGGCACATTAAATTTTCACTTTCTTGCATCGAATAATATAGATTATAAAAGTTCTAATTAATTTACCTTGGTTCGCCTCTGCGCACTCCAGTGCTAAATCAATAGCTGATTTCTTGAAGCCAATGACTGCAACCTTCTTCCCTTTTAGTAGATTTGAAACAGATTCTTTGTCGAGTTTGCAATAATCAATTGAATGCAAGACCTGGCCCTGAAAAATCTCTGGGCCCTTGTTGTGTGGAAATTCCGGAATTTTAGCTATATCCCCATATTTTCCGATGCAAACGACAATATACTCGAAGACGTAACACTGCATTAAGAAAATAGGAAAAAAAAAACTCATTTTTTATTCACCATGAACTTAAATATATGTAGTTCTTAAGTTCTGTATAGAAAGAAAGATGTAAGAGAAATCATGTTGCTATTTCTTTGTTTTCTTTTTAATTTGCTTGCAACCCTAATTATACCTAAGTTCAACGCCATAGTCCCCATGCGCTTTTTTAGAAGAAAAAAAGAAAAAGAAGAAGAGAAGTTGAAGACCTCAATGGTGTCCGAACCGCTGGTTTGCACAGAAACCTCCCAAACTGGGTGTCCGGGTAACAGGCTTATTGGTTGCCCACTGAAATCAGTTGCCTCCCGGTCACCAACAAACTTGATCTCCACCACCTTTGAGTTGAACCTCAAAAACCTAAGCACATCAAAGTGGTTAGCATATGAGTGCAAGTATTCTAATATCTCAGTATGAGATGGAAAGCTGGTGTTGTCCCTGTCAGGCCAAGGGAAATCGGAAAACTCATAATCACAACGAAGGGACTGAAGTTTCGTGGAACTATAAGAACAGTGCTTCCAGACACCCCCAATGGAGTCAGTGGCCTCAAAGACTATGGGGTTGTGGTGGGAGAGTTGTTTAGCGACTGCTAAGCCGCTAACACCAGCTCCGATGATGGCAATTTTTGAGACAGCGGGAGCCATATATTTTAGTGGTGATCAAAGGCGCTAGCTATAGGCTTGAAGAAGTTTGCTTCAATGTGAGGAGAATGAGAAGTCGGGCAGGTATTTATAGAGGTTATGCATGAGCAGCGCAAGCTGGGAGCACGTGAAGTGGACTTTGATAGCAGAGAAAAGAGGTAGCCAGCTAGGTAGGTTGGTGAAGGGCAAAAGATGATCATGACTTTCTCTTTGTTGCAATATTATAATCCTAAAGTAAAATTAGACAGTGAGAAATGGGAGAATTCCTTCCATTTTCTGGCTTTCTTTAGCTTGTTGGTACGTAATTGTGTAATAATTTCTTTGTCCCTTCAAATCCGAGTTAAAAAAGCCCGTTCACACGGAACAAAGATTGAGAAAAAGAATAGCTTCGTCTGCATATACATGCACGTGCCGGTTTCCTGCGAAGAATTTCTACTGGACTCGATAGCTTTCATATTGCTTAGACCCGTAACTAATTTCTTTCGCATGCTAGTGAGGTTATAATTAGAGTGATTATTTATTTCCAGAGTTGTTTTTCTTCAAAATTTCCGTATTGGGAGACCAAGTAATATAATTAATTAATATGATTAGCAGCATAATCATGGAGGAGAAATGAGACATTCTAATACAAGCGGCTTGCCCACAATATAGTTGGTTTAATAAATGATCATGTTGTGTAACATGATGGGCAAACTGTAGAAGCAATTTCTGGGTAGTTCTACTCGTGGACGATTCACTCGGCCATAAGGCATATGCAGGTGTGCATTCGTATCCGCGCTCTATACGAATTCAGCCCATTACAAGGTAAGACTATTGCATTCAATGCGTTCTCTCACCGAGTCGTGTACACATGAACGTCCGGTCCTTATTAATTGGCACCATTTCATTTGTTATCCCCCACAGTTAAAACTTAAAAGGTACTTGATTAATTTCTGTTCCTCCATGACCATGACTCTTGACCCAGCTTGGAGTAACATGTCCATATGCGAAAATAAGTAGCTAGTCAGATGCCCTCTGGTGGATCGAGCTGAGATAAATGGTGATTTTGATTTTTGAACGTACGTTCAGACCATCGGATGATATAGCGGGACCACTAGTTTCGATAGTTTCGAAACAAACAAGCATCAAATATTTAAAGATCTATATATAAAACAAGTATTGTTGCGTACGCTTTGCTTAAAGAACATAAAATGGTGGGGGCTTCTTGGCTGCGAGAATATCGTTTTGGTGGTCCTTGCTACCAATGAAGTCACAGCTTGTAACTTTTGAGTTTAAACGAACTTCATTAAATGGGTAAGGTCAAGTGGCGAAATAGATGCAATTTTATATAATTGAAACCCGTGGCCATTTATACCCAATCAGCCAAAACGTCTAATTATTTGGTTTTCTCTGAGATCGATCCTATCCTAATCTTATTAATTAACTGGAGCAAAAAGAACCTATTAATTCTCAACATATTTAATCTTTTTTTAAAGTGATTAATGATGATAATTACCTCAAGGGGTTGTGGGTTAATTTCTTTCTGCCAGACGTAGGAAATGGCATGAGATTTGATACCCTCTAGTCTTGGATAAGAAATTAACCGTGTCTTAGTATGGGTCAAGAATGAAACATGTGATGTGGGTCACACAAGCTCCTATATATTGCATGCTGCCCGAAGAGGTACTTAGATAATTTCTTTCTGCATGGAATATGCATATATGATTAATAGAATGGCCGGGCGAGTCATAATAATTAACATGCATGAATCACTCGTTTTCATGCATGTGAGACCATGAGTGGCTTTGGAAAAAGCGTGAAAGAGAAAAGTAAGCCTCCACGAATATACGAAGAAACTTGGAGGAAATTATCAGGCGCATACTTGGAAACCAAACCAACCTCTAAAGCATTTAAAACAAAGCCTTTGAAAACTGAGTTCACGTCGCTTGATATCAAAGTCCTTTTACGAGTACCTCATCATGACCGCGGGAGATACAGTATTACGTACTGACCCGTTTTCTTGATTCAAGGTCCTGCGGTACTGCTAGCTTGCTTCTCTATTGGTAAAGAGTCAGGATTCGTTGCTTCAATGCTATCTAGCTGATCTCATGGTTTGTTTTACATTTAATAGTGCCTTTTTCACATTTTGGCTGGTCAATCTCTGACACCCAATAACTTTGTTTATCTTCCCCAATAATCTAACAAGTTAAGGTTATCGTATTCTTTCTTCCCAAAATCGGAACCCTCACCCTTCTATCACGGCAGGGTCGAGCGACTAAACCAAGTCATGAACTATATAAAAATTGTTCAATCTTTAAAATTTGCTTCCAGATTGGTCCATAAGTTATAAATTAAGATAACATCACAGAGATTATATAAGTTGACAATTTCTCGATCAAACAAAACCGTGGAACTGACTACTCTGATTATATTCATAGCTCAATTTGACCCCAGGAAAATTGTCAATATTCTATGACACGACTGGAAAAGTCCTGATTAGTACTCATGATCCACCACTACGTGACACCCACCAATTAATTAATATATGTTTTACATCTATTCTAACTTAACTAACTATTATATAATTAGTTAGTTGCTATGTGAACGTTATGAACTCTTCAAACTAAAGCCTCTCGGTGTTTTAGAACATTGCGACATAATTCTCTTTTCGATCCCTTGGACTTTTTCTTTCGGATATGTGGTATATATATATGTGTGTGTGTGTGTGTTAAATAAGATATATATATATATATATATAATGAGAAAAATATTATGCATAGGGGTTTTTTAGAGTGAAATGATCAAGCTATAACTAACAAACAACCAAGTTGCGTTATGTTTAAGCATTCAGTCAAAGGATTCAAATTTCGACCAAATGATCAGGAACAATATACTTTCAAATCTCGACCAACAACATGAGGAACAATATACTTACTTGCTACTTGAGACGGGCCTGAAAACTGTCGAATAAGAATTTAATTAACATTTAGAATTTGTGTGCTTTTCAAACTTCAGATCGCCCATGAAATTCACGTCGGAGTACTAACTGTAGGTCCTCCAATATAATTAAGTATGATGTTACAGAAAAGAGAGTAAGTATGTAAATTGTTCGAGATATTGCATGTTACACTCTTAGTCTTGGGGACATAATTGGTGAATGATGCGTATGTATGGCTGCTTAATTGGTAGGTAGAACGTCCCTCAATGTTATATATGGAACGTACGTACCATTGAACCTTCACCAAACATAGGGCACTTTGCACGTGTTTATTTGTCTTCAAATAAGTGTGCGATGGCTTCCTCCCTAGATACCTTTTGTAATTGAAAGTGGAAATCCAAGTGGCATTAACTATACCCTCATGACTTTTTCAAAACATTAAATTCTTCTTTTCCACACTCGTACAGTGCTTTAAAACCGTCAACCGTCCACGTAGTCATTTTTTATGCAGCACACCTCAGTTTTGTCTTGGACCAAGCTGTCTCTGTCCCTGATACTTTCAGACGAACACATTGCGATGAATATTTACATGCACAGAAATTGGAATTCTTAGCTCGACACTAATTCATTGGGATGGACGCCTTTGAAATTAAAGATAACTTTCTTTTTGATGAAATGAAAAGGAACGTGCATGCATGGAATGGATTATTGAATATCAATGGAAAAACTTTGAAACGGGACCTTCTGACGTCTCTGACTTCACATCTCCATCTCAAAAGGATATGTGGAATACCTAGATTGGCTGTGCTTCTTTTGTTTCCTAATTAACTTGCTGCGAAATTCAAAAGAAACTTCATGCTTTTCGAAATTTTGACGTCAAGGCTTTGGTTTCAAATTTGATGAATTCGATGCTTGATCAGTCTGGCTTAATATAGATCTAAAGGCTCCGTCAAGCTTTCATCAAGTTAACAAGGGAAAAGTTAAATCCTGCAGATCTGATCGTGTCGGTAAAAACAAAAACACAAAACAAAGAAAGAAAGACAAAGATCAAACTATTAGGGAAGATATCCAATGGCCGGGGTGTACCAAGGGGACAGTAGGCCAGGAAGTCTTCCCTCAAGGGGTACCACATGTACTTGTCTCATACCACGTACAACAATTAATATTATACGAATCAAAGACTCGCTCAATAGAGGTAGGGAGATGCAAGCAGCTCAAGTCTACCTCTGAACATGATTTCTTGAGCTGGTGGAGGTCTATCCTCACAACTACTTTAGTCTGTGGGTTTTACAATCTTTTAAAAAATGGTCATTTAGTTTCCATTTTGGTTAATTTAGTCTATAGTTTATTTTTGTTTATCAATTTAGTCTAGTCATCTGACGGCCTTACACGTCATATCCAATAAGAAAATGACATGTGTAACAAAATTTATTTAAAAATATCAGTTCAATTTTCTTTACGCCATGTGTCATTTTTTGATATATAAACAGAATGACCAAATTGATAAATAAAAATAAATTAGAGTCGAAATTAATCAAAACATAAAATCCGAAGACATTTTTTAAATATTAATATTTAATTGTGTTACGATTGAAATTAAGGCCTCCCTCTGAATTTTTGCCTTGGGCCTCCGTTTTGCATTAAGCCGCTCGAGTTTGGGGCATGGATCCTTCCTTCGACAAGAAGTAACCCACCCACCCACCTTGCGCAGACTGCAGAGGGGATGGGGAGGGAAGGGCCCTCCAGTAATGGCACTGTAACCTGTTGGAGTCGGCTGTCTGCATGGGGTGGAATATTATCGTCCCCGCGCAGTCAACAACGTGCAGGTGGGGCCCTAACTACAACGGCGACTACGAAGTGAGGATCCAGCTGCATCTACCACAGGGGAGCCAACCCCCAGTGTGAACGGGAGCCCAGATCGGGAGCCAACCCCCAGCGAACGGGAGCCCAGATCTGGGCTCCCCGGGGTGGGTGGCTCCCGGCCACCCCTTGTCAGGGGAGCTGTCGAGCCACCCCTCGAGGCGGAGCCACCCCGGCGACGGCTGGGCTCCCTCAGGAGAAGGGGGTGCGGGTGGTCTCTTGTTTGGTTTTTTTTTTTTACGAAGATGCCTATGTGGACAGCTTGGTGAATTATTTTTTTTAAATTGATACACGTGATGAGATTTTATTGGGTGTGACGTGTCTCGCCATTAGCTGACTGTACATATAATGGACAGTAGAATTAAATCGACAAACAATAATAATCTAAGAACTGATTTCAACAAATTTAAAACCTAAAAACCATTTTAAAAAAACGTATAAAACTTAAGAACTAAAATGGTAAATAATCCTTTTTTAAAAAAAAATTGGACTTTTTAGGAGTATCTATTAGGCTGTTTTTTAGCTCATTTTAGGCCTTTTTTTTAATAGTATCTTTTGGAGCTTATTCGACGGGCTGTTTCGAAGCCTATTTGCATACTTGAAACTTCTTGAATTTTTTTGAGGGCTCCGAATTTGCCATGTTTTTACTCTAACATTATTTAATTTATTTTTCTACACATTTACATACTACAAAAACATTGTAGGTGAATTTCTTTCAACATTTACATACCAAAAATACATTAAAAATATAGGTCATTTTATCAAGTTCAATTTGTCTTCTATAATTATATTAGACTATGATCATATTGGACTAATGGCCACTTTGTTTCCTCTCATATTCAAATTCAAAGTGGCTGAATTAATATGCAAATTGCAAAATTGGCTGTAATACATAACATATTCCATATTTCACAAACAAAAAAATACACAAAATCTAAATACTAAGTAATAAGTAATAAGGAACACCACCATCTCAATATTCAACAAAAGTCCAACTAAACATTCGACAAAAGTCTAAGGGCATGTTCGTTTCCTGATAATTGATGAATTTGAATCCAACATTTGTGTACCGTAAACCAAACATGTTTAAAATAAGGATGCAAGAAATAAGTTTCTAACTTTACCCTGGACAAAATGATGATTAATTACCAACGTATCCTCAAATAATATGTTAAGGGCAAAAAGATCGAAGGATAAAATAGGTTTGTGCAAAACATGTAACTCCCACATGTTCAGTTAGTTAAATTTGAAAAGAACATGAATGGACAGAATCACCCTGATGAATGCGTTGAGGTTAGTTGACGGTGAATATGGCCATTTCACCTTTACCAAAGCTGACTTCCCCGTGTTGACGAGAAAGAAGCTCAGCATCTCTGGCAACCGTACGAACCACGGCGGGATGAGAGGACCTGCGCCTGGAGCCCAGCATCCCCCGTTGTTGCATTTTATCTTTTGTTTTGTCAAGGGGAATGCCCATCTGGGCCTTAAAAGGACCGAAGTGGTCAATAATAATATGCTTAACTTTCACCCAACTGCTCTCTTTTGAAAGACTGACATATTTTTGCTGCTGTTGTTGTATTGGAAGAATACTTTATTGATAAATTCCACTATGCTTTTAAACCAATAAGTCACATAGGTAACTTGTCTGTCATGAATATAGGCCCTTTTAACATGCTGAAGACACTGTTTTTCGTGTGGTGACATAAATGTTCTTTATTGAGAAAAGAACTATGAATTTTGGTTTCTTTTTAACATGCTGCATACATTGAGTTTTCTTTTAAAGTTTGGTTACACCGATGTACAGCGCCTTTACAATAAAAAATAAAAAATAGAAAGTAAAAGAGATATTCGAAATTATAATAAATATTATAAATATATATTAACATTTGTATCACAATAAAAAATAGAAAATAAAAGGGATTTTCAGAATTATAATAAATACCAACATTTGTATCACAATAAAAAATAGAAAATAAAAGGGATTTTCGAAATTATAATAAATATTATAAATAAACATCAACATTTGTAACACAATAAAAAAAATGAAACATAAAAGGAATTTTCGGAATTATAATAAATATTATAAATAAACATCAATATAAATATTATTATATATTTTATCTTCTACACACATCCCAATAAAGGTAATCTACAAACAACAACCTTAAAAAACATCATTTCTTTTTACACACTCATTAATAAAAAGTCAACAAATTCTACATAAACATCAATACAACTCTAACATCACCTAAAACTTCTCAAAACGAACATGCCCTTTGACTGTCCAAGTGTCCAACATAAGCAACATAAGTATCATAAGTCACAAGTCCAACATAAGTAACATGAGTCAATCACAAGTCCAACAAAAGTAAATAACAACAAACAAGCAACAAAATATTGAGAATCATCTCAATCATCCACAATGATCATCCCAAGTGCTATGTCAGTCATCCAAAGTGATAAGCGTGATCTCGGTATCAACCTCTGAAAAGTGCAAAATAAATATATCAAATTCATAAGAATTGAAGACTTATAATTATTAATTATTAAACAACAAATCTTAAAGTGATTACCTACATCGAGCGTATAACTTTTAGGATACTCCATAATATTTGATGATTTGTCTCCCACATCTATTTTTGGTGCTGATCGCAACCAGTTTTGAGCATATATAATGATTTTAACTATTTTTGGAGTTAAAGAACTCCGAAAAGATCGAGATGCTCCCAGGTGTAGAGAGTAGTGTCCATGTCCATCCCAATTGAGAAACAAAGTTTCATACACTTAACTAATGCATAATCCAAGCCAAGAAAAAAAAAAAAAAAAACCTAATGCATGATTCAAATAATGAAACTAATCCAAATAATCAAACAAAGGAAAATAATCATCTATACCTCTTGATAAACTTATATTGATAAACTTATATGATACTATTTATATTGTAAACCAAAAGATAGAAATTTGAAACTAATATTTATAGAGTAACTAAAAAATAAAATTTGAAAAAAAACAAAAAAAGAGACATTGTTAACAGTCATTAAGCTCTAAAGTCTAAATCAATATCCAATAGATATGTATATATTACCGAGCAAATCTTAAGCAACACTATGCAAAGAAAAAACCTCATTCAAATTAATCAAATAATTACTAATCAAACCATCACAGATTCGCAAACTGACCAAATAATCAAACTAATCACATAATCCAGGACTCAAACTAACTATTAATCAAATAATCAAAGACTCACAAACTAACCAAATACTCAAATACTCAAATAATCAAACTAATCACATAATCTGGGACTCAATTAAATACTAATCAAATAATCATAGATTCACAAACTAACGAATTAATCAATTAACAAGCTATATAATTCAAGACTCAAACTAATTACTAATCAAATAATCAAAGTAATAACATATTCAACATAATCAAACATTCAAACGAACCTAAATAATCAAACATTAAATCAAATAAAATCACAAACCGGAGGCTCAAGGGTGATTGACAGTGACGGCATTCTGCGCAAAGAGACATCGGAGAGGGAGACTTTGAGAGAGTGAGTAGCGAGAGAGGGGGCCAGGGCTAGGTAGAGAGGCTCTGAGGCAAACGAGCAATCGGGACTTCAAAAAATTCCCGATTGCTCGTCGTGGGTTAGGGTTTTTATAATTTTATCTGATTTTTGGAAACTGATTCTGTTTTCTATTTTATTAAATTTTGGCAATTATTTTTGTATTTTTCTAAAAAAAATTTACATTTGTTTTATATTTTTCTAAATTTTTGTAAGTTATTGTTTTGACTTTTATTCATTAAATTTTTTGATATTTTTTTTTATAATTTCTATCATGTTTTACAAATAGTTTTATAATTTTATATTTATAAATACTTTTTTAAAATTTTATATATTTTTATATATTTCTAAATATTTGTGGGTGGTTTTTTTGAATCTTTTGAATTTTTTATTTTTTAAATTTATTAAGTACCTCGAGCTTTTTTTAGTTTTTTAATAAATAATGGAAGTGACATGTTCAAATTTAGCTATGTCATCAATTTCCGTTAAAATCTTAACGGAACCCTATCAGAAAGATGGATTTGTCCTTAACTTGTCACCTGGACTAATTTATTTAACTTTGAACCCCATGGACCAAAACATCACAACCTCAAACTACAAGAATGGTTGGTGCAATTAAGTCTTATACGCTAAGGAAGTCAATGTTTTTCTCTGTTTTTTATGGGTATAAAAAGACCACGAGAAATCTTCGCTTCTAGTCACCGAATTATCTCTCAAATGTCATTTGCTGGTATGTATTACAAAGTTATCATATTTAACTCTCAAACTACCAAGATACAAGAATGTTCACTCTCTAGTACGATCCTACAGTTGAGCCGTTGAGATGAGTAAAAATAGACTACATTGTATAATATTGACAATTGGATTCTATAACAAGGGTAAACATTAATGAAGTTTAGTAGTTTAGAGGTTTAGTATGACTTAGTTGATAATTTGAGAGCTCAAAAAGACATTTGACCTATAATTCGAAGTGAAAAGTGATGTTTCTCAAGCGCCACATGAATCACTTGCATATATATACTAGGGTTGTTCAGTTTGATGATCAATCCTAATTTTTCAGAAACCAATAATCTCAGTTCAGTGGTCAGTGAGGGGGCAAAAATTAATCGAGGGAGTCGGTTTTCACCCCTATTATATACTCGTTGTTTCTAGGGATGGATGACCCCTCCAAAGGATCTAAATAATGAAAAAAAAAAATGGTGGATCTTTATTATATTTTCATGGATGTTCCTTCGGAAATTACCTTATAGTTTCTACCGAATAATATTCTAGTTTTTCAAAAATATTGAAAATGAGAAGAAAAAAATGTACTGGGTACATTTACTATTTTGCACTAGTACTACTCCGTCAAGATAAAACCTTCTAAACTTCAAAAAAATTTCTGAATACAACTATACCATTTCATATAAATAAATAATGTCTCCGGTCCAGTCTCCGTTAAGACTACAAAATACGGCTTAGTCTCCAAATAAAAGACTACAAAGTAAAGTTCCTTACATTCTAAAGAATACCTTGAGATTTTTTGTCAAGTCAAACTTTCGGAATGTATTCCACCTTGAGCATTTTCACCGTCATTTGCTTAGTTCTTAAGTCGCACTACGTCTAAAGGACCAAGAGACTCTCCTCAAAGTACAACATGATAAACTGCTCCGAGTCTATTTGCGTCCTAAATGACATTTCGTACCGGAATATATATATACAGAATACCGCAATATTTTTGTTTACCAATATCACGGAATATCAGATGGTAGCAGTTAAAGCCTCTCTTTCATATTTTCCTTTTACGGGCCCTGTCTTTCATGCAATCTTCCTATTTCTTTTTCCACATTAAGGCCCAAGTTTTTAATTTCTACAACTTGCTAACAAAGCAGCCAGGAATACCATTCAGCCCATCCCAATCCAGCCCAGCCCAGTACCGCATCTTGGTTCTGCTAAATTATTAATGAAGTCATAGAAAATGAAAAAAAAAAAAATTATTTAATGGAGTCTTGGTCGCCGTGGCTGGATTAGTTGCAGCTCAACCCAACAAAACCGAGCGCATGCCGGCCCTTGGTAACTACACCACAAGAATGAGCTTCTGCTTTCTCCGATCCAAGTCTTGTGCATGCATATGCAACATCTAGTTATAAGTAGCCTAGGGGTTGCCCAAGGCACTCAAAATAGGAAGGCCTCCAATTTAAAATTTGCCTCAATAAGTCTATTAAATGAATGTTTAATGTTAAAGACTCAAAATTTTAAAAAAAACTATATTGATTTGTATAAAGTTTTAGTTAATTTTTTATTTTAAAAAGAGACCTATTGAACCTGGAAGTCATTAACTCTTCACTTTTGTAGCTGTTTATAAAATCTCCTTAATTAAAGCCATAAGTGATCTACCGGCCTCTTATTTAAAGGATATTAATTACCAATTGATTCAAATGAAAGCCTATAAAACTAACCCTATAAAGTCTCCTTAAAATTAGTTGCCAATTGATTCAAAGATTGATAGTGGCATAATATTAGTAGAAGAATCATTTAGAGCTAATTATTTTATTCATATAGTAGATCAAGCTATTTCCTCAATTGAAAATAGATTTCAACAATTTCTAAAAATATTTTTTATTTTTTATTTAATTTGAGAAGGTTAAAATCTTTGGATGAAGCCAAATTGAAATATTTAAAAACATGAAGATCATGTTGATATTGATGGTTTAGATTTTTTTTTTAGAATTAAAAATGTTAAGAGATTTTAAGAATAGAGACTTATACTCCAGTTGAAATATTAACCTATAAAAAGATTAAGAACCCTTTGTCAAATTTAAGTATTGTTTATAGAATATTATTGACAATACTTGTAAATAAATTATTACAAAAATGATAAATGAAATAGACATATTATTACTTCAAAATGATATATTAACAAATCTGAAATACAAAATTTTGATAAATAATTTTGCATATCAAAAAGACAAAAGAATAAGCTTTAACTAAATTATATTAATTATTTTATATTTAAATATATTATTTTATAAATTATTACAAAAAACCTCACTTTCAAATTTTTCTTAAGGTAAGAGCAGCGGCTTCTGTCCAAATTGCAGTGGAATCATTAAAGTAAGGAATAGAGGGATGGCGTCATAAGTGTCTACACACTAAAATGACATAATGAAAAATATATATATATATACACATACAGTAGAACCCTAACCATATAGTACGACCCTAAGTTGCGCACATTTGTGTCAATTTGCCCTCAGTCTAGTTGTCTAGATGTGATTCATGGACAAGAGCATATCTACCTAAGCAAATAAGATTACTCTGTAATATTTAATTTTCTTTCTTACCTATGTCGATATAATCCGCTCCGTTTAAATGGGTGTGAGGTTTTAATCATATCTTCAGTTTTTTTCTTTTTTTTTGTTAATTGCTCTTTTGATGTCAAATTGTCAATGGTGGAAGTTTTAAAAAAAATTATTTTTTTTTTAAAAAAAAAAAACTTACACTAGACCTTTTTTTTTTTCTTCAATTCCAAAGACCTCTTTCTTTTGATTTTGCATTCCTATTCTGAAATGAAATGATTAATCAGATTTTTTTTTTCTGAATAGGATAGACAGATCATTTGCAAAAAAAAAAAAGGATCAGTGGTTTTTTAATAAGAAAGCATTAAAAAGGCAAAAAGAGAAGAGTGTATTACTTTCTTTTTTCGGGTTAAGTAAGTGTATTACTTTCTTGCTGCAGGACAAACAGATAAAATCGTGAACAATCATTTAAGATCTCGTTTGCAGGTGACATAGCACGGATAAGAAAGTAGTCTCACTCGCTCCAAACAAATTTAAGGGTGCGTTTGTTTGCTTGTAAAATTATAATTTATTTTATTTATTTTTGGATATTTAGTAAGTACTTGAAAATAAGGTCAAAGTAAAAAATTTTCAAGTCAATTGTAAAGTTCTATTATTTTTCAGAAAACAAACTAAGTTCAAATTTTCTGTAATTTTTTTTTTGGGAAATTACACTTTGCACCCTTGAACTATGGGGTACCTGACACTTTGTACCCTCTTGTCTTGATTTCGTAACATTGGGCCCCTAAACTTCTGATTTCTGTCGATTGCCACCCCGAAGCCAATTTCTCCGTTAAGACTGACAGTATTAAGCGCACGTGCCGTTCACGCCAGGCACTTAAAAATTTTCTCCCCGTTTTGCCCTCATTATTCTCGAAGACTCGATTTCCTCCCTCCAACACTTAACCCAAATCTATTTCCCCTCCCGACAGTTCTCCATTTGCACTTAACAACACTCGAACTTAACTCAACACTCGAACTTACCAGGGCAAGGTCTTCGGCGCTGAGCATTTCGCATCTGTTGAGCAATAATCATCAATTAAACTTTGCTAAAGGTATGCAATGGGCTTCTTCTGATTTTTTGAAGATGAGTTCTTCTGATTTTAGGGTTTTCGCGTTGTAGATGTGGTTTTGCAAGGGTAGCGCATTTTTAAGTGACTTGCATGCATAAATAGTATTGAATCGTAGAATTTGTCTTCTTCGGGTGGAATTTGTCTTCTCTGTGTGGAATTTTGGTTTGCCGAAGTGGTCTTGCTTTCCTGTGGTCCCCTAGTGTCGGTCTTCTTGTTTATTGCTCAATGTGGTCCCTTGGTGTCGGGCTTACTTTTCACTCAATATTGGTTTGCCGAAGTGGAATTTTGGTTTGCCGAAGTGGTCCTGCTTTCCTGTGGTCCCCTGGTGTCGGGCTTACATTTTCACTCAATATTGGTTTGCCGAAGTGGTCCATAACCCATAATGTAATCTGTATATGTTTTTTGTTTACCTTTTCAAAAGCACGTGGGTCTCTTTTGTTCACGTTCTGCAGATAAAAAAACTGCACAAGTTGCTTTCCCACCACAAGTGCACTTATTTTAATGTTTATGGTCGATGCACTAAGCTCCTACCCTGTCTGTTGTTTTATTTTTATACTTTACTGGATGTGTGCTGAATTTTAATACACTTATTTTTATGTTACGTGGGTGAAGATGTCTCCCCGTAGTTTTTCCTAATTTTGCAACAATATACTAGCCTAATTATATGTGGGTCTGGTTAGGGTTGATAACAGGTTCAGTTCAGGATGGATTAACATAATGTATTTAATTCAGCAACATTAGGTCCTTTATTATATGTCAACCTACCAGCTAGAATTCTAGAGTACTGCTGATATGAGTTATTTGTTTTATAATTCATTCTTCTGTTATGGTATGGTATTGAACATTGAACCTTCCTGTTATGGGAGTCAGGAAATGCCATATATTGGAGGTATAATTAATGAATTAAGCTAATATTCCTCTACTAATGGGGGGAATCAAATAGGATATCTTGTTTATTCTGAAACATTGTTCTAGTAGTATTCCAGCATTTTGTTTCTTTCCAAACTTATGGGGGGGAATCAAATAGGATATTTCACAATGTGATCTGAATTTTATAGACTAACCCAGTGTTTTATTTTACCTGGCAGGTGTGTTGCTTATAATTGCACAATTGGGAGTACTGCTCTGTGGGGCATTTATAGACTTATCCATTGTTTAAGGTGAGCTTAATTTAATTTTTTATATAGTTTTACATTTCGCAATGTGATCTGAAATTTATATACTAACCCAGTGTGTTTTATTTCTGGCAGGTGTGGTGCTTTATAAATTCTTAACATGCCATCTGAGTTTCTTCTATTTGAGGTGCACTATGGCGGTAGATTTAGTAGGAACTTCGGGTGTTCTTACGTGGGTGAAGATGTGTCGGTGTATGACGAAGCATATGATGCAGATTGCTTGTCATTTTTTGAACTGGAGGATATTGTGAAAGCATATGATATAAGCCTGGTGACCTGATCTACTACAAGCAGCCAGGGAAAACTCTCGATGATGGTGTTGTCCTTGTGTCATCTGATCATGACGTTCTGGCAATGGTGAGGTGTCATGCGGGAGAAGCTGTTGTGGTGCTGTACTTAGTTTCATTCAGTGAAATTCCAGAGGGTGAGCTGAATGGGGAGGATGTTGCAGAAGGTGTTGAAGAACGTGAGAGACATAGATTAGGGATGAATGATCCGTTTTGGAATCAAGTCCTTAGCAGCGATGATGAGCTTTTTGACGTTGAGGTGGCCACCGTTCGTAATGACGGTGCAGGACCTTCTTCTGCTGGAGGTCATACCTCTAGTGGGGCTGATGGAGGTGATGATTCTGGTGACAGTTTTTTTAGCGCCTGATGGAGGTGTGATGGAGGTGACGATGGAGGTGATGAGGACCATCTGAAATTCCTCGCGACCCATCTAAAGGAAAGCAGCCAATCACTGAAGAATGTATCAGCGATGGTACTTATTTTTTGTATGATTTTTATTGTAAAGTTTTTTTTTTTGCTCATTTTACTATACAATATAACTGTTTATTTTGTGCTGCAGATAGTGTCTCGGATATTGGAAGAAGCGATGTTTTGGAGTCTCCCAAAGTTACTGAGGCAGAGGATGATGTGATCAATAGTCTACCTGAAGCGTACCCTGGACCTTGGAGTTAACACGGTATATTCAGACTTGGGTGGTTGTTGAAGCTTGGGAATGAAGGGTTTCTCGCATCATAATGGCAGGATGTTTATTTTTAAGTAAGCTGTGTCGTTGGAGAAAGTTATTAGCCAACATCCTCATTCAGGTATTAAGACGGATTGGGAAATATTATAGTTACCATGAATATTGAGATATTGTATAAGGTGATACTATCTCTGCAGAGATGCACGAGGTGTGAAGTCATAAAGTTTATAAGGTGCGATAGAAAGGCGAGAAGTTACTCTCAGATAATGCACGTGTTACAGTGTGACTAACCATCGCGTGCAATGCCATAGGAAAGTATGATAGGAGTCGAGACTAGTATGGAGCGCAAGGATCTTATACTACTAACATATTCGTTGAAGGCATTTTTCATAGCCTGTCACAGCCTTTTATCTTGCTGGTGGATATGTGAAAGATTGATCAAGGCATATGCTAGCGCGTCTATTAGGAGAGCGGCACTTGGCAGAGATTTTGGCAGAGACAATTCAGATAGTTATGAGGTGTTTGTGAGGAACATATGGCGAAGGTAATAGACGTTGTAGGGAATCTAGACCAGAGGAGTTGCATACTAGTAATGTTCGTGTGGAGATGAGATACTCCCGAGTCGACACCTTTACACGTTCCAGCGAATGGTTGTTACGCTGGCACGATGAAACAAGTTTCTTTATAAGTGGGTTTTGACGCAACACTATATGAATGATGGACCTCTGATATGGGTAGTATTATATGACATGGGAGCAGTCGGAAATTGAGCTCATAATAAACTTACACTACTCTCTGACAAAGAATCAAACAGATAAATAATGTACAGCTATGCAAAGCTGGTGGGTGTAGCTGGAGTCAGATTGGAGATTGGTTTCTATGGACTCTTTGAATCGGCGAACTTGGTCAACCGCATTTATGTGCACTGGACATTTATTATCGATCGTTAAAGAGGAATGGAAAACTTGCTTGTTAAATCACAATTATGTACTTCAAACTTTATTAAATTCTACGATGCATAAATTGTCAATTTTTACTCCGCATATCTCAATATAGGTTATGTGTAGGGACTGATCTCTGCTTTCGAGGCATAGTGAGTTGCAATTAATAGCCACCAGTCGCTAAGCACAACCGAATATGCATAAAACGCACTGTTGCTAAACCAGATTAACAGGAATTTTGGTACAATACCGGACGGCGCTTTTGAAAAGAGTTTATGAGCGATCATAACTATATCTAGATACATTCGGATATGAAAATAGATGAAAGTTTTGTCACAGCTGATCATACTGAAGTGATGGAGGTCATGTCGACACGAAGAGTATGGAAAGTGGCTTTAATCGACAGCTAGAATAGATGATCATGGTCAAATCGAGCGTCACTGTTAATCAGATTCGTGAAATTTATGACATTTCTAGTGAACTATTGTCTGAGTGCTTAAATTCGTCATCTGGAAAGCTGCGAGTGACATAGAACATATAGATTTAGTTGTTTCGACTTAGATTGATCTGGAAATAGTTGATGCGTATCGTACATTATAGATTTATTAAAGGGTTTCGAATGGCAATACAAGGGGCTAGGGTACAAAGTGATCAATCTGTCCCTTACTGCATAATAATAGAGAGAACGTATGAGGCTTGCATGCCGAAGAGATCTTGTCACTTGCTTTCAACATATGCGTGGTCAATGTTGTTCCTAGTGGATCAGCAGACGATGGCTAACAGGTTTTGTGGTTCACTCTACGCTTTAGAAGATGTGTGTTGCCGAAGTGGGATAATTGACGGAATTCCAAGTCCTCAGCATTCTCTGCCATAGGGCCCTGTGTTAGGCATTGGCGGCATACCCAGAGGTACTACGGAGGACTGTGTAGTTAAGCGAACATGTACATTGCTGATGTTTAAGTATGAATGTCTAGGTTCTATAGTGGCTAAGACAGAGAATGGATCGGACTAGTCTACGATCCATTGGTATCCTCCTACCATGGAAGTTCTAAGAAGTTTGGAAGGAGAGGCAGTATGACCTTGAAGAAGATAATTGGTCATAGCGTATGACGAGGTGGAGTAGCCATGAGCGTGTAAAGGAATGTAGAAGCAAGCTGGCACGAATACTATAGGGTACGTGTATAGGAGAGATAGTAGTCGAGTACATATTGAGGTACGTCTTGATGTGCGCATGAGTGTATTGCTGCTGCCGCAGCGATTTGTTAGTTCGATTTGAGTGATAATTTGCAATGGGTCTGAGCAAGATTCTAGAGCTTGGACGTATGATGTCGTTTGGTGGTGATTCGGTTCATTAATTATAATATATTATAGTTTAGAGAATTTTTTTACTTGGTGGTTAATGGTGCTATTAATTGGGTAATTTTTTCTTATCTTGTGGAATAAGCCACAGTTGTTAATATCGAATTTTTTTGGTTGATACCGGGTGTGATTTTTCTTTTGGGTTTTTTTCTTTTTTTACTTGGCTAAACATATTATTGAGTTAAATTAGTTTAGTTTTTTTTTTTCGTTAATAATATATGGTTTTTTTGGGTTTTTTTTTTTATTTTTTATTTGAATGTGTTTTTTTTTTTTTTTTGTGTTTGGGTTTTTTGGTTTGTTTTTTGTTTTTTTTTTCTTGTTATTTTTTTTGTTGTCTTATTTTTTTTTATTTTTTTTGTTTTTTTTATATTTTGCTTTTTTTTTTTTTTTTTTGTATTATTTTTTTTTTATTTGTGTTTTTTTTTTTAGTTTTTGTTGGTTTTTTTTTTATTTTTTGTTTTTGTTTTTTTTTATTTTTAATTGTTTTTTTTTTTTTTTTTTGTTTTGTGTGTTTTTTTTTTTTGGACCGTTGGTGGTAGTGTTTGTGTGTGGTTTGTTATGGGGGTGGTGGTATTTTAATTTTGGTGGGTTGGTGTGTTTATATTTGTTTGTTTTTTTGGTGTTTGTTTTTGGTGGTGGAATGTTCAGAAAATATGAAGAAGTTTTTTATGGGTTATTTTTTTTGAAAATAAGTATATGTGTTATTTTGTTCTGTTGATTTTTTTGTTTTAGTGTTTTAGTGTGTATTTTAGATAATATTTTATTTTTTAGTTTTTAATTTATTTTTTTTTTTTGTAATTATATTAATTATAATCTTTTTTTTTTTTTTTTTAGATATTTTTTTTTTATTTTTTTATTATTTTTTTTTCCGCTACTTCCTTATTTCATTTTTCTATCTATTACATTATTTATTAATTTCTTTCATTGTCATTATTTACATTTTCCACTATATCTGACCTTTAAACTCTTTTTGGTTTGTGTCTCCTCGTACCTGTTGACTGCCTCTCTTATTCTTTTATTCTCGTGTATTGTACTTTTGATATACGTTATTCTTCTAATGCTTGGTTCATTCGTTTTATTTTCTTACCTGTCTTTTTTTCGTTTTCCTACAATCGTTCTCGTTTAATCTCCTCTTGCCTCTTCATAGATGAGCTAATGCAGCAAAGCTCTACAGCCTCTTATCCGCAGCTAAGCTTCTCCACATTGCTCCGCACTTCACTTTCACCTTCATTCACGTCCAACTAACACTTAAGCCTCCCTGTGCGCGCTCCATCCCCCCCACTTCTCTCTCTAGGATTCATGCCTTCTGATTTTCTGAGACAAGTAGTAGCTTTTGTAGACTTACACAGGCCTCTACTGAGTGAGTGACACGTTTCTGTTACCCCATTTGCTAATGCGCATGAGGCAACTTCCTGAGCCTCCGCAGTCTTCGAAGCTTGGACAGTATAGCACGGAAGGCGTTTTACTGTGTTGTTGTTATGAAACTTAATGGTCTAGTGCTAACAGTCTTGAATTTTTTTTATCTTTTGATCTATTTCGCCATCACACATCTCTACTTTTGTACTTTTGAATAACGCTTTCTCCTCTGTGATCCGAGTTTCGAGGTGCCACATCCAGCTCGTCATGCAGATCAAAAGATCTCGTCCGCCTCTCCCTCTAGACACCACAGCACAACTCAGCCTGGAAAGCATCTCACATTTCTACTTCGCCTTCTCGCAGCCATTGCTCCCTCCGCGGACGGCAGAATCAGCTTGGTAAACTCGGCATGTCAAACCGTAACCTTGTATCTTTCGTTTTAATCGTTAAGGAAGGTCATGTCGGCAATCTTTTCGACACAGCAGCTGGTTCGCTACTGCTTGGGCCTTTTGACGCAAGAGGATACGTGCACGATCGGTTTCGGAGGGTTGGAAAATTTTCAGCATTAAGTTCAGGTCATTTACGTGAGGCTATAGTAATTATATTGATCACTAGTCCCTTCAGTATATCTATTTTCGGCAATCTTAATTCTTAATTTCATTCTTCTCCCTTGTAGCTAATCCACATAGACGTTCTATTATTGGGTGGACAGGTAAACGTTTTCTTTAAATTGTGTCACATTTTGTAACTTGCATCCCTCTTCATAATTAATCGTTCTTTCTTTGCTTGCCTAGATCGGGTTTACCATAGTGATGAGACGAAAATACTACTCTATTAGGAATAGGAGCATATGACATCTACGAAATTAACAGGAATTGACCTAGCTACTATGGGGCGTCCGACTTTTGGTATGAGGCATCCTTATTCTTGGTCTATTGTGTTACACTTGTGTCTATTTCTCGGTAATTATCTACATCTCGTTGGTGTATGCTGGTGGGCTGTTTATATGACTGTGATCTATTGGCAATCTAAGAACTCACGCCCATCGTTCTCGATCATCTCTGCAATTGTCTCTGGAGTTTACTGATACCTTGATTTTGTTACATATTGCTGTATTCTATACTCATAGTAGTTCTGTGCGTGTTCTCACCTTATTCTTCGATATCCAATGGTATTATTGCTTTAGTTGGTGCTTTATATAGAGCTCAGGTTTTTTATTCATGTTTCATGTATGATTAGGTGAGAGAAGTATTTTTGTTTTCAACTTTTCGTGTCAGCATGAGTTATGTAAGTGGAGGCAGATAAAACAAATAATTCATATTAAACTTTCAAATATATCACTTTCTCGGAATATACCAAAACTGCAATGTACAACTAATACTTAGATATGCATTCTCAGCGTATCTAGTTACATGTTATCACTGTATGCAGATTTATGAAGAAGAGAGATTCATCACGAGTCCGTTTCATTTTCGATTTGGTCAACGCGCTCGCTCGCGGTATGGAGATTAGGAGAGCAGTTAATGAAAGAGAAAATTCGTTGTTACTAGCTCTAAGTCATTGTTGCACTTGAATTCAGCAGTGTAGCGATTCATTTGGATGGTAGATGGATAATGTCTGTCTTGAATCACGATAGTAACCATGAACCTAATAGGCTACAGGGAAGAGTGAAGATTGTGGGTTAATCGTAAACATTTCTTGGCTCAGTTTTGGGAATGTTTTTCGATTTGCGCAAACTCTAGATAGAATGATAACTATTAGGTTAGAGAATATGTTTAGGGATGATATGTCATATTGTGTTGGAGGTTTGTAGGTGTGAATGTAAGTAACACTATTTAGGTAATTGGGATAGATGATACTACAACTAGTTTTTTATGAATATGTAATATTATAGATAGTAGGCTTTAGAGGTGCTTTGGGACTCTTTTTAATGTAGTTTTATTAATATATTATTAGATATATATAAAAATAAATATGTGGGGGTTAAATTTTTAGCACTATTCTGGTCATAGCTATTTTGTATTATGTCTTTTAAAAAATGTATTTAATGAATACAATTTTTCTGGAAGATATTTATGCTGACTTTAAAAATGGATTAATTCTTTTATTAGGTTTGATGTTTATTTTTCATCATTTCTCTTTATGGTAGTTTACTCCGGGTACATACACAAATCTTATAATTTCGCTTTTAATATCAGATAATGGATTATAAAAAAATAGCAATACAAGGTACATAGCAATAATTCATAGCATACAGGGTAGGTAGCAATACAAATTTCAAGAACTGCCTTTGAAGGCACTTACATGTTCAGCAATACAAATGATAGATTTCCATTTACATATCTCACTACTACATATGTCAATATTGTTGAAAATACAAGCCAATCATCAAGGCAACTATATGACCAAATTCAAACTTCACTTTATGGTGCCAATGGTAGAGAAACACCCACTTCCTTCTTTGTAACATACATAGAAGGCAACAACAACAAAACAATCAACACCCACGAGAAAATCAACATCCTCCTATAGAATTTCTTCTCATCATCGTGACTATATTTTGTGGAAACCAACTCTAATCGTAGCCGTGCCATATTGTGTTCTATCATCGCACTGCACTTCGCATACTCCTCCTCCATCCTTGCATGCGCTTCCCATACTCCTCCTCCATCCTTGCAATGCGTTTCGCATACTCATCCTCCTTTGTTTTGAGATGACTCTCTATTTCAATCTCTACACGTGTCCTTTCGTGCCTCTCCCGAATACGGCTTAAAACCCTCCTTCCATAGATACACATAGGAGGATATCACATAAAAAACCCCATGATCTCCCAAACTGCATTCATATCATGTATAAAGATTTCAACGCAATAATAAACATACGTACTAAAACTACATATACAAGGTATTACCTTGTGGTTCACACAACTAAAAAACCTTCTGCCAAAATTTGCTTCTGTGTAGGCAGTCTTCAGGCAAGATTCAACTCCACAGTAACAAATAGGAATTTTAGTTGAATCTCCATCTATGCTTGTTGCCGAACTTGCAGTACTTGGCAATGCAGGTGAATTGCTTAAAAAATATGTGAAAATGAAGAAAACAGAACCATTACAACTCAATTAGAAAGAATTAGTATTGGCTACTAGTTAAACATTTCAAAAAGAGTTAGGTCATCACTATACCAAGCACTATTCAGTAACTGCTCATCATGCTTATTGACGAAATTAGTTATTCTTCACAATATAGGATCAATATTTACCAAGATGAATAGGAGATATCTGCTAGCATATGCAATAAAATGTTTGGAGTCCTACAGATATGTCTCTGTTATTAAAGAATATTTCAAGCCAAATTTGTGCTGCTTATTTGCCTATCCTTTTTAAATTGCTTATTTGCCTATCTCATGGTGTTACTTGTCTACACTTCTTACAGAATGTGCTTTCATATTTGTATATCTGTCAATCAACACAAGAGATACTACTTATGTATATGTATTTCACATTACTTTATATAGAACTAGTCCAACGAAACCTAGGGAAGAGTATAAGAAACTAGCCACTAAATCCAGTTAAAGTCTCTGAAATAGAAAATACACTTCCCACGAAAGAGACCAGATTGTTTGAAGAAACGTTCACAGCAACGAGAGGGAAAAATGCACATCATATAGAGCAAGGAGAGAGAAAAATGCAGAAGCTCTTACCACTGTGACGCCATTTCCGAACTATTTCTTCGGTTAATTTGGATTTCAGGCGCCGCTAGGGCTCAACTATTTCTTTGGGAGGGAATGCCAGATTTTCGACTGCTCAGGAAAAGATACTTCGGGGAGGGGATGAATGCGTATTTGAAATTCTAAAAGGATAGAATAATTGAGGGCAAAACGGGGAGAAAATTTTTAAGTGCCTCACGTGGACGGCACATGCGCTTAATACCGTCAGTCTTAACGGAGAAATTGGCTTTGGGGTGGCAATCGAAGGAAATCAGAAGTTTGGGGGCCCAATGTCACGAAATCAAGACAAAGGGTGCAAAGTGTCAAGACCCCATAGTTCAGGGGTGTAAAGTGTAATTTTCCCTTTTTTTTTGTTAACATTATAGTACGCCCCATGTCTATGAAAACAAGTCATTAAGTCTTCCTCAAGTTTCAAAATATTTTATTACGCTCCATATGTTTCAAAAAAAATTAATTCTTGCCTTCCCTTTGATTTAGCCGTTAAATCAAATGCAAAATAATTAAAATGTCTTTTTAAGACAAAATTTTGAAAAAATTTAAAACTTTTAAAAATAATATTTTTAACATAAAAATTAAATTTAAAAGTTGCATATGATATTTTTATATTCTTCTCCCTCGCTAACAAAAATTAAGTGAATCACCTGTAGCTCCCTTTTCTCGACAACCACCTGTAGCTCCTCCACCTTCTTTTCCAGCAACTGCTCTCGAGGCTGCTGTGCGCCGCGTTCTGATTCACGGGGCCCCACTCCCTGACACCTCAGGCTCCACTCCTCTATTCGGGCCCTCGCCTGTTTCTGACGGCTGGGTAGCTGCGTCTAGGGAATCCCAGCCTCTTTCGTCGGTTCACGATGCCTGCGTGGAACATAGCAGCTTTTACCTGAATTTGGAGAGGGATATTTAGCGTGAACAGGGACAGTCGTCTGACACTCTGTCTATGGTTGAGTCCTTTGAGAGGCAGTTAGACCTTATGCCTGTAGACCCTGGGTGCTTCGCTGCTGATGGGCCTTTGCTTGAGTTGGGCCGAGGTTCTTCACCTACTGTTGTCCCCTCATCCTCTATTTCTCATAATAGCACTTGGGCTCGTCATCGCTTGACTATTGGTCATGGGCCTTCGTCCAGTTCCCACTTTCAGCAGGTGGTTGGTTTTAAGCGGTCCAGTTTCAACCAATTGAGTCCCCCTACTTTCAAGAAACCATGTAGTCGCTTATCAAAAAAAACAAAAAAAGAAACCATGTAGTCCTGTGGTGGAGCTACAGCACCATGCCGGGCCTCTCTCTTCGGTGCTTATTCATGATGACTCACCTCTGTCCACTTGGAAGGGTGTTCTTCGATCTTGGCGTGGACGCAGTAGTGTTCGAGGGGTTAGAGGGCGACGTAATCTACAACTTCAAGCTCGTCGCAGGGATGATGAGGTGTTTGTATCACCTATGGATGTATTGGCTGA
The DNA here is from genome assembly GCA_003952965.2 of Morella rubra. Lineage (NCBI taxonomy): Eukaryota > Viridiplantae > Streptophyta > Magnoliopsida > Fagales > Myricaceae > Morella > Morella rubra. The sequence continues at coordinate 16,733,299 of CM025856.1, read as the reverse complement.
GGAGGCGAGCCTGCCCATGCCCCCTCCTCCTCAATGATCGCCTTGTTTTGGAACTGTCGGGGGCTTGCCCGCCCGACGGCAGTTCGCGCTCTTAGGGCCACCATAAGGCGCACTAATCTTGACTGTTTGTGCCTTGTGGAAACTAAAACTTGTCAGGCTCAACTTTTCCTCTCTCGCATTGGTTTTTCGTCTTCTCTGGTTTCTCCACCCTTTGGCTTAAGTGGTGGCATGGTGTTTGGATGGAGAGATGGCTTGGATTTTGATGTTCTCTCCATTACTCGGCATTCGATTAATCTTGTTGTTTTTGACAGCCCTGGTTTTCAGCCTTGGCTCCTTTCTTTCATCCACAGCCCTGTGGAGAGGCCCCGAAAGGATGAGTTCTGGGCAAATCTTTCAGCTTTGAGTTCGCGATTCTCTGGTAGCTGCCTCATTTTGGGAGATTTTAACATGGTCTCTGATCAGTTAGAAAAACAGGGTGGTAGATTGGTTGGTCTTTCCTCTTCACGTGATGCACTATATCAGATGTGCCTCCTTCATGGTCTAATCGACCTAGGTTTTTCTGGTGCTCAATTTACCTAGTGTAATGGTCGACATGGTTCTCATCGGATTAAGGAGCGGCTGGATAAAGGCTACGCTTCCGCCTCTTGGACAGAACTGTTCCCTAGAGCGGTTATCTCTCATCTATCTCGAGTCACCTCAGATCATAACCCTCTGTTGCTTGATACTTCAGGTGGTATGCTTTCTGGTCCAAAACCCTTTCGATTCGAACAATTTTGACTTAGGGAGCCTAACTGCGCTTCAGTTGTGAGTCAAGCTTGGCGCTACCAGTCTCTTGGTTCTGAGGCATATAAGCTTGTTCAGAAAATTGGGGCTACTAAAGCTGCTTTAAAACGCTGGAATCGGGAGTCGGTTGGGGTTTTGTAACACTCCATTCGGTCTCAACAGGATAGGCTGGCGTGGTTGGAGCAGCAGCACCCTGGTTCGGATTCTTTAGAGGAAGAGGCCAAATTTTTATGTGGGGAGATTCTTGAGTTGTTGAAAAAGGAGGAACTTTTGTAGAAAGCTAAATCTCGGGTTCAATGGCTCACCACTACTGATTTGAATACCAAGTTTTTTCACCTCTCCACAATTGTTCGGAGACAAAAAAACAGTATCGAAGCCTTGCAATCTGATGCTGGCTGTTGGGTTAATGACAGAGCTTCTATCGGGGCCCTCTTTCAAACTCACTTCTCTGCTTTATTTAAATCCTCTGAACCGGACTTAGCTCTTGAAATCCAAGATTTTATTTCCCCAGTGATCACTCAGGCAGAAAATGAGGACTTATGTTGGGTACCTGATGATATGGAGATTCACTGTGCGGTTAAGGAGTTGGGAGGTGCTAAATCGCCAGGGCCCGATGGATTGACGGCCTCCTTCTATCAAAAATTTTGGCCCACGGTTTCCAAGTCGGTGTGTTCTATGGTAAAATCTTTTTTCCACTCTGGTTATCTCCTCAAGCAATTGAATCACACGTTCATAGCACTTATTCCCAAAACTGCTAACCCGGCTTCTGTATCTCAATTCCGACCTATTAGTCTATGTAATGTTAGCTATAAGATCATCTCCAAACTATTGGCTAACAGATTGAAACAGGTCTTGAGCAAACTGATCTCTCCTACTCAAACTGCTTTTGTACCGAGTAGGGTCATACAGGAAAAGTCGGTGGTTGCTGCCGAACTTATTCACTCTATGTAGAGGCAACGTGGCAGGAGGGGCAGTATGGCTATTAAAATGGACATGGCCCAAGCGTATGATCGTCTTGAATGGAAGTTTATCCTCCATGTCTTAAAGTGTTTCGGGTTCAGTACTAAGTGGCAGCAACTTATCTCCCAGTGCATAACGACAGTTTCCTACTCGGTGCTTTTGAATGGCAGTCCTCTTGAAGTGCTTTTTCCTTCGCGTGGGACTCGTCAAGGGGATCCACTATCTCCGTTCCTCTTTGTGTTGGCTGCCGAATCTTTGTCTTGGTTGATTTGTAGGAATGATCAAAATGGTTCTATCCATGGTACTCGGGTTGCTCGAAATGCCCCTCCCATTAATCATCTTTCTTTTGTTGATGATTTGATAATTTTCTGTAGAGCTAATTATCGTGAAGCTCAGGTGGTTGATGAGTTGCTTAGCTCTTACTGCCGCTGGTCTGGTCAGCAAGTCAACAAGCGCAAATCTTGCATTGCGTTCAGTAAAAATACTCATCCTGATGTTATCTCCTCTATCTACTCTATTCTGCATATGCATCAGATGCCCCTTACAGCGAAATATTTGGGCCTTCCTCTTCATTTGGGTACCAGTAAGAAGAAAAGCTTTGCAGAA
>CM025856.1:16699010-16729950 GCA_003952965.2 Morella rubra | reverse complement strand
TTTCATTGAGAGGTTCAGCCTGATTGGGATTTACTTTTCTTCCTCCTAATCAAGAATATCTTAATGGACCTAAATAAGCCGGCCTGTGGGCTCTTCTTTTACTTATCTAGAATGCAATCAAATTTTTTGGATTCGCGCGTAATCGCTTTTACACAAAGTGACGTCGTTTAGGTCAACTTTATTTGACCGAGTGTCAGTTATCCCTAACCTTTTGCTTCCTAGCCTTTCGAATTTCAGCGAATCATTTTAACTTCAGACTTGCCATGCCACTGCTTGAAACGACGTGGGAAGAGTTCTCGAGATTGATCATACCATGTTGGCATTTTAGAACATTTAATGTAATCTTTTTAACTATATCACGCAAGATCTTTTTTTCGGCTTTCATGTTTCTTGGTTTTTGTATATATAAGGCTCGAGACTTTCCTTCCTTTGCAAGTTTCTTGTTCTTACCTCTTACCGTCCTGCATTTGCCATGGAATTGCCTAAAAATGATCCTTCGACTTCCAGCCAGGCTAATGTTTCATTTCTTATACAAAATCTTCCTGACTCTCTTCTATCCGAGATATTTTGTCATATGGTTCGTGAAGGTGGGATGCCCGTCTTTTTTGTTCTTTGGATTACCAGCCATCACTAGAGGCGGACAACTTATAGCCCCCCTGTCTTAAAGAAATCCTGGTAATAGAAAAACCCATTATTCCTTTTCATCTCTAACCTTTGTTTGCCTTTCTCCGAGGTTTTGAGGTTGCTCCTTTCAATTATCTTCCTTTTAAAACTGCAACACGGAGTTTTAGGAAGATCTGGTGGATAATGGGAATCCCAGGGCTACTTATAAACAGGGAAGAGACCTTTTCTTTTAGGGGAATGCAGAGCCCGAGATTAGTAGAAGGCTAATCCATCAATCGGCTTTAATGGGGTGTCCCGATGGGATATATTTGGATTCTATGTTATGCGTGGCTGAGAGGGTTGATCTTCATGATTTACTAGAGAAACTAGAGGCTTTTAGAGTTAAACTTGGACCTACCTCTGCTCAACTCATAAGGTTTAGTGTGATTTGTGGCATACGTTGGCAAGGAAGACTAAGAGATGTTCAGGATTTTGCATTTTATCTTGCTGTCCTTCCTTCATGTGTAGGTTCTTGTAAAGGCTTTCTGTGCAGGGGTCTTCCTGACTGGCTGAGGTTGGGGGAACGACCAGCTTACCAGGTTTGGGAGGCTTCTCTGCTAATTTCTATGATGATTATCTGTGTCTTTCCTGTTTTACTAAGGCAAAAGTTGGTTATTTCTAGAAAGAGCCAGGACATAGTGCTTAAAAAATCATATCTGCTCTTTATAATTTTCTATTGTATTTTTTAAGTTCTGTACATTCGTGATCTAATGATCTTTTTTGTATAGATCGATTAGACTTGTACTAGAGTTTTTCAATGATTATATGCACTTTTGTTGGTTGTGTGTATCTTTTCTGTTGTTTTTTGTTTAATTGATTATTTATTTATTGATCCTTTATACCAAAAGTATTTCATTTCATGAACTCAGATATCATTGATAATTTCTCAATTTATGGTTAATCTCAACAACCTGAGATATTACCATATAATTCTCAATAAATCCTGATATACAAATTCCTTTCACCTTGAACCTATAGGTTCCTGGCTTCTTATAAATCTAGGGCTTAAGTCTGTAGAATTGTAAACCTAGGGCATGAGGGCTCGTGGGCTCTTGTAAATCCAAGGCACGAGGGCTCTTTTAAAATCGTTAATCCATGGCACGAGAGCTCTTGTAAAATCGTGAATCCGTGGCTCAAGACCTCTTGTAAATCCAGGGCACGAGGGCTCCTGTAAAATCGTGAATCCAGGGTTCGAGGGATCCTGTAAATCCAAGGCACAAGGGCTCTTGTAAAATCGTTAATCCAAAGCTCGAGGGCTCCTGTAAAATTTTTAATCCAGGGCACGAGGACTTCTGTAAAATCTTGAATCCAGGACTCGAGGGCTCCTGTAAATTTAGGGCACGAGGGCTCCTGTAAAATTGTTAATCCAAGGCTCGAGGGCTCGTGTAAATCTAGGGCACAAGGACTCCTATAAAAATCGTGAATCTAGGGCTTGAGGGCTCCTGTAAAATTGTGTCTTTTAATTTGTATAAAAAATCAAATATAATATTTATTGATAATACCTCTTGAGACGATCAACATTCCATGGACATGGGAGTTCATTGCCTTCGAGGTCCTCCAAATGATACGTGCCATTTCTTAGCTTCTTGGCTACTTTGTAGGGTTCTTCCCATTTTGCATGCAACTTCCCTTCTTAAGTATCTACATTTGGAGGAAGAGCTTTTCGTAGGACGAGATCTCTCTGCTTAAATCTTCGAGGTTTCATCATGAGTATCTACATTTGCATTATAATACCGTCTGACTTGATTCTGATAGGCTGTGTTTTGAACCGAGGCTTCATCACGAAGTTCCTCCACCAAATTTAACTTCATTCTAAGTAATTCATCATTGCTTGTTGGATTAAAAAAATTAACTCGAAAACTTGGTATCCCCACTTCGCAAGGTATAACAGCCTCTGTCCCGAACGCCAAAGTGAAGGGTGTCTCTCTCGTTGGCGTTCTTATAGTCGTTTGGTATGCCTATAACACCCCTAGTAACTCTTTAACCCATAACCATTTCTTGCTATCCAAATGCCTTTTTAAATTCCACAATAAAGTTCGATTAGTTACTTCCATCTGCCTATTTGCTTGAGGATGAGCGGGTGATGAAAAATGATTTGAAATTCCAAGACTAGAACAGAATGGCCTAAAGTGATTGTTGTTAAACTGACGACCATTAGTTGATATGATTACTTGGGGTAAACCAAACCGACAAATGATATTCCTCAATACGAAGACTCGGATTCGTCCCTCTGTAATTGTAGCCAAAGGTTCATCTTCTACCCATTTGGTAAAATAATCAATGACCACAACCAAAAACTTTACCTGCCCCCTTGCTGGAGGAAATGGCTCGACTATATTAATTCCCCACTGGACGAAGGGACAAGGTGAACTACTAGATGTCATTAGTTTAGCTGGTCTTCTTGGTATGTTGGCATGCCTTTGACAGTCATCATAGGTTTGTACCACCTCTTTAGCATCGTGCAACATTGTAGGCCAGAAATATCCAGCTCTCAGAGCTTTATGTGACAAGGCTCTGTGCCCGGAGTGATTACCACACATACCCTTATGTATCTTTCGCAGCACGTAGGTTCCTTCTCCATTGCGAAGATATCATAAAAGAGGGAGTGTGAAGCTTTTTTTATATAATACATCTTACCTTAGCACGTACAGGGAAGACTGCATGTGAACCCGTCGAGCTTCTTCCCAATCTGCAGGGAGTAAACCCTCTGTCAGATACGCAAAGATAAGGTCCCCACCATTCCTCTAAACTCACTAGATAAACCAGCCCTTGACCACCCTGATTTAAAGAGGACGGACATATTATCACCTACCCTGTCATACCATTCTCTATATCCTAGCTTTGGATTTGAGGCTAATTGAGCTAATCGATCAGCCTTTTCAATTTGTTCCCGTGACACCAGATTAAGCTCAAAGGTACTGAAAGCTTTTCTCAGTGTCTCTATTTGGGCTAAATATTCTCGCATTCGCTCCTCTTTCGCAATATAATGTCATAGAACTTGATTGACCACCAACTGAGAATCACTTTGAGCACATATTCCAGCTGCTTCCATCATAAGTGCAATGGCTAACCCAGCCAACAAAGCCTCATATTCTGCTTCATTATTAGTAGTCGAAAAATCGAATCGTAGAGCATATTCAAACTCCATTCCCTCTAGAGATGTGAAAGCTACTGTAGCTCCACTGGCCATTCGTTTTGAAGAGCCATCTATATGTGTAGTCCATGTTTTCTCATGGAGGTGGGGATCATCACCCTTTGTTAGAGAGGAATCCTTGGCAAAGTCTAATAAAAAATCTGCAATAGCTTGTCCCTTTACAGCTGTTCGAGGAAAATATGATATGTCTAATTCACTTAACTCCTTGGACCATTAAATCAAGTGCTTTGACGCATCGGGCTTTTACAATACTTTCTTCAAAGGCAGATTGGTAATCACACAAGTGGTATGAGCTTGAAAATATGGATGCAACTTTCGAGTAGTGACCATTAGGCTCAATGCTATCCTCTCAATAAACGAATATCTCACTTCCGCCCCTCTCAGGGCCTGACTAACAAAATATATTGGTTTCTAAACCTTCTTCTCTTCTCAGACTAGGACTGAACTCATAGAATACTTACTAGCTGCTAAATATATGTATAATAACTCGCCTAGTACTGGCCGACTGAGAATGGGAGGTTGAGCCAAATACACCTTGAGTGATTCTAAAGCCCGTGTACACTCCTTATCCCAAAAGAAGTTTTTCCGTAATATTCGGAATAAGGGCAAACAATGATTTGTAGATTGCGAGATAAAGCGATTAAGGGCTACAATCTGACCTGTTATCCTCTGCAACTCCTTTTGATTGGTAGGTGGTCTAAGTTGTAAGACTGCTTCAATTTTTTTTCCGGATTAGCTTCGATACCCCTTTCCGAGACCATGAATCCTAGGAACTTGCCCGAGGATACACCAAAAGCACACTTGGTCGGGTTAAGCTTCATGTCGTAATGGTCTAGGGTATCAAAGGTTTCAGCTAAATCTTTAAGATGCTCTTCCATTTGTTTACTTTTTACAAGCATATCATCTACATAGACTTCCATATTCCTACCAATTTGTTTTTTAAACATAACATTCACCAATCTCTGGTAGGTATCGTAGCATTTTTCAACCTAAATGGCATGACCAGATATCGATAAAGCCCTATGTCAGTTATAAATGAGGTCTTTTCTTGATCGGCAGGGTGCCTTTTTATCTGGTCATAACTCAAAAAAACGTCTAGGAAAGAAAGAAATTCATGCTCAGCCATGAAGTCTACTAATAAGTCAATCCTAGGTAATGGATAACTATCCTTTGGACATGCTTTATTAAGGTTAGTATAATCCACACACATTCGCTATTGTCCATTAGGCTCTGGGACTACAACTACATTAGCCAACCAATCAGGAAAGTTACTTCTCTTATAAATCCTACCTCTAATAGTTTATCCATTTCAACAGCTATCACTTGGTTTCTCTCAGGGCATAGGTCCTTTTTCTTTGTTTGACGGGTCTCCTGGTTGGGTCGACACTGAGTTTATACATCATTACTGAAGGGTCCACCTCTCTCATATCTTTATGAGTCCATGCAAAAAGACTTCATCCGCTGCCATAAAAACTGGGTCAATACTTGCTTAGCTTCCTTGTTGAGTGATGCACCCACCTTCACCACTTTATTCGTCTCCAACTCTACACTATCCAATGGTTCTGCTATCTGGATATGAGGTATAGGCCTTTTATCCATCGTGAGAAATTCTAAACACATCCCGTGCAAGCTTCTTGACACCTCTGGGTTAGTTAACAGCATACACTGCGAATTTCCTAGAGTACATTTGGGATGACTTCCCAAACTACTTAGGGGGTGATCAACTTCCTATGCAGTCCTTGAAGTCCTAGGGTCAATACCTCCCGAAGGAAAAACCTTAATACTTTGACGAGACCTTCCAGTAGAAGAGGCTCGGATCGTTCTTGCCGTGATAGGCTCAACTTGAACACTGGTATCCTGTAGCGGGGTGAATATGGAGTAACTACAATAGCCTTTCCTCGAGAGGAGTCTTCTGTGTCCATTTAGCATAGCTTATTTTGATCAAAAGAACGTTAAGACACCTTGTGCACATGTTCATATAACCAGTTCAGAAGACCACGAGTATGAGTTTCCCACAGACGGCGCCAACTGTTGGATCCATTTTAATAGGTTCATCACAAATTCTATTGGGCTAAGTACTCGAAGGAACTAGACTTGTTTTAAAAGGCCTAAATTCTCCTTCATTCCTCCTACAAGTAAAATCAGATATTCAAAATCACAATCTCTCTCTTAGGGGGATTTCTCCACATTTAGTCTTCATCGCTCTCCTCTCCCTCTTTCTTCTTTTCTCTTCTCTTTTTACTACCTTTCTTCGGGGAAGAAAAAAAGTCCCTTCTTTTTCCGAGGTAATCCTTTCTTATCCTCTTTGTCTCCTTCTTGAGCCTTAGCCCTGTTTTCTTCGGGCTTTATTCCCCTCGGGATTCTTTTAGTCCCATCTCCACTTTTCCCAAGAACGGCGTTGTCAGGATTGGTCTCCTTTGAATCGAATTACATCGATTCCCTTTCCAGTAAAGCATGGATTGTCAGCCCCTGTTGTGAGCCTCTAATCACCGGAAAGTGAGCATTCTGTTAAATGAGCTGATTCCTGTCTCACCACTTTGGGCCGATAACCATGGGCTTTTATAGCAAGGAGAATTATTCCCCCATCAGTACTCATTGAAGTTCGGTTGAGATTTCTGTGCTCATTCTTTTAGTGTATTTTATGATTTTTGACATATTTTATGAATTCAAAATTCACATACTCTATATGAGTGTTCAATCAAGTGGTCAAGGTGCGTCGAATATTCAATTTGATAACAGGCCAAAGCAGAGCTCATAAAGTTGATATTCAATTTGCTTCTCATAACCCTAGTCCGATCTTTACTCCATTTAAGTTAGAATATTCACTGTAGACCGTATCCCACCGTTTGGTTCGGGTCGGGCAAGTGTTCCAACATATAAATTGACACATAAAAAAACAACAACCAATCAACAGTGAGCAGTGTAGAAAACAGGGTGCCAAGAAAACATGGAGTCTACCCTCCAATAGGTTTGCTTTTTAAGAGGAAAAAAAAAAAAAAAAAGAGAATCGAACTGAGAAAGGTAATATTAAAACAAAAGGCTTCCTAACTAGCATAATTAGCTTTTCCCTTTTCTTCTTAGTACGTGACCTACTGACCTGCATGTATTTCTTAATTGTGGGTAGAGACTAGAGAGAGTCTCCGGACTGGTGGCCAAGTGGAGGAAGATGACTCGAGCCACTTGTTTTTTTAAGTGCCATTAAAATATCGAAGACAATTTGGCCAAAGTTTGAGCAACTCGGGAAAGTTGCCCGAGTCCAAGATAAGTAGGATAACCACATAAGGAACTTGACACTGATCGCGGTTCAAGTAATATCCGAATATCCCTTTCCTCTTCATCCCTAAATGAGCATGGCCAGCGTACTCTCAACCAAACAAGCAAACAAGCAATTTCTTCGAGAAACTTTATTCCCTTATAGATTCCCAAGCTGCCTATAAGATTTAACGGTTCAAAATCTCCAAGGCTACAGGTGATGTTCAATTCTTTAAGCCCTTGTATGCGTGTACCCTGCGCGTACACTCAAGCGGGATCAGTCAAAGGCCACGCAGCGCACGCACCCGGCCTCTTTGGACTTTTGACAGCGTCATGAATGAACTTTCAAAAGTTTCACGAAAGGACAATTGGCCAGACATCACCGACCGCCTACTTTCTTTGCTTTCTTATCCGACGCCATTGGGTTTTTGTCTGATCTCCTTCCTTAGTGACTACTCTAAATCCTAAAGAACGAAAATTTAGGCATTCCCCATAAGATCGAGTTTGGCCTCTAGAGGACCAAAAGACACCCAATTGAACGAATGACTCATCGGTTGGGATTATCGTTTTTGACAACGCTTTTCCGACTCTGGAAATTTTAATATGTATATTAAAGAGCTTTAAGGAAGAGGATCAAGGTCCAGGGACCCTGTTTGAGAAAGGTTAACAAATAATGCAACCACTTCCCCATGGACACGCACACACGCAAATTCCCAACTCCTTTATTCCTGTCCAGTGCCCACCTCCATATGCGAATACGATATGAATATATTTTCTATCCGAGTGCCAAATGTCAACCTCATCTTAACTTTTTTTGACACATAAGTTTTCCACATTAATTGGCGGTTACTGGGCTTGCTAGGGCTTCCGTCTCGATCCTAATACAGACAGCATTCACATGCGTGACGCATACGAGCATAATATAATGGCTTTTTCATGTTCACACCAGCTCGTAGAAGCTTAGTTTTTAACCTTTTTATAAAAATGAGGACACGCATACGGGTGCCGATCAATGTCTTTCAAGGGTAACAGAGTGTGATGCAGAAAAGATATAATAAAAAAAGATAGAAACTTGCAGTTAGACTGCGTTAAAAATTTTAATACGCAGCCTACTCGTATAGCTATTGGCTCTTCAAATCACCGCTTTATATCGCAAACTTTAGCGAAGAGATTGTAGTCAACTTGTGTTTGATTAGGAGGTGCATGCTATACTGCTGCTCTATGGTCATGGTTTAGAGGTTAGGTATTTAGGTTGACTATATAGTCATATAGACTTAACAATATCTTCGCGTTAGACTAAAAAAAATATGGAACACTTGTTTTGCTGTTCACATGAAGACGTAGCAAAAATTATTGTATCCGGGTCCATTCAATGGGATTTTGAGCTAGTAGTTAGAGCGCCGAATGGCTTACCTAAATTTTTTGAACTTGGACGACTTCTTTTTTCGTTCCCTTGTTCAGGTGCCCATAACAGGTGCTTGTAGACTAGGGGATAGATGTACAAGGCATAATATCATCTTTTGGGAGAACTGTTCTTGCTTTTGACGGCAAAGAGATCTCAAAGGCCAGAGAAAGTGCATAAAAAATGTTAAAAGACTTCAATCAGAAGGATATTTTTACTGCTTCTGGTTGTACAGCCGAGATTTGGTGACCTGCGAATGGGATCGTCTGAATATAATTTGCAAATGAACTCTAAAATCAGCAATGAGCGCAATAAGTTTCAACCAATTATACCAAATATTCTCTGAACCCAACCGATGTATCAACTCTGTGATGTGAAGCTGCTCTTGCAGAGCCACATCTGCAAGTTGTTTTGTTTGTCAAAGTCGACATCTTGACGTCTGCAACCCACCAAATTGGTTAGTGGTAGTCTCTGCACCGGGATTTCTTTCCCGTTCTTTAGCATAAGGGATACCCTCTCTGAAGTGGGCATATTCTTATGCTGAAAGTGAAACCTTAGAGGCGGCCAGGTGGTGTCTAATGATTGCTACTTGTGGCTGCAAATCATTTAAAAGTATCTGACAGGTACCAATTTCAGATAGAAAATTAACGAGGAAAATGCAATTGGAATTGCCAATTTTCTCGGTGTGTTTTCTCTTGGCCACAATGTTTTATAATACTGGATGTACCACCTGATACACATGCATAGGGGGAAAGCATTGGTACCACATGCTTCACTCTCAAGTTTGCTTCCCACGCCAAGCAAAGGACTGTCAAGAAGACGAACGTTTTCTGCGGTGGCCAGCTCTCCTTACAATGCCAAAACCAAGGACTCTTGAGACATTTGTCTTTTTGTTTCTTCTCATGAATGTTAGTTGTCAGCCTCAAAAATCCAAATGATAGTGTGATTGATCTTTTCAGCTCTCGTTGGCCTCACGTCCCGAACCTACATGTTCCTGAGTTGTTGCTGTAGTCTGTACCAAGCTCTATGAGTAAGACAACTTATTTTGTCTTTTCCAAGTCCTTATGTCGGAATAAAAAGGCCCAGTTTCGGCTTTTCCAAGTCTAATGAGAAGCCCATGGGCTGTCCCCTCTAGGCTCTAACTGGCTGACTCATTATATTAAGACGGATCTTGGAAGTGTGAACCCAAAAAACTTCACCTTTAACCCGTAGAAGTTCATGATCGACCCGAGTCCACCAATGAGAAAACAAAAAGGAAAGACAGAGACTTAGAAAAAAAAACAAAAAAAGGAAAGACAGAGCCCCTCTATATGTAAGAGACTTTTATTATTTCCCCTAAAATTTTTCTTTGTCTGATGTACATGGTGAGGTGTGTTTTGGACCATATATATCCACAGTGCATTTGGAAAGTGTTTTAGGAAATAGTTTTTTTGTTTTACTGCCAGTTGATTTCGTCGACACACCTCTTGTCGGCGCCTTTCTCTTAAAAGGTTGTCAGAGGACCTTTTCGTTGAAGTAATGACATTTGCATTTGTTTTGAGCAGGCTCGGACTATAGGCCAACATAGTAAATGGGTTTGGACCAGTTACGAAAATCAATTTTGGTAGCTCGAATCAGACTGGGTGCAAATAGTTGTCCAAAACAAATATGGCAATACATGTGGTAATAACTTCACCGATAGAGGAAATAAGCACACCTGCAAATGAACCCCTAAAAGTTCACTCATATTTTGGTGGCGAAATTAAAAGAGCAACATGAAATGAACATGCTACGTAGTCATATGTCCTCCTGGTAAAAAACTCAACACTGGCACTTATAGGCAAATTGAAACTGAAATTGCCTGAATTCTTCTATTAAAGGCCTTTGCAAACACTATGGTCTGGCAGTCTATCACCAATGAGAGAGACACAGAGCGAAATTATAAGATGCTGAGGATATGGTTCATGTAGTTTTGGCTGCTTCTATCAGTTGGTAAGCATATGAAATGTGATGTCCATTGTGTTTGTAAGGCAAAATAAAAACTCATTTCCTAGCACACTAATCAGTACTTGTGAAATACCAAAAAAAGCAGAAACTGTAAACAAGCAAAGATAGGAACTGAAATTATAAAACGTTGTTTTTCCTTAGCTTCAGAGTGCAAAAGAAAGCCTCCACTTATCTTGTTGGCTGAATCATCAACCATTTAGCTTTATAAACTTGTTCGCTTATCTTGTTGGCTGATTACATATAAAAAAGCACTGAAAAACTCTATCAGCCAAGATAGTGTCGACACATAGCACAATAGCTACAATGCCATTTTGATGGTGTCGACATATGGGAAGTATATTGTCGACATATTTGAAGATGGTGTCGACACATAATAAAGGAAGTTTAGAAAGAAAGAGGACAGTCTCTCTCTAGAGGGCAAAGTTTTGGTAAGTTGCACATTTTGTACATATGGCACTCATTTGGTTAAAAAATGGTGGGTGTGGGTTGAAACTACAATAGAGGTGAGCTGGTCCCCATTTTGAGTGTGCTATCATTTATAATTCTTTACTTGAATTATACAGAGCATTTCGGAGAGATATACACATAATATTTGAGTATTGTATGTTTTAATGTTGCCCACATTAAAATCTTATAATATATAAAGTGGATTTAAAAATTATTATATGCCTATTTATCTTCAAATTATAAGCTCAATAGGATCCTAACATATTATAATTGTTGTAATGGATGTTTGCAAAGTAATTTGTCCGCGACATCAACCACAACTACTGCGACTCTTTTTCCTCGACAAGGGTAAGGAAAATCCGTGATTAGTCTATCCCAGTAAACTCATTGTTGTTAGTTACAAGGAGAACAAAAATTTGGAGATTTTCGCTCTCTTGGCCCTATACAAAGGAGAAAATATCCTTTGGTCTCTCTAGAAATTTTTAAAACATTTCCTCCCAACACTTTGCAATAATCATTTGAGTCCTGATAATACTCAGTAATCTTTATTATTGAAAAATTTAATAAACACATGTAAATATAATTTTAAAAATTTTGCTCAAATCTTTCAAAATCTATAGATTTTGTTTTTTCACAAACTCTTAACCATGGAGATGTGAAAGGTACTGAAAGCTAAAGCACATATTTTAAATATTATCATTTATGACTTTGCTCTTTCCATGAGTTCCTTTTAAGTCTTTTCTTGTCTTTATCTACTTTCTCCCAAAATCATTTTTATCCAACAATATTGACATACTCGTTCAATAAATAAAATAATTAATTAAAACTCAACCATTTACTCCGTGTCCTTAGGCTAACATAACCTATGGATAGTATTTTTGGCATCTTGAATTATGTTTATATTATACATGCAGTAAAATATATAATAAAAATAAAAATAAAAATAGTTATTATAGTATTAGATTAGTCCCCCAAAGATGCCAGCCTTTTATAACTAAAGTGTATGTTAGTTTAATGGGTAGAGTGTTGCTAAAAAATTTTAGTTGAGGAGAATTAATTAGCCCCTTTATTTTTCCTGAGTGAGGAGGGCTAATTAGCCTTGGCTTCCCCAACGCCCAAAGGAAGTAAAAGGGGCGGGGCCCAGTGAAGATGCAAAGCGTACCAGAGCAGACCAAAGGAATTGGATCCCATCTTCCTTATCTGTATTCGAATAGGGTCGGCTCCTCTGGTTTCTGCCCGTACAATTCCAGACAAACGTCATGGCAGCTACACTCAGCCTTCTGACACTCCCGATTCTTTCACGAAAACCACACCCCTCCGACTCGAAACCGTCAAATCCATCCAACCCAACAAAATTGGGTCCCCCTTCTACACAATCAACAGCCGGCCCCAAATTATTCTTACATGCTCTTAAATCAGCTTCTCTTCCCCTCACAGCGATCGCTGTACCATTCATCGTAGACGCAACGGTAAGTGTATATGCAAATATCTCAGGTTTCTTCAGCAATTAATTGTTTTTCGTTTTTCACTTCTGAGCTTGAACTCTTACCTCAATGGGCAATATGATTAAATAGGATGCATTTGCTGTCGGTGGGGAGTTTGGAATATTGGAGGGAAGGACGTTTGCACTCATACACCCCATTGTCATGGGTGGTTTGTTCTTCTACACCTTGTGGGCTGGGTATTTGGGTTGGCAATGGCGGCAAGTTCGGACAATTCAAAATGAGATTACCGAGCTCAAGAAGCAGGTGAAACCTGCCCCAGTTACTCCAGAAGGGAAGACAGTGGAAGTGGCGCCGTCTCCGGTTGAGCTCAAGATTAAGCAGCTTACAGAGGTAGGTACGCTTGTAAATGATAGTTACAGAAATTACTCTGAAATAAAAGGCATTCTCAGTTTGGTCTTTGAGATTTGAATCCTTATGACATTGTGTGTATGGAATCAACAATATTCGTATTATTTTTGGAACAGCATTAAGAAAAGGTATTGATGATAACACTCTTTGTCTGTATGGAATTTCCGGCGAGAATGTTTATCTGTACGACGTTGCAAGATTTCTAGGACTAAGTTTTTCGAAAGTAATGTTTTGACTCAGAAATTGGGGTAATGTCGCATAGTTTATCTACAAATGAAGAACAAATATATGATATGCTCATTCTTCGTTTGTCAAACTCAGGAGAGGAAGGAGTTGCTGAAAGGTTCCTACAGGGAAAGGCACTTCAATGCAGGGTCGGTACTGTTAGGATTCGGAGTGTTTGAGGCTGTTTTCGGAGGAGTGAACACGTGGTTTAGGACGGGAAAGCTGTTTCCAGGGCCCCATTTGTTTGCAGGAGCAGGTAAATCTTTCGCATTACAGTGCTCTGGAGTTGAGAATGTAGGTTTGTGGATATGGAAACTGATTTTGGTGCTGTATTACTTGGACAGCCATTACAGTGCTCTGGGCAGGCGCTGCGGCTCTTGTTCCTGCAATGCAGAAAGGGAGCGAGACGGCTAGAAATCTTCACATTGCGTTGAATGCGTTGAATGTTCTACTATTTGTGTGGCAGATCCCCACTGGAATTGATATAGTTTTTAAAGTTTTTGAGTTTACTAAATGGCCTTGAACTGGACGGCCCTTCTCTTGCTTTTGTGCCACTTATTTAGCATCTATGTTTGATTCAACTATAACTAATTACTTCCAAGCATTGGTTGTAAGTATCGTGGACTGTATTATTATATTTGATTCCATGAGAAAGAGCCCAGGTCTTCTAGGCCTGAGCCAAAAATAATGTTAGAGAGTTGAATGGCTTACCAAATATTCTAAACTCCTATGTTTCACCCTGCTGGAAGATAGCAGACCTGATTTTTTCGCTTTGTAAGGAGTTCAAAGCTCAGTCCGCTTGGCCCATCCACTGGGTCCCTAGGAAGCTCAATCAGCGACAGCAAGCTCACCTTATTGCTCAACACGCGGCTCGGTTTAGTCATTCAGTCTTGGAGTCTCCTGCTTCTATCCCCCTTTATATTTTGTCTTGTGATGTGAACTCGTTTATGTCCTAGTTTTCATTAATACAATTTTAAGTTGCAGAGGGGGAAAAAAAAAAAAACCGACTAACCCTTCAAGTTGATCTGTTCTAGAAGGGCTGGCAGGTTGAGATCTTGCAATGACTTGTAAGCGGTACATCTTGTTTCCACATCATCTTTCAATTTAAAGTTACATGCAGGCGCCGATAATATATATTAATATTCAATTTGTGTCAATGTATATGTACATTTACAAATATAAATACACATTTCTATATATAGATATACGAATATATACGCATTTGGAAATCCGACAACATCTACGAGCTTTTAGAAAGACTTTAGGCATATATTATGTTTCAATTAGATGAAAGTAGTTATAGATTTAACATTCCAAATTAACCACGTCTTTCCCGATTGAATCCACCTCGCGAGGTTTCAGAGTGATTGACATGATGTGGATTTCTTTTGATAAAATTATTCAGGACAGAAAATGAGTACGAAGATAATTTTTTTTAAGTACAAAGATTTTCGTATTAGCGGATGTTCGTAAAATTCGCTTATTTAATATTAGAAAAAAAATATAATTTTTGATCTTTGAGTTTTACATCTATTTCATAATAGGCCATTGAGTTTTAAACTATAAATTTTAGTCTTTTAATTTTACACTGTTTACATAATAGGCCCTTAGGGCTTTTTTGTTTTGTTTTAAATTTCTTAAGTTTTGGGCTCTTTAGATCCGGTCAACCCTCCGTCGATCCCACTAACTGTAGAGGCTCCACATTAGTAGAATCTAAGTTAATTATCCATATGACATTCTCACCTGTCCAATAAGTTATATTGGCCACATTTGAGGTCACATTACTCATTATCCACCCGTATTTTACAAAACTCTACCGGAACTTCAAGTCTATTCTTTTCGGTTCTCCTCTCCCACGTTATGTATTGTTTCACTTATTAAACAAGTTGAAGCGTAACACGGGTAGCTAAGTTAAATTTTTATTGAAATGGACCTTTTGCCATTAAAAGACTAGATAGAGAGTTGACTTTTTATTTTTTTTTTTTAAAGAAAAGCTCAAAAGTCAAGGACCTACTATAAAAACAATATCTATATAAAACCCAATGATCTATTATGAAAAAAGGTATAAAAATCAAGAAGCATCGTACCGCAAATCTGAGCGTAAGAACAGATGCATGTTAAATGCCCTTCCTCCCAAAAAAACCAAATTCGTTTTGCTGCTCCATATTACAAATGTGTTTTCTGGGAAAAACTAAAAGTGCATATAAGTTTAGATGCAGGGACACCTCAGTTGACATAACTTTGTTTCAAAATTCGTTCAAAACTTGAAAGAGAAGCTGGTAATTATGATTGTTGACTCCATCAATGTTCTTCGATCTGTACTAAGGACTCATAGTAACTAAGAAACTCTGATGTACACAAGAATATTACGAACAGAGTTACAGGTATACTGTTTCGAGATCGAAACAAGTAACAGTGTCCAAAGTTGGTCCTTTTTCACTTTATAATAAGGATCTCGATACATCAATATACTATTATTTAATTCCAATTTTTATAAAATATGAAATTATAAAGAATCATAATATGTAAGTCTAATACTATAAAGGGTTATCACCCTTTTTAGTCCTTGAGTTTTACACACTTTTAAAAAATCGTCCACAAATTTTTGTTTTGGTCAATTTCGTCCCTAGTTTATTTTTGTTTATCAATTTGGTCTTTTCGTCTATTTCCATTAGTAAAATGTCCAATCAGCTAACGGACATACACGTCACACCTAATTAGATAATGACATGTGTACTAAAATTTATTTTATTGTGCCATGTCAGTATAATAAAAATATTACAAAAAAATAATTAATTATTTAAAAAAAGGCGAACATGGGTGGGTAGTTGGGAGCACCCCGCTGGCCAAGAGAGGGCTTCCCTTTTGCAGGGTGGCTCCCGGCCACCCCTTCTCAAGGGAGCCGCGGAGGTGGGCCACCCCCGCGACGAGGAGCCTAGATCTGGGCTCCCCATTGCGGTGGTGCCCACCCCTTCACCTGCCTTCACGGATCCTCTGAGAAAGGGTGGCCGAGAGCCCTCCCTTGGCCAGCAAGGCGCTCTCGACTTCCTTCCCTATTCGTATTTTTTTTTTAAAAAACTTTATATTATTATTATTTTTTAAAAAAATTTAATTAATTTTTGTAATATTTTTATTTTACTGATGTGGCACAATAAAATTGATGTGGCTTTTTTAATAAAATTTGGTACACGTGTCATTATCTGATTGGGTGTGATGTGGATGTCTATTAGCTGACTAGACATTTTACTAACGGAAGTAGATAGAAGGACCAAATTGATAAACAAAAAAAATTAGGGACAAAATTGATCAAAATGAAAACCTAGGGATGATTTTTAAAAGGGCGTAAAATCTATAGACTAAAATGGTCATTAACCTTACCATAAATGTCATTTAACACAGCTGATGTAAAGCTCCAAATTGTCACGACGAAGGCTTTGCAAGAGTTAATTACTCAAAAGTGTTTTCATCTCTCTCTAAATTATATTTCAATGCAAGTTATAAGCTTCAAAGCTGGTTAAATTTACCGCGAGACCATGTGACCCCAATGAAAGCTGTTTATCTAAAGTTTCTTGTGCCTATTCTTACTTGTCATGGAAACCTTCTCTGGAATCAATGACGGAGTTAGGAATTTATCATTGGAGGGCCAAAATAATATTATGATATACATATATATTTTATATTATATGCTTCGCTATATATGGAATATGAAAAAGTTTGTATAAATATAACTTAGATTATAAAAAATATTCTCAAAGAGTTTTCTTGACTGAATAATATATAGCACGCGTTTATATTAGTTAAAAATTGAGTATGCTGTAAAGACACTTATAGAGATAATACAAAGTAAATATAAATAAGAAAGAGTTTGAAAATACTAAAAGAGGAGAACACACTAATATTCTCTATTTTTAAATTTTTGAAGATTTAAGTTGAATCTCAAATCTTTTTAATTTTATTAAATGTGTTTTTAGAATCTGTCTAAAGCAAAAATGATAGGTTATTATTAAATATTCCAGGCTAAAATTGGAGTTGAGAAGCACTAAAAAATTTGAGAGAGGATTTTTGGAGTAAAAACTAGTTTTTACTAGTTCTTATCAAACTAGTTTTCAGTACTTCCCTTACCCCTACAAAACAATAAAATTAAAATACAAATTGAGAGAGGCACTAAAAAATGATAAGAATAAAAAAAAAATGGTTGAGAGAGGATTTTTGGATATTTTTGGTACTTAACAGATATTATCTCAAATAAGTTTAAGTCATTTTAAAGATAGATTTTTAGTTGTTAGTTAAGGTTTAAATAGCTAAATATCTAAGGTACAACAATTAATTAAATAAAGAGATTGCAATTAATATCTTTAAATATGAAGATTTTATGGGGTTGAACGGAGACTTTGTAAATTTCACAAAAAGTGAAAAGTGAATGTTCCTTCAATCAAGGAGATTTAATAGGACTCTTCAATTAATATGTTTAAGTTTTTGAGGTCTTAATATTAAATTTTCTTTAAATATATATAAAATTTTAAATTAGGGCCTCTTAAATTTGGAGAAAAGTTAATACTATTTCAATTAAAGAGATTTAATATGCTTCTTCAATCCATATAACCTTTCACGTTAAATTTTTTAGACCTTAATATTAATTTTTTTTTAAATATATCATTAAAAAAGTTTTGAATTAGAGGCTTCCTAAATTTAGAGGCATTAAAGCCTATAGCTAAGCCGGCCCCGGTCACAGTAACGAAATTACAAAAAGTTCGGGTTCTAGCATTTGTCGAATAGCGCTGCTAGGAGTGCAAAAAGCACTGGGAAAAGTCACCGGGGGTTGTTTAGAGGTGTGTGCATTATGCAGCAACAGGTGCATCCGGAGAAGTTTACCAGCATTTTTTTAAAACTTTTAGCTGCGGTCCACAGTGAAGGCTAAATTCAACTTTACTCAAGGATGTCAGGGGATTGATGAATTAAATTTGGTTTTAGGTTATGATGTTTCATCGTAAAATATAAGAATATGCAAAAAGCTTTCCCTACTTGTCGGTGTCTGAAGTGATTGGTAAAATTCAGTCAACTAACGATAGGATTAATCAATTGTAAAATGAAACAATGCGTTTGTTTTCAAAATTTTTTAAAATTTTGTCAAAATTTTATATTAGTATTAAAAATAAGGTGGTATTGAAATTGATAAATGAGTAATAAAAGTAAAAATAAAATTTTAAAGTGTATTTGATAAAAGTAAAATTTTGTTAAAATTTTAAGTTGTCAAATACTATGTAATTTAGGTAAAATAGTTTTGTAAAATAGTTTTGCTTTTGAAAGAAGATAATTTACTACTTCATTTCTTATTCTGGCATTGCACTTAGCCTACCCTTTTCTTTCCCTCACCCTCCCAGCTTTAATATATTATTTTGGCATATATATATTCATAATTTGAAGTAATTTATTATTTAAATTCAAATTTATTATTTTTTTATAAAAATATTTTTTCCTAATTTTTATTTTTATTTTTATAAGAAATATTTTATTCGATCGTTACATGAGTTATTTTTAATTCATCTCATATTTAAAATTCATTTAAAACTACTTTATATTTTAAATCCCTGTATCACATCAGGTACCTCATGTGTGAATTTTTTTATGTTTGGAGGGAGAGAACTGTCTGTATCACCTAACTTTGTATATACTTTAAAGCTAATAAAACTGATCATTTCTCAAAAAAAAAAAAAAAAAAAAGTAAATTGAGATGAATAAGCAAAGAAGATCCAATGAGCACAGAACAACAAAAGCAAAGATTAATTCAATGGAAGAAGTTCAAAAGTAAAGACTCGAGACTTTATGATGAATTTTGTAACTCTAAGAGCTTCACTTAGGATCTGAATCCCATATTTGCATACTTTTCAAACCGTGCATAAACCTTTTTATCGTAAGTTTAACAATCAAAATATTATTTAGGTGCTTTCAAATCATTCCTATATAATCAAACCTTATTTATATTTTTGGGGAGTTTTTTTGAAATTGAGATTTCAAAAAATAAAAAATTGAGCTTTTTTATTGTCAAATCATTGCACATTTAACTTGTAGCGGTCGACTAGAGATTGCTCGATACATGTAGTGGTCAACCAGGTGTACAAACTCAAACGTGAGTGCTTTTTACTTTTTGACCATTGGAGTAACAGTAACCTGAAGCGGTCGATTGCTATAGACGTCAGTCGATCGTAGATTCAGTACATTGAGAAACTTGAAGAGTTTATACTCAAACGGCTAGAAAACAACTATTTTTTATAAATGTAGCCTATATAAGGGCCTTCCTAAGGTCTCATAAATAAACTTAAAGGAACTTACATCATTCCTAAATCTTGAGAGAGATAAAAAATCATTTTCAATCACTTTTCTTTTATTATTCACACAAAAATTACACTTTCACATAATTTTTTGTGTGAAGCCAAAGATAAAGAAATTTCCATTGTATTATCTACTCTATTGAGGGAGTTTTGTTGGCACACATACTCGAACTTACTCCTAAGCTTTCTTATAGTAATAGAATGCATAAATGGCGGGGTGACGACACGTAAGATTCTTAGGGGCTCAAAATAACTAGAGTAGCCTCGTTTGACCTAGTACGAAAAGATAGATAAAAATAAAAGAGAAATGGTACTCCTAGGGTCGAGAGGATTCAAACCATTGAAATACTTACTCAATAGGAATTAACTTCATTATTTCAGAGAGTAGTTAAATGATTCCAAAGCTTTTCATGCGGTTAACTTATTTATTGATAAAAGATACGAGGCACAAACCTTCCGTTCGCCCGACGTTATGATAAAAAAATGTTTCGACTTTGGGCACCACGATGCCCGCGGAGATCTTCTCTGTATAGAATCTCAATAGTTCTCTCGAGGTCTATCCAGTTAGATAAAACTTAATCAAGATAACTCTGTCTATACATAACTCCATACGTCTTAGGAAGAACTATAAATTACGCGCGTATCAACAGCAATGCATTGAAGCCAATAAAAGTTTTAACTGAAAGAGAATTGGGCGCCAATGGTGACAAAGATATATCACTAAGAAGTCCAAAAAGTAGCGAAGTACAGCTGAAAAATCGCATAGACAGATGGATTGAACTCCCGAAAATAGATAGAAAAGTCAATATAGACTCAAATTCCACCATAATAAACGGTCACTTGAAATGTTTAAGAGAATCCAATGAATCTCTATGAAAAAGTTCCTATGTCACTAGAAGAGGAGAGAGAGAAACTAAATCCACGAATAAAAAGCGATAACATAACGTGTCTGCATATGTGTTTGCATTCGGAATGGAAAACATCACACTATACGCAGAAAACGGTACGATGTTGGTTGACCGACTAAGAGAGAAGGAGGTAACGATGCCGGCTAAGAGGCCGGCACCTCTGCAGCGACTGGCCTTCGGGAGAAAATTATAATCGACACAAATTAAGGGAAAGTATTGAGAGTCCGGAAGAGGTGTCAGTCTTGAAGGCGGGTTTTGATTAGCGTCCAGCATATACGAGATTGCTCTCAAAACAGCACCAACAATAATATTTGTTGATTAAAGGCGACCCTCAAGATACCCTCTGGACACAATGTCCAGTCTAGAGCTTGTTGCACAATCTGCATAACTTATAAGCTGAACCTTAGTAAGATGGGTCTCCATAAGGGATAGGAGAAACTAGCGCTGGAACCTACATGCATCACTTGCTAAGTCTCGCACGCTCACAGGTGAGTATTAGAGCACACAAAAGAATAATATCCAATATAGAGAGCGAAAGAGATATATCTCACGAAACTTTATAAGTTGCACCGAGTGGGCCATAGAGAGAACTAACCTGCTCTGAGCGGTGTCTTCCCCGTGGACAACATCACTATAGTAGATTGAGATAATGTGAGCCACAACACAGATATATAAGAGATGGACAAAGATAAATCTGAACGAACAACGAGAGAGAGAAATACGTTAGTATGAGAAAGTCGACATATTAGTAAAGATGCTCATATATATGACCTGATGATGCCATAGCTCTTCCGACTCTACGAGGAAAATAAAAGGACGTCATCCAAGATTGTGCGGTCACCGTACACTCGACACCAAGGACAGCAGAATTACGGGTCTATTCACCAGAAGAGCCGAGGTGCATGGTCTATAGTATATTGGAATCTCTTATGTGCCCTTGCGGTGTACGAGCAACCATCGGGACGTCTCTAAAGAAGGGGAATCCGGGACAACACTTCTATGGTTGAGCGAATTTTGGAGGAAACCTGGTAAGCACTATGAAGGGCGTAGATGTTGGGTCTTGAGTGCCTAAATTTGATTTTTATAATGAGTTGTTAATGTTTCAGTATTATGATTTTAATCCATGTTTTTAATCCAGTGTGTTTCTAATGGTTTGCAAAGTGATAATGGTAGCAATTGTATCTGAGAATGCATGTGGGATTTCTTAAGTAGAAACGGTACCATAGGGTTATCTAGTCCTAATATAGAATTTTAATGATAAAGTTGTTGACCCCTAAAAAGTTTGGATTATTGTGGTAATGTCAAAGCCATTTTCTGCACACAATGGTAGTGCAAATATGCATATTTTTAAGGGGGTGATGGAACAAGGGGATATTTGGATTTGTCGTGTATTTGGGACCATTTGAAGTTTATGATAATTTGTAATAATTTCGATGTTGTCTATGTCAATTATAAACAAAAATTCACAGACTAAGCTGTATGGATTTTGTTTTTCGATTAATAAGGTGAATCCAATTTGACATATGTTAATAAAATATATTTGCTATTATCTCACTTATATAGGAAACATATATATAATATGTGGTGTTAGCATTACAAAGTTGTATAATGGTTAGGTGCTTCAGTATGACAATCTTCCAAGTACAATAATAGGGGCATTCCTGATAAATGCATGTTGCAGCAAAAACATGAGACAATATTTCATAACTTATTGCAAGAATCGCATTAAAAGCCACATTTTACATAAGTGACTTATTTTGCGTTGGTTCTTTGAACAGAAATTCTTACAACCTCCTGGTCATCCACTATCAGAATAGTCTTTATAATTCTTGATTGTCGAATGATAAATACTAATAGAACCCAAAAAAGGAAAAATGTTTAATACAGCAGTTGTGTGTGTAAAATATTGCTAATGCTTACATAGCAACAGCTTCCGCGTGCTTTTCGTCTGATTTTTTTTAAGAAACTTCTATATATATGTGTCATGCAGCGCTCTATACAATTGTTCACATATCACAGTTACCGGCATTCAGAAATTTCATTTAGCAGCACGTATTTAGCTTAGAATAATGAGTGAATAAAATGTAGATAGCATAAAGTAAAAATATGTGCAATAAAACATAATAATAGACTTTTTTTCACTAAGACACAATCAGATTAATCAAATTAAACAAAAACTCACTCTTACTACGAATACTTTATGAAATTTATATTCACAAAAGAACTGAATTTCTAAGATGATGAGATATTACTTTATATATGGATTTTCTATTATTTATATCAGAGTCAAACCAATATTTGACAGATGGTTTGTGATCGAATTTGAGTTGTAGATTTAATCAGATATAATAATATTTTTGCAACGCACATTCTGACACATAAAGTGTCATACAAAAACAATAGAACATGCAATGACATATTTCAGGAATGATAAATGTCAGAATTAATACTATAATCAATATCCGAGAGCATTTTGCATAATACAATGAAAATACTAATTTGAGGGCAAAACCAATTCACTACATATTTTCAACAATAACAGAACGATAGCATAATATTATTTTACGATTTCTAAATTTTGTATTTATTTGTCGATGGCCAAAGCTAATTCACATGCTACAAAGAGCCAGAGACAAAAGAGAGTATTCCATGGATATATTGAAAGGTAATTTCAACTACATTTGTCACAGTAATCATACTAAATTGTTTAACCAGATACTACACAGCTCTCAATTTTTTCAGCAACCAGAGGACATTACATTAACTCAGATTTGTCCCGTTAGATGTCTACACATTTAAAATAGCACTCTACACAATTAGAATTTGTCAGACACATATCTGCTCAAGATCTTCATATAGATGATGTAGGCTAAAAATTGGGATAAGTCAACGTCACATAGCCACAAACAAAATGATAATTCAGTACAGATCATCATAAAAGGGGCACAAGTTTGGTTGGAGGGGCCACCTAGAACATAGAGTACCGAATGCGCTCCAGGATCGCTCCACACACAACTAAATAACTCGGAATAATAATACCACAATTCAAAAAAAACCACGGAATAACATCCAATCTCCAAAGGCCATATGAGATTAGACCACACTTCATTTTCTATGGTAATTACTTATATACACACAGTTCGAGTTCCAGATTTTGCCGGAGACTATAAGAGGTCCAGACTTGACGCTTGCGGAGAGTCATTCTTTGACCTCGGACACAGGTATAGCTATGATAATCCTAATAGCAGCACTAGTGGTCGAGAGTTATGATATTTACAGTCACTGTTTAAAACCTTGGGACATGAGAGTTGCACAACGCCACGTGGCAGATATATATTTAAAGTACAGTAGTTATGTGGGTTGAAGGAGGATAATTTTGAGAAGTGCGTATGATGGGACTGACCTTTGAGAAAATGGATAGCCGAAGGTATCTGCCTCGGATATGTCCAGCTTAAGTGGAGGTACGGTAAATAGGGCGGAGGCCTATTGTGAGGAACTTAAAAGCTGTGTAGTGGAGGCCGCCGCAAAGTCGTATGGAGGGCTGTGTGGGCAGTGTGAGAAAAAACTTACGGACAGGCGATGTCCTTGGGGAAAAGTGGGTGGGTGTGTGTGTGTTCCAAAGTTAAGGGCGGATTGGCTTTAGGAGAGTAGTAGCGAACGTGTTTTGGGAATGCAGCGGGAAAGGTTTTGTGTTGGAGGGAATGTTTGGTATGGGCGGATTTAGATTGATTTATGGCGTCACAGATGTGAATCGAGAGGTACACGTGGCATGCACTTTGATGAAATCTATACATTGCACCAGGGTAGATATTCGTTGTTCAGTCCGATAATTTAATAGTCTAGAATGGACCGTTACTAATACTCATGGATATTATTTTAGGTTTCTAACTTGGGAGACTCGAATGAAAAAACGGATTTAGTACCGTGGTCTTGTAGGGGTCTCTGAAGACTAAGTATCACCGATTTTCCCATATGATAGGTAGAATGATATGCTCAATAAGTTAGGATTGAAGCAAAGTGTAGGGTCTGTTGATGAAGAAGATTTTGATGATTTGTAAAATGTTTGGTACTCTTTTTATAAAAAAAAAAGAAAGGGTAGGTGTGGCTATTGGGGGAATGGGTTATAGAAAAGACCTGTGTAGAAAAGTGTGTTAGAAGTAGTTGGGTGTGAGTGTGAAGCTAGACTCACGGAAGAGATGCTCTGAAAAGTAGTTACGATGTGAGATGGATTGGGTGTGTATGGTGAGTTGGGGATTGATAGATAGATTCAGTCTGAGGAGGGGGGACGAGAAATCTATGATTATTTACTGTGATATGGACAATAAAAAGAGAGGAGACAATTGTAAAAAATATTAACACGTTATAAAGAGCAACAAATGGCACTGCTGTCCCTGGCCCCCGGTCGAGTAGAATTGTGGTGAGTTGTGATGATGTCGCTTTGAGTTTTAACGTGTTTGGGCTCGTCAGTTGTTTAGGGTTGGGTTATCGGGCAATCGAGAATGGCATGGTGATTTTGGAAGGAGACGCGCCTCTCTAGGGGCGCTGTTGAATGCTTGAAACCCCCCCTCGTTTTGCAGCTGTAAACAGAGCGGTGGAGGAGAAAATGTTTCTGGTAATGGGCGAGCGTACACACACTTCGCGCCCGGGCCCCCGCAACCCCGCGAGAGGTAAGTAATTTAGAGTGGCGATAAGAGAAAAGTAGGGGGGTATGACTAGCTGATTAGAGGGGGGAGAGGTGTAAGCGACGAAGGAATGCGTGTCTACGTGCTTCACTGTCCTCCAACAGCAGAGTGTCAGGTTGTACAAGTTTGCAACGCTCAATAAGGTGAACATACCGTCACTTAGTACTAAAAAGCAGTTTCCATATATACAGCAATTGAGTGGGCGGTTAGCACTGGACCGTCTGTGTAGCTTATAGAAACAAGTGTGGGACTTGGTGTGAAGTTTGACATTAAAGAATATTAATGCAAGCGTCGACGTTGCTGACCAACAAAATTGTCAAAAAAGTCGTTCATGACTCTTTTTACGTACTATGTTTGACTCAGGTGTGCGCGAGGTGTGCTTTGGAGCGTCTAATCTTTTGGGCGGCGTGATAGTATGTTTATTTTCTTTTTGATTCTATGCGGTTTATGAATTAAACCGGTACGGTATATATAGGGGCTAAAACGGAAAAAATAAGTCTGATTTGTAATGTTTTAAACAGAGTAACGTATTTCAGCAAATATTTTGGGAGAATCCAAAATTTTGTTAGTCAAACGAACCCATAATGCAATTTAACACACGAATGCACTCGTCAAACAAATGTTAACTACTAGGTTGGTAGGGTCATGTTTGATATCTAAATTTCAAACATAAGTATAATAATTAATATATTATTTTCCATGTCATGCAGGATGAATCATATCGATAGAATAATAGAAGCAGAATCTTCTGACGACAAGGATGATGCACTCTTAAAATTTCTGGTCGAAACCACTGACCTTTATTCGGTTATGTGAATCGTTGCGCTCCCTAGGGAAATTAAACGAGACACGAGATGTGATCATGAAGGAGGTCGTGGCCATGACTTTGCTTATTATAGGACATGCAACAAGCTACCGACAAGTCGCAGATAGATTTCAACACTCCGTAGAGATTGTATCGCGTCACTTCAAGATAACAATTAGAGCCATGTGCAGATTGGGTCAGCATATTATACACCTCACACATAACTGTTGTGCATCCTCATATCAAGAGGTCAAGTTGTTACTTTCCTTGGTTCTAGGTACGGAGCTTTGCCTTACTCAAATTACGTTAGTTAGATAGTTTTAGTACTTTTGCATTACTATAAAATAGGGTATATATGTATTTTTATGGGCTGATGAACATTTGGATTTGGTGATTGTGGACAGCACTGCATCGGAGCAATCGATGGAACCCTTGTAAAGGTATGTCTCCTTGTGGACCAACAGACAATGTATCAATCTAGGAAGGGAACAATGACCCAAAATGTGATGTGCGTGGTTGACTTCGACATGATGTTTAGTTTGTGTACACAAGGTGGGAAGGCTCTGCAAATGAGGCACAGGTGTTTACAGATGCGTTGACAAGAGAAGAAATGGCTTTCTCGCAGGCAGCTTCCGGTAATTTAAGCCTAGTACAATAATTTATTATATTTATTAGTGAGTCTCATGGTATCGTTATTAATATCGTTCGATGAAGCATATTTAAGTTCATTATTGTTCTCATTCGTAATGAGGATAACTTTGACACGCAAAAAGTTAGCCAAAGCCTCATTCAAATTGAAAATTGAAATATTTCTAACTTTGCAGATTTTGGGGTCATATTTGATGACATGTACAACATGTTGGGTAGGTTTTTTAGCATGCATTTTTTATAATCACAGTATGTTGGGTAGTAGTCATGTTAAGTTTGCATTGGGAGGCCCCACACAAGCTGCTCCACTGATCTCTAAGTAACCCCCCCATTTGTGATCTCCAACACCTCAATAAATGTTGCCGTGAAATTTGGATCTATATCTTTTAACTTCCAGAAATTCCTCTTCAAGACCCTTGTACAAATAATTGATAGTTGTCCTGAATTCTACCAAAGGAAGAAAGAGGGAGAGAGGAGAGAGGAGAGAGTTTATAAGGGAGGTAGTGAATAACTTAGTGGACCATTTCATCCTATGATCCATCTACTGAGTATTTGGTTATGTACGAAATCAAATATAGTATTTTAAGGTAAAAAATAAAGGGATTAGACATCAAGACTGATGCTGTGGGAGGGTATAATGGAAATCTAGACCCTTACGCATAAGAATGTTAATAACATAGATCACGCTATTGCTTAGAGCCTGTTCGATTGGTCAGATAGTTTGGTATCAAGTTATTAAGGTGTAAACTGGTTTATTATTAGTGTCCATGGCTCAGCATACCAAGATTCCCAATCACTGCTTATTTTCTTATCCTCTAATGAGTGGCTGATGTTGTTGATATTACACTTCACAAGCTATTCAGATAGAGCGAGTGTGAGACCTCGTATTTCTCATTCTCTCAAAACGCTGGAACGCAGTTTGAGAGTGAAGCCCACCACTTTCTCAAGAGCCTCAATTTATGCGAGTCTATACCCAAACATGGGCTTCTTGACCAGGCCAAGGAGCATATAATGTGTTACAACGATGTTCTCAATGTGTCTGTCAGCAAGTGACTTATATGATTCTATGACAGGTTATTACTACACAGTTTGAGTCCGGGTCCTCCGGATACATCATCACTACAACGCTCAGCAGTCGACTTTCGTAGAGTACCAAGTATTCCGTTTTATCAAAGAAATGTCTGACTTGAGCATCCAAACCTTTTATTGATAAAATTCTATCGATAAACTCGGATTCGCAATAATTGGCAATGAAGCTGCCCGTTTAGATGGTAAATGACGATATGGCATGAGGTATTTAAACCGTGTAATGCTCTAGCTCGTCACATGGCGATATGCAGGAAAATTGAAATGAATGGATTGGACGCAAGGACAAAGAATAAGGGAACCTTTGGTGTTCTAAGATAAAACCTACGGTATTTCTAATTGGTATCGAGAGTGTTGAAATTAATGCCATCGTACAAAACAGTTCGACAAAGTCTTGTGATAAATGCTTGTTGTGTAATGAACAATTTTTGTCGATCGCTCTAACCCAATTTAGAGTGGTGCTCATCGTAGTTAGTTTTAAATCTAAGCTAACTGAGGAAGGTATAATTTATCCGGTTGTGAGAGTATAACTTATATAGCTATATTGACTGCAAGACTTTATAATTTGTTGATCCACTCGACAAGCCTCACGTAAAGTCAGATATGAGAATGAGCTAAATCGTTAAAAGGGACGTATAAGCAGGTTTTTCCAGTCTGAGGAAGATTTACTAGAGCATACACATTATGTTGGAGCATCCATATGGTGAACATCTGGGAGGCGCGTCCCCATCACAGATACATATATATAATATATCGTAAATATTCTTTTCGGGAACTGTAAGATTTTAATTTCCATGTACATTAAATAAGTTTTTGAGACTGATTTAAATTCTAGAATTTTGTCGCAGAAATTTATTAAAATTTCATTTTGTCCTCCGATTAGTAAAGTCTGTGATATGGGCTCTTGCAAATCTACAGCCAATGCTCTTGAGTGTGGGATAGGTTGTGAGGCTTAAACAACGGAAACGTCACCCCATTGAATCCACGTAAGCTACAATAAATCTTTAGAAGTCCTAGAGCGCCTAATTAATAATAATCTTAGACTTCACTCTCTCATGGACCAGTAAACAAGAGAATTGATGACCCAATGGCAAATAATGGATTATCACGATTACCCGATTAGAAGAAGTTTTACCCAAATCGTAACCTAGGTACTGAGCACAGTGCACGCCAAAGGTAGCTATTTGTACGGCTACAGAGTATCCTTTTGACTCGGATATCTCACTCCTACACTAGTGTGTCCTGGATTTTAAAACTGTTTTCAATCTAGAGAGACATTAAGGCTTGAACACTCATCCTACACCCGATCATACGTAAGGACCTCTAGGCTTATTAACTCGAAACACTTCCAGAATTTAAACAGAGCATGAAAGCATTACAAAACTTAGACCAACGATACTTGAAAATAATGTGATGATGAACGCTAAAGCAGTGTAGGAAGCATCTCACATCCACACATACTCACTGTTTAATCATTTGAAAGACCTATATGAGAATTCCCTTGGAGAACTAATTGGAGTCACCTATAGGTGTATTTATTGTGTTCCCGACAATGAGACAGGCCATAGTCTTTTAAAGTCACTCACTGAAGTCAAGGAAATTCAATGCAAATCTTCAAGAGTATTGAGATTTAAGTATGCTCGCATCACATGTTTCTCTATTTAACTATCTCCGACTTTGAGTAAGTAGACTCATATATTCCTGTGTGTGATATTGTTTCTTATCTATTTCAGCATATCTTCAACATTACTTTATGATCTTTTAGAAGAATTTCAATAGAGTATCATGTCATCGGTAGATACATGGGTTTAATGATCGCTCTACATAATATCAAGGTATAACATAACCGTCAATGGACTGGTAGACCTATGTGACATTCACCTAGTTTATACATAGTTAAGGTTTAAAAATAAACTACATTGACACTTGCTTTTAAGAACCATCTCTAACCCGTGAACCCTACCGCACTACTTCTAAATCTTCGATTTCTTTAATTGATCCTCTCAGTACGATCCAAGATATCCAACATATGCTCAAATATTTACTGATGAAAACCCCATCTGTAATATGAGACATAGCTGTTATCCAGATTAGCACTCTTAAGGTCATTATCTCCAACACATGAATGGTCATTTGATTTTGAGTATATGTGGTTATCATGTGCCAAACACCACACTTGGCCTTCAAAAGCCTTCATTTCCTTCCATCATACCACATTGTAAGGCATGATGTAGTCCGCTTAGAATTGTAAAATGTAAAATATGTCAGAAAAGGACATCTCATCCATCATATTCAAAAATATTCCATGCATCAAAGCCGTGCCCTCATGTTCATCTCTAAGCACCCAGAACGAGATCTACACCATTAAATTAAACGCCAAGTCCGTGCACTATTCAGAGACACCTACGCTATAAGTGAGTTAACTTCTTCAGTTACCTTCGTAAGTGCTTCGCAGTCTCTATTTTTGCGAGCAAATCAATAATAGGGTTGATAGTTTGGGTATCGGACCTTAGGACCATATTATTGGGGACAATGAGAAGTTGTAAATTAGACAGAGAATTGCAAAACCAATTGGACTATACGATACATATGTAGAAGATCTAGGTGAGGGTAGTAAATAGGAGCGTTTATTGAGTATCCTCACCCGCGGTTCGTCCGTAGATATTGCAGGAGGACTTTTAACAGAGGAATATATGTCAATTTACACTTATATCTCTTTCTCTCATCTCGGCCTCCCTCACGTTATTTGGTGCTTCTTCACCTTCAGGGGCGCGTACTCATTGGGCCTAAATTACATTGACACCCTGTATCGTGGTGTTTAGGCAGTCTTCTTCTACTTTCTTGAGTCTTATTCCTCCACCACAATAAGTTCGAACTTTCAAGTGGTCTTCCATATTGCTGGTCAGGCCCTTACATGTTGTGGGTGCAAATAATTTAGAATTATGGCCAATCATTGTCTGTATTTCAGCTTTCTCTCTAGTCGATCAACACCAACAGGGGTAGTAATAGCACTGAAAGTCGCATTCCGCGGCTGTGAATTTGCTTCGCTCTCTCCATTGACATTACGTGCAATTTGCTATTCGTACATTTGAGTATATGCGCGCTCAATTATTGTAGTCATTATATTTATAAATGTCTGCGCCTAATACGGGTTGTTAGTAGTCAATTTTGAGTCTTCATATAATATAAGTTGGGAATATAATGCTGGTGATCGAGTTTAAAGGCAATGGTTACGCATTTGTTTTAGATATAGTAGAGGGTGATTGATGAGAGAGAAAAAAAGTCAAAGTTGCAACATTGATATCAAGTGCAACCAAGTGGTAGGTGGGGAAGCAGATAAAAAATTATCCGTCTCCATTATTGTTCAACGACCTTCGACATATAATGATGCTTTAATAAGTCCAAATTTCGTTTCAACTTTTTCGGAAACGAACTCAGATTAATATGTTGACAATTTATGGGTTCTGTACACTCACTTTATGTGAACACGTGTTTAGATA
>CM025856.1:16533456-16697479 GCA_003952965.2 Morella rubra | reverse complement strand
TGACTGAGGAGGCCGGAGGGTGCGAATCGCGAAGGAGAAGGTGCTCGGGGTTGGGACTCCGCGGGGGGGGGAAAGGGAGATAGCCAGATAGGGTTTCTAAATTTCTCACTGTGGATCAAAATGGCACGTTTTGATCCACAGTATTATATTTTTTTCAAAAAAAACCAACTAAACGACGTCGTTCTATTTAAAATAGAACGACGTCGTTTTAATATTTATTTAAATAATAATAAAAAAAAACCGGAAACCGGTTTTTCACTGAACCAACTGAAACTTCCGGTTCCGGGAAAACTTTAAATCTACCTCCGGTTCCGATTCCTAGAAACATCGGACCTCAGCTTCCCGGAATCGGTGATGGTAAAAGAACCGGAGGTCTGGCCGGAGGCCGGACCGGACTTACACCCCTAGGTGTCTACACTACTTGGCACTTCGAGCATTTACATGTCGGCAGAACAAACGGGAAATCTGGCGAAGTCCGGATTTTCAGGAGCATTTGAATTTCCTTTTCAAATGCTGGCGAAGTCTTTTCTTTTAAGAGCATTTAATTTTTCAAATTTGAGTTAGTTTCCTATTTTGAATTTTCTTTTCAAATTTAGCTTCTTCCTATTCTTGGAAGACTTTTAAGTTAGCATTTAATTTCTTTCAAATTTGAGTTAGTTTCCTATTCTTGGAGGGATGTTCCAAGTATATTTATAGGGCCTTTTGGGCGTAGAGAACATATAACTTTGAGATTAATATTATTTGAGAGGTCTTGTGATTCTCTTTGGTTCTTTGAAGAACTACTCGAACTTATCAGATTTCCCGTGGCGTTCATCTCGACTTATCAAACGGAGTTCCACCACCGTTTGTGGCGTCTTCCTTATACCGAGGTTCTTGTTTGTCATAAACAACGGGTCGAGGTTTCCATTCGAATCTGTCCTAGAACGATCTTGGGTTTCCTATTGTTGTTGGGTCTCGTTATTCTTGACGAGGTTCACATCATTTGGTATCAGAGCTAGTTTTCTAGTTAGGTTTGCCTATCCTTTTAAATTTTCGTTTCTTTGTTTCTTCTCTAGTCTTTCACATACCCAGTTAGCCGAATTTACTTTATCCCTTCTGTTCAATCTTTGTTTGTTCTGTTCATGTCTAAACTCTTGTTCTAGTCTCACATACCCTAGTTACTTCGAGATCTGATTCTGTTGCTATCAAAAGATATTTGCTGATCTTCAACAACAAAACAAAAGGAAAGACTCGAAAAAGAAGAAGAAGAAAAAAAAGTCCAAAAAAAAATGTTTGTTTCCACACATTGTGGATCCAGTTAGTCCGAAAAATCACCTTACCCCAAGCAAGTAATTTTTTTCTCGTGGGAAAATTTTGCTAATTCTGTGCTTCCGAACTTCTAATCATATTCCTTATATGTTCCTTTATTCTTGCTTTACCTGAAATTCCTTGATGAGTTCTTGGTGAATTGTTGCTGGAAATTCTTAGAGTTGTTTGTTTAGTTTCAAAAGAACTGCAAGAGAATTATTGAGTGGAAAAAGGCAAGAGTGGTGAGAACATTAGAGGGTAAAAGCCATGAATTATTTTGAGTGAAACACGAGTGAAGAGTGATCCACATCCTTGAGTGTAAACACGTAAGGGAGAGAATTGTGAGGTCCTTTTTCTTTCTAACTTTGTTTTTGCAGCAATCATGTCTCACAACAGTGGTAAGAGCGTTGCTGACGATGCTACGACACTAGCTGACCCAAAAATGTTTATGGAGGCCATGATGAGTGAGATGAAGCGTATGATGAAGTCGGAAATGGAGCAATTTCACGAACGGATAGAACAGATGGAGAATTCACTTCAGCCACAAAACAACCCCAATTTCCGTAGACGGGAAAGAGTTCCACGGAGGGAGGCGAGGGTTGAGGATGAAGAGCCTTATGGATCTGGTTTTGAGGAAGAAGAGGATCGGGATTCTGTTATTGGCTATAGGA
The DNA here is from genome assembly GCA_003952965.2 of Morella rubra. Taxonomy (NCBI): domain Eukaryota; kingdom Viridiplantae; phylum Streptophyta; class Magnoliopsida; order Fagales; family Myricaceae; genus Morella; species Morella rubra. Next base: position 16,695,521 of record CM025856.1, on the reverse strand, counting down.
GACATGGAGGGCGGGTTAGAGAAGCTAGGAATCGGGAAGATAACAACTTGGGTGGTATTAAGATGAAGATTCCTTCCTTTCAAGGTAGATCTGATCCTGAAGCATATCTTGAGTGGGAGAAGAAGATGGAGTTCGTGTTTGATTGCCACAACTACTCCGAGATAAAGAAGGTAAAATTAGCCGTGATTGAATTTTCTGAATATGCTATAACTTGGTGGGATCAGCTTGTGATAAATAGGAGGCGGAATAGAGAACGACCAATAGAGACGTGGGAGGATATGAAAGACGGTGATGAGAAAGCGGTTCGTTCCAAGCTACTACTATCGAGAGTTGTACAAAAAACTACAAGGTCTTAGACAAGGAAGCCGAGGTGTAGAGGATTACTACAAGAGATGAAGATTGCTATGATCCGAGCTAATGTAGAGGAGGATCGAGAGGCTACAATGGCTAGATTTCTACTGGATTAAACCGAGAGATCCAAGATAAGGTAGAGATGCAACATTATGTGGAGATTGGAAGATATGGTGCATATGGCTATCAAAGTGGAGCAACAACTCAAGAGAGGGAGTGGGTCACGTGCATGTCATAACTCCAGTTCTACCTCTTTTAAACCGAGTTATACCAAGCAGCTGGACAAGTCACAAACGTCCAAAATCGAGCCCAAGTGACCACCAGCCCCACGTTCCTCAAGGTAAAACCGAAGCTTCTACCTCTAGGAATCGTGATATTAAATGTTTTAGATGTCAAGGCAGGGACACATAGCAAATCAATGCCCAAACAAACAAGTCATGGTGTTGAAAGACAATGGTGAAATTGTGACCGATAGTGAAGATTCCGACACCGACGACATGCCACCATTGGAGGAGGTTTCGAGGAGGAATATTTAGCCCCTGATGCATTGACATTGGTGGCGAGGAGAGCATTGAGCTTGCAAGCAAAAGGAGTTGATGAAGTACAGTGGGAGAACATCTTTCACACTAGGTGCTACGTCAAAGATAAGGTATGTAGTGTGATTATTGATGGTGGTAGTTGTACTAATGTTGCAAGCACAATCATGGTGGAGAAATTGGGATTGCCCATGTTGAAACACCCTAGGCCGTATAAGTTGCAATGGCTGAATGATAGTGGAGAGATAAGGGTGAACAAGCAAGTGTTAGTTACTTTTCGAATCGGTAAATACGAAGATGAAGTATTGTGTGATGTAGTACCGATGCAAGCGGGACACTTATTGCTAGGGCGTCCATGGCAGTTCGATAGACATGTGAAGCATGATGGCTTTACGAACAAATACTCTTTTGTACTTAATCAGCGACCAATCACTCTTGTACCATTGACACCGCAGCAAGTATATGAGGATCAAGTGAGATTGCAAAAAGAGAGTGAACAAAAGAAAAAGAGTGAAAATCAGAGAGAGGCCGAAAAAAAAAGAGAGAGAAAAAGAAAATCAAAGTTCGGCCATTGAGAGAAAATTAGAGAGAAAACAAAAGAATTTCTATGCAAAAGTGAGTGAGATCAAGCGAGCGATGCTTTCAAATCAGCCAATGATTGTACTTTTGTACAAAGAGGCATTTTTAAACACTAACGAACTTGACCTTGCTTTGCCTAGTTCTATTGTTTCTCTTTTGCAGGAGTATGAGGATGTCTTCCCCGATGAAACACCACATGGGTTACCTCCAATCCGAGGTATTGAACATCAAATTGATTTTGTTCCTGGTGCAACAATTCCAAACCGACCAGCTTATAGGAGCAATCCCGAGGAGACAAAAGAGCTTCAACGGCAAGTAAGTGAGTTGTTGGAGAAAGGGCACGTGAGGGAGAGCATGAGCCCATGTGCGGTCCCGGTTTTACTTGTACCTAAGAAGGATGGGACGTGGAGAATGTGTGTTGATTGCCGAGCCATCAACAACATAACGGTAAAATATCGTCATCCTATTCCTCGCTTAGATGATATGTTAGATGAATTGCATGGTTCTTGTGTATTTTCTAAGATTGATTTAAAGAGTGGTTATCATCAGATTAGGATAAAAGAAGGAGATGAATGGAAAACCGCCTTTAAAACAAAATATGGTTTGTATGAATGGTTAGTTATGCCTTTTGGATTGACTAATGCTCCGAGTACCTTTATGAGACTTATGAACCATGTTCTGCGTGCATTTATAGGTAGATTTGTTGTTGTTTACTTTGATGATATACTCATTTATAGCAAAAACGTGGACGATCATATAGCACATTTGAAATCTGTTTTAGATGTGCTTAGGAAAGAAAAGTTGTTTGCTAATCTGAAGAAGTGTACTTTTTACACCGATAAGCTTGTATTTCTGGGGTTTGTTGTTAGTGCACAAGGTATACAGGTAGATGAAGAGAAGGTACGTGCAATCCAAGAGTGGCCGAGTCCCACAAGTGTAGGTAATGTTCGTAGTTTTCATGGACTTGCAAGTTTTTACCGACGGTTCGTGAAAGACTTCAGTAGCATAGCCGCACCACTTACCGAAGTGATCAAGAAGAACGTTGGATTTAGATGGGGAGAAGAGCAAGAGAAGGCATTTCAATTAATCAAAGAGAAGCTGACTAACGCCCCTTTATTATCTTTACCTAACTTTTCTAAAACGTTCGAAGTTGAATGTGATGCTTCAGGTATTGGTATAGGCGCCGTTCTTATGCAAGAAGGACGACCAATTGCTTACTTCAGCGAGAGAAGGAGTTGCCTAAGAGTTCACTGATCATGAGTCCTTGAAACACTTGAAGGGCCAACACAAGCTAAACAAAAGGCATGCGCGTTGGGTGGAATTCATTGAGACGTTTCCATACGTCATTCGGTATAAGCAAGGTAAGGAGAATGTGGTCGCCGATGCACTTTCTCGCAGGTATGCATTACTTTCCACACTTGATGCAAAATTGCTTGGTTTTGAGCATATTAAAACTTTATACGCTGATGACCACGAATTTTGTGAGGAATATAGGGCTTGTGAGAAAACATGTGGTAAGTTCTTTAGGCTTGATGGATTTTATTTCGAGAGAATAAGCTATGCGTGCCTAATTGTTCTTTGAGGGAGTTATTAGTGCGAATCACATGGTGGGGGATTAATGGGACATTTTGGAGTTGCAAAACTTTAGCTATTTTGCAGGAACACTTCTATTGGCCTCACATGAAACGAGATGTTGAAGAATTTGTGGTAGATGTGTCACATGTAGGCAAGCTAAATCCAAAGTGCAGCCCAACGGTTTGTATACTCCTTTACCAATTCCTAGTGAGCCTTGGATTGATATTTCAATGGATTTTGTGTTAGGATTGCCTAGGACTAAACGTGGAAGAGATTCAATTTTTGTGGTTGTGGATAGATTTTCTAAGATGGCACATTTTATTCCATGTCACAAAACGGATGATGCCTCGCATGTTGCTGACTTGTTCTTTAGAGAGATTGTGAGATTACATGGCATGCCTAGGACAATTGTTTCGGATAGAGGTGCTAAGTTCTTGAGTTATTTTTGGAAGACTTTGTGGTGTAAGCTAGGTACTAAGCTATTGTTTTCCACTACTTGTCATCCACAAACTGATGGTCAAACTGTAGTAAATAGGACTTTGTCTACTTTATTGAGGGCGATCATTAGAAAGAACATCAAAACATGGGAAGAATGTTTACCACATGTTGAGTTTGCTTATAACAGAGCTGTTCATTTGCTACTAAATTTTCACCATTTGAAATTGTGTATGGGTTTAGTCCTTTAACTCCATTGGATTTATCTCCTTTGCCTTTGACTGAGCATGTTAATTTAGATGGCAAAAAGAAAGCTGAAAGGTTGAACCCGGAGATTGGGTTTGGCTGCATATGAGAAAAGAGAGATTTCAGCGAAAAGACGTTCCAAATTGCTCCCAAGAGGAGATGGTCCTTTCCAAGTCCTCGAGCGCATCAATGACAACACTTATAAGCTAGATTTACCTGGTGAGTACAATGTAAGTGCACTTTTAATGTTACTGATTTGAGTCCTTTTGATGTAGGTCGAGAGAATAAGCTATGCATGCCAAATTGTTCTTTAAGGGAGTTATTAGTGCGGGAATCACATGGTGGGGGATTAATGGGACATTTTGGAGTTGCAAAGACTTTAGCTATTTTGCAAGAACACTTCTATTGGCCTCACATGAAACGAGATGTTGAACGAATTTGTGGTAAATGTGTCACATGTAGGCAAGCTAAATCCAAAATGCAGTCCAACGGTTTGTATACTCCTTTACCAATTCCTAGTGAGCCTTGAATTGATATTTCAATGGATTTTGTGTTAGGATTGCCTAGGACTAAACGTGGAAGAGATTCAATTTTTGTGGCTGTGGATAAATTTTCTAAGACGGCACATTTTATTCCATGTCACAAAACGGATGATGCCTCGCATGTTGCTGACTTGTTCTTTAGAGAAATTGTGAGATTACATGGCATGCCTAGGACAATTGTTTCGGATAGAGATGCTAAGTTCTTGAGCTATTTTTGGAAGACTTTGTGGTGTAAGCTAGGTACTAAGCTATTATTTTCCACTACTTGTCATCCACAAACTGATGGTCAAACTGAGGTAGTAAATAGGACTTTGTCTACTTTATTGAGGGCGATCATTAGAAAGAACATCAAAACATGGGAAGAATGTTTACCACATATTGAGTTTGCTTATAACAGAGCTGTTCATTTTGCTACTAAATTTTCACCATTTGAAATTGTGTATGGGTTTAATCCTTTTAACTCCATTGGATTTATCCTTTGCCTTTGACTGAGCATGTTAATTTAGATGGCAAAAAGAAAGCTGAACTTTGTGAGCATCTTGAACCCGGAGATTGGGTTTGGCTGCATATGAGAAAAGAGAGATTTCTGCAAAAAGACGTTCCAAATTGCTTCCAAGAGGAGATGGTCCTTTCCAAGTCCTCGAGCGCATCAATGACAACACTTATAAGCTAGATTTACCTGGTGAGTACAATGTAAGTGCACTTTTAATGTTACTGATTTGAGTCCTTTTGATGTAGGTGACGATTTGAGGACAAATCCTTCTCAAGAGGGGGAGAATGATGCAAATCGAGGTCCTTTGTCACTTCCTAGTGGCCCAATTACAAGACTTAAAGCCAAACGTTTCAAGGAAGCGCTCAATGGACTAATCCGAGAGAGATGGGATGATACTACCAAGACGAGATGGGTACCAATAATAATCAAGGCTTAGTTCATGTCATCAGTTGCACCTCGGGTAATATCCTTAACCTTCGGGCGTCTACACTACTTGGCACTTCGAGCGTTTACATGTCGGCTAGAACAAAGGCGGGACGTATCTGGCGAAGTCGGATTTTCAGGAGCATTTTAATTTCCTTTTTCAAATGCTGGCTTTCCTTATTTTTAGCCGGATTATTTTAAGAATGCTTGGATTTTCTTCTTTTAAAATTCTTGGAAGACTTTTAATTTAATTTCTTTAAAATTTGAGTTAGTTTCCTATTCTTGGAGGGATATTCCAAGTATATTTATAGGGCCTTTTGGCGTAAAGAACAATAATTTGAGATTAATATTATTTGAGAGGTCTTGTGATTCTCTTTGTTTTTGAAGAACTACTCGAACTTATTGGGATTTTCGTGGCGTTCATCTTGACTTATCAAACGAGTTCCACCACCCTTTTAGCGTCTTCCTTATACCGAGGTTCTTGTTTGTCATAAACAATGGGTCGAGGTTTCCATTCAAATCTGTCCTAGAACGATCTTAGGTTCCCTATTGTTGTTGGGTCTCGTTATTCTTGACGAGGTTCACATCACCTATGGAGACTTTAGTAATACTTGTTTTTATTTGGATACTTTAGCTATTTAATTGCTCATTTGGGAAATTTTTTATTGAGACTTTTGTTAAAGTAGTATTTAAGGATTTTTTTTTAGAGTAGTGCTCTGACTAAACTGTTGGGATTCTTTTTTATTATTGAAAATGAATAAAGATTCTTGTGAATTTCTTTTTCTTGGTTGGAAATTCTGTCTGTTTAGACTTTTGGGTCGAGACGTTACAAAAGCCAATTCAGAATAGAAAGCCACCACAGTTGAGCGAAGAGGGCAAAAAAATGATGGCTCGTGGGTAGACGTGCGGCTATCATCGACGTGTGGGGTCCACGCACAGCCGGAAAAAGCAGCATATCAGTGGCATTGGGCTCACAATAGGCAGCAGGAACCACGTACCCAAGAGGCAAATGACCTCCAAAGACCGTCAAAAACAGGCCGAAATTGAAGAATAGAGGCAGGCACGGTGACCACCATGCACCGAGCAAATAGAGCCATGGGTTGTGTCCACTGATGACCCACGGGTGCACTAGGATCTAGCTGCCAAGGTTTTGAAAAACTAAGGAAACAGGGGAGAGAGAGAGAGAGAGAGCCATACACCAAAAGGAGGAAAGGAGAGGGGTTGGCAGTGGGAGAGGTCGGCACTCCTCCTGCCACCGGAAAAAGTAGGAGGAGAGAGAAGACTAGGGCTAGGGTTTTTGAAGTTCTAAAAAGAAGGCAGAGCCTCTCTCTCTCTAGAGTTGCATTCGGCCTTCATTTGAGAACATATCAGGAGTGATGTGTGAGTGGTTACTTATTCGTCAAATTATGACGAGATGAATAACACGAGCAAAACATTTGCATCAATGAGATTTGAAATTTTATATACATGAAATAGCACGAAATGTTAGCATAATCTGAATGTAAGTAGGAATGTACACGTAATATCGTGACAAACATTTGGTTTGTACTGAAACAAAGAGGGTATAGATCAGATGGGATTATGGGAGTGAATTAAGAGGATATTAAGAAACGAAAACGAGATTAACAGAACATAGACAATCGTCTGATAGTTCTTTTAATAGAGCCATCTTTCACCCGGCCGATCAATGAAAGACATGAAGAGAAGTCCTGAGAAAATGTACGACGCACAAAATGGTGAATTCTAGTGGAGGGCACATGCGATGATATTTTTGTTTAACATCAACTGTCATTGTCGGATGTAACATGTTCTACTTTTTTCTTTTCTTTTTTTTTTTTTTAATGAAATAATGGACCAATTATTGAGCAACAAGAAGGAAGAACCAATGATGCTATGAAAATGATGATAAAGCAACCAGCTTCTATACACACATAGACATATAAAAAGAACATTTGTCTAAGTCCAGTTCATCATGTACTGAAACTTTTTATTCCTTGTCCTCCTACCCGTTCTTCTGCTTCTATCATCAAGTACATTTCAGTCTTATACTGTTGGGGGATAATCGCGAAACACTGTAGCCTTGTTTCTCACTTGCCGTTGCACATAATGTACCATGGCATTCATGATGCTTGGGCTTTTTTTGTTTTGTTTTTGTTTTCTGAGGTCTACACAAATTAAGACAAATATTACACTGAGCTTGGATGGTTCTAAAAGATGCATTGGACAGCTAGAATCGTAAAGATAAATTCCGATTGAAATCATAGAGATAATTCCGAATATTCGAATCGCCCGCAGCTCGAGTAATATCGTTGCTTGTTTTTCCAATCTTCTTAAGTTTACTTTTGTCGTTTTTTCATTTTCTTTGTCGTTTCCGAACAGCTAAAGAACTGGGAACATGGCATATGGTGTGCGATGATAGCTAGGATGCTGGGACCGACTTACCCAGTACGCCAGATGGAAATTGACCACCATCAGAAAAAAGAGTTTGATCCACTGTTTTTTTACGAGGAAAGAGGGTATCACTATTTCGATTTATATTGCTAATTGGCATCTAATTATCTCGGAAGACTCGAATATAGAAAACTTTAACTAAAAGATCAGCTGGTAGAATTTATTCATAATTATACTGTTATACAGGTTCGTGGCAGATGCACATAACTAGGACCCATTTGATGCTTGGGAGGCTTCGCCAAGCATGGGCTACAAAGAACCCTCTTACACACGGGCGTGGATGGTTTAGACCCATCACAAGGGCTTCTCGCAGACACCAGCATAGAGATGCCGACATTCTCGACCCGCAGCTCAGGGCATTTGCATTTCCCTTTCTTGGGTTTACTTTTGACGATTTTTTAATTGTTTCTTTGTTTTCTTCCTTAGCTAAAGAAGGTGGGAATCTCTTTCAAATTTGAGTTAGTTTCCTATTCTTGGAGGGATATTCCAAGTATATTTAAGGGCCTTTTGGGCGTGAACAATAACAGGTCTTGTGATTCTCTCTTTCTACTCGAACTTATTGGGACATCGACTTATCAAACAGAGTTCCACCATACGTCTTCCTTATACCGATGTCATAAACAATGGGTGAGGTTTCCATTCAAATCTGTCCTAGAACGATCTTAGGTTCCTATTGTTGTTGGGTCTCGTTATTCTTGACGAGGTTCACATCACCTATGGAGACTTTAGTAATACTTGTTTTTATTTGGAGACTTTAGCTATTTAATTGCTCATTTGGGAAATTTTTTATTGAGACGTAGTGCTCTGACTAAACTGTTGGGATTCTTTTTTATTATTGAAGATGAAATAAAGATTCTTGTGAATTTCTTTTTCTTGGTTGGAAATTCTGTCTGTTTAGACTTTTGGGTCGAGACGTTACAAAAGCCAATTCAGAATAGAAAGCCACCACAGTTGAGCGAAGAGGGCAAAAAAATGATGGCTCGTGGGTAGACGTGCGGCTATCACCGACGTGTGGGGTCCACGCACAGCCGGAAAAAGCAGCATATCAGTGGCATTGGGCTCACAATAGGCAGCAGGAACCACGTACCCAAGAGGCAAATGACCTCCAAAGACCGTCAAAAACAGGCCGAAATTGAAGAATAGAGGCAGGCACGGTGACCACCATGCACCGAGCAAATAGAGCCATGGGTTGTGTCCACTGATGACCCACGGGTGCACTAGGATCTAGCTGCCAAGGTTTTGAAAAACTAGCCATACACCAAAAGGAGGAAAGAGAGGGGTTGGCAGTGGGAGAGGTCGGCACTCCTCCTGCCACCGGAAAAAGTAGGAGGAGAGAGAAGACTAGGGCTAGGGTTTTTGAAGTTCTATCTCTCTCTAGAGTTGCACAGAGAACATATCGTGTGGTGGTTACCATTCGTCAAATTATGACGGATGAATAACACGAGAACATTTGCATCCATAAATGAAATGTTAGCATAATCTGAATGTAAGTAGGAATGTACACGTAATATCGTGACAAACATTTGGTTTGTACTGAAACAAAGAGGGTATAGATCAGATGGGATTATGGGAGTGAATTAAGAGGATATTAAGAAACGAAAACGAGATTAACAGAACATAGACAATCGTCTGATAGTTCTTTTAATAGAGCCATCTTTCACCCGGCCGATCAATGAAAGACATGAAGAGAAGTCCTGAGAAAATGTACGACGCACAAAATGGTGAATTCTAGTGGAGGGCACATGCGATGATATTTTTGTTTAACATCAACTGTCATTGTCGGATGTAACATGTCTACTTTTTTCTTTTCGAAATAATGGACCAATTATTGAGCAACAAGAAGGAAGAACCAATGATGCTATGAAAATGATGATAAAGCAACCAGCTTCTATACACACATAGACATATAAAAAGAACATTTGTCGGAGAGCTAAGTCCAGTTCATCATGTACTGAAACTTTTTACCGATTCCTTGACCCGTTCTTCTGCTTCTATCATCAAGTACATATTGAGCACAGTCTTAGATACTGTTGGGAGGATAATCGCGAAACACCTAGCCAGTAGCCTCCATGTTTCTTTCACTTGCCGTGCATGCACATAATCGTACGACACATTCATGCTTGGGGTTTTGTTTTTGCTGAGGGAAATTCAAGTGAGCTTGGATGGTTCAGACTTATTGACAGGCTTAGAATCATTGAAATCATAGAGATAAATTCCGAATATTCGAATCGACCGCAGCTCGAGTAATATCGTGCTTGTTCAGCTCATTCCGAACAGCTAGAACTGGGTGGATATGGTGTGCGATGATCTAGGATGCTGGACCGAGTAGCCTTGACCACCATATTGGCGAAAAGAGGGTCGGCTAATTGGCATCTAATTATCTCTCTAGAAAATAACTCAGCTGTAGAATTTATTCTAATACAGGTTCGTTAAAGGCAGATACCGCAACAATATTATATAAATGGGCAAAGTCCGCCTTGAAGTTCAGCAAACAAAATACACTTGAATACTTTCATCTTGCAGTACTGGTGTAGAGGGTCGAATTCTCGCCAAGCATGCCCAGGGAAAGGGACCCTCTAGCTGTTGCGCGTGTCATAGGAGATGTTTTAGACCCCTTCACAAGGTCCATTCCTCTAAGGGTGACTTATACCAGCAGGGAGGTTTGCAATGGTTGTGAGCTCAAACCCTCTCAGGTTGCCAACCAACCTAGGGTTGATATTGGCGGTGGGGATCTCAGGACTTTCTACTCTCTGGTAAATGTTTCGTTTAGACCCTAATTCCCTTAAGTTGTCTCTTTTTTTTTTTTTTTTTCTCACGATCGAGTTTTTTGAGTTCTTGATCACGTCCACTCCACTGCAGGTTATGGTGGATCCTGATGCACCCAGTCCTAGCGATCCCAACCTCAGAGAGTACTTGCATTGGTGAGCACCCTCTCTCTCTCTCCCTCTCTCTTTCTCTAGTCTCTTTCCCTCCCCTATCCCCAGGCGCCATGACAAGCCATTTTCAAAGGTCCTATGATTTACTCGAAAGAAATTAAGATACCATGCTTGAGATTTCGTGGTTGGGGTTTGCTCTATAAGCTCATACTTGCCTATACTCTCTTTCTCTCTCTCTCTCTCACGTACGCAGACATACAGACATATCAAACGAACAAATTGTACGATTAGTTTCAGTGGTTGGCGGTTAATAGTGATCTCTAGGAGAAATTACATTAATGGTAGATGAAGTTGTTCATAACTGTGGAAGTGAAAGAGAGTCCTGTCACAAGAGAAAGGCTAATCTCTGGAAAATTGATAGGAGGTACGTAGTACCACGTGATAGATCTAGCTAACAGACACCATATAGCAGCAGAAGGCCAAATTACTGCTGTTTTTTCGTGTGGAATTTGACAAATATTTCTTTTCCTTTGGTCTTGTTTCCTGGTTGATTGATTGATGGCACGAATCTCTCATGGAAAAGAATTCGAGGGCCACTAATAAAGTATCTTTGGATTTACAAGGTTTCTGGGATATGCAATGAGAGCGCGTATAACAAGATATGTAGAGCCCAAACATCATCGTGCTTTTACTCCTATCCTGTCCCCCGTCCTTCGTTTGGTTTCTTTCTTAGTTCTTTCTCTTGGGATTTTTGTCCTAGAGCATCTTCTCTTTCTCCTTTACGCGTGTAATCCTCCCTATTCCATTGGGTAGTAACGAAGTGGCCGATACAATGGGCACGCTGTTGGGATGACATGATCACCGACTGTGGAGAGCATAGAATCTTCCACACCTGGGTCACGCTGGTAGTCAACTACGAGTTGAGACTAGACGGATTATTTATTGCGCTACAAATTTTACATAAACAGCATTAAATAATGTAATATCTATTTATTTTATCTATCCCTCTAAATTATATAGTGTTGCAAAAAATCTTGGTATCGATTAAATTATTAAAAAAAAAAAAGATTATATACCTAGGCCTCCAAAATTTTGTATTTGGTTCCATTTTTTAAGAAACTGTCTTATAGTACTGAAACACAAGAGAATTTAACTTTAAAACCATTGATATATGTGGAGGTTTAATTGGCTTTTTATTTTTATTATAGAAAAAAGACCTATAAAATCCTATCGAGCAATTAATTAATTACTTATAACTTGTCAAATTACATGAGTAAGTAATTGCTTTGTTTGTTAAGTGAAAAACACAAAAAAAAAGTTTATCTCCCTAAAAGAACGAAAAATAATATCACTCTTTCTATTTTTTATCACTGTTATTACTTTTTTGGTTCTTCTCAAGTCTTATTCTCAGCTGTTGTTCTGATCAAAGATCACTTCTGACTGAGGCTCTAGGTATTATTATTTTAAACGTTCTACTTTAATTTTATTTTAAGTTTGCATTTATTGCAGTTACCGTTATTTTGTCTACGAGAAATTTGAGCTTAAATATTCTAAATGTTGCTTCATGCATAATTAAATTTTTCAAAACTAAAATTAACTTGTCATCTCCTATGGTTCGTTAGGTTAGTGACCGATATTCCAGCAACTACGGGGGCAAGCTTTGGTGAGTAGATTCTATACACATGTGCTTTATTAAATCCTAAAACTTAGGATATCTCTCTCGAGACTGCAAAGCATTAATTTCGTAGGGCAAATAATGCTTGCATGAATGGCTTTGCGGGAAGGCCAAGCCTTTGTAGGGATAGTATATATGATTGGGCACTCATTATTATTGATGTGATATATCATCGAGTAACATCTGATGCATGGCCTAATTTCATGGCCGTAGGGCAAGAGGTTGTGAGCTACGAAAGTCCACGACCGACTGTGGGGATCCATCGATTTATTTTCGTGTTGTTCCATCAAATGGGTAGGCAGACAGTATATGCACCTGGGTGGCGTCAGAATTTCAACATGAGGGACTTCGCTGAAATCTACCATCTCGGATTGCCAGTGGCTGCACTATATTTCAACTGTCAGAGGGAAAGCGGATCCGGTGGAAGGCCGAGAAGATGACTGAAATATACAAGTATTAACTGTACGTCTTCGAAAAAAATTTGAAGTGACTATGCATGTGAGAGATATACATATATATAATAATTACCTAGTCACACCTTGATCTCATTCTCTCGCCTCAGTTTTATATAGAGGATATTGCAGCAGATCCTGCAGTACTAAAAGCAACTTCAGGGGGTGTAAAAGTGTCTGATGCATGATCAACAGAGGTATCTATATATTAATTATCTTATCTATACGCTTAGAAACAAGTAAAAAAAGAAGAAGATCTATTTATAAATAAAGATTAGCGCAAGTTTAATGATTTAAACCCTCTATTTGATCAGATCGAGCGACGAAATTAATTACGCCATTAAAGAGTAAAACTATTGTAGTGCATGAGGCGTCTGCTTTGAGGTTTGAGGCGTTACATAAACTAAAGGAAAACGGATTGCGAAATGGAACTCATGAAAGTGGATCAAGTGTTATTCTTTAGTTATAAAAATGTAACTCACACTAATTAGGATCCGTTTGTTTGCTTGTAAAATTTTTATTTTACTTGAAAAAAATTTTGTTTTCTGCGTTTGGTTATTCTTTTAAAATATTTTTTATGTTGACACGTTTAATGATTTACGTATTTACATAAAAATACTTAATTATTGTACATGTCTTGATAGTTTAAACTTTTGAAATTTTAGTCCTTCAAGTATAGATTTCAACTATCGGGTTCATAAGGTAAGTTTTTTAGCCAAATCAATCTCCTGTCCAATTGTCGTTAGTCAACAGACAAAATGCAGGTGCTTATACAGATTTTAGATATTTCAACACCAATCGTAGGCTTCCCCGTGGCATGAAAATTTTTCTTAAAATTTTAATATTTTAGTCCCTGAGATACTGATTTCAACATGAAGGTTTCTAAAATACATTTTTGTGATAAAATTGGTCCCGCCATTCAATTGTTGTTAGCCAACTAAGGGAGAAGTTTCCATGTGGCCTGGAAAGAGAAGAATATAAAACTATCATATGCAACTTTCAAATTCAATTTTTATTTTAAAAAATATTACTTTTAGAATTTTTAATAATTTGTCTTGGAGGGGCATTTTGGTAATTTTGCATGTGATTTAACGGCCAAATCAAAGGGAAATGCAAGAATTGATTTTTTGAAACATATGGGGCGGAATAAAATATTTTAAACTTGATAGAGACTTAATGATTTCTTCTCATAGATATAGGGCGTACTATAATGTTCCAAAAAAAAAAAATTGGTTTACGAAAAATTTGAGCTTAATTTGTTTTCTAAAAAATAATAGAACTTTACAGTTGACTTGAAAAGTTTTTACTTTGACCTCATTTTCATGTGATTGCCAAATACCTGAAAACAAGTAAAACAATTTTGTAATTTGTTTTACAAGCAAACAAACACAAAACAATTATAGTTAGAGATACTAAATATAAGTTAAGTAATTAAATTTATCTTTTTTAATCAATTGAAACTTTTATATAAATTGTGATTTCAGAATACTAATATTTTACATTAATCCTATAAAAACTTTTTCAAAAACTCCAACATCTCTCTAAAAACTCCAATAAAATCTAAGCTACTTCCACTAAAATAATTTTCAACAAATATATTTTTTTTTTGGTCATGATAATGCCATTCGGCAATAACAAGTTTACTAAAAACACAGTACAAAAAATTTGATTTTTTTTTTCACTTATTCGAAAAAAAATTTGACCTTTTGGAGATAGATTTTAAAATCCATCCCAAAAAATAGGAGAAGAGTGTTTTTTTAGAAGGAAATTAAAAACCGTCCCAAACTTATTATTTTTTGCGACGGAATGTTTTTTTGAGATGGAAATTTCTGTCCAAAAAAAAAAGTTGACTATTTGGGATGGAATTGTGCCGTCCCAAAAAAGAGATTTTTTAAAGACAAATTTTTTTGTTATTAAAACTCCGTTCAAATACACACCTGACCGTTAAAACGGTTGGAAATCTTTTGGGACGAAATGTCATCGCCTCCCAAAAAAGAACTATTTGTTCACGTTGGAACGCCTTTTCCCAACAACCGCTTTAAATGCACGCCCCATCATGGATGGTTATTTACTGTTATAATCATTTGAACGAGGTTTGAATGAAAATAAAAAATTAAGCCCCATAAGTGCCCCTCTTTTATTTCTCTTTTAATATCGTTCGAAATTAAAATTGAAGCGCCAAAATTATTCTTTTTTTTTTTCATTGGAACACTTTTAAATATGGTTTGAGAAATCAAAATTAAAAGAAGACAAAAATTGTAAATTTTTTCAAAGACATTTTTAAAAAAATTCTATACCTCGCTGCAAACTTCAATAAAATTTACAGTACTTCCACTAAAATAATTTTCAACAATATATATATATATATAGGGTCATAATGCCATTCGACAATAACGAGTTTACTAAAAACAAAAGGGCTGAGCATTATCAATGTCAAGGAGTATATATAGCTGTAGTAGAAGCGACTGATTAGCTTGTAGCTTGACTGGAGAAATTATAAGTTCAGTGAATCCGTAGAGATGCTTCGACCCTGCCAATCCAGATTGTGATCAACCGAGACTAGACATGCTTCTAGACTTAAAATAAAGTGAAGGGCCTACAAATTTCCAGCAAGCAACCTCGCCTCGGTGGAGAACAGCTAACTCCGCAAGAAGTAAATGGTATTCGACAGAATAGAATATGAACAGTAGCTGCTTTACAACTTTTCCTGGGGGTCGACGCAAGGACATACCTTTCGACAATTATGCAAAAACTATCACATCCTAATTAGAAAGGTGATTGACTTCTACAGCGACAGCCACAAAAGTCATTAACGCCGGCATTGGATATTTTTCTATATCAAAGTGGATTAGCAAATATCTAAGGATCATGACAGCTAACTGTACTTGGTTTATCTTCACAAGGACTGTAAAGATGCCTCAAAAACGGCCAAATGGAGATTGATCATTCGCGAGAACCGCTAGGTAGAAGCCAAAGAAGGCATTTTCCGAGAAAACTGCCTTTTGAAAACCCAAATGCGGAACCATTAATTATAGATTACGCGCAGATTATTTAGAAGATCAGTAAGATCAATCTAAGAATTAGTGAAACATATATAACAGGTTCTTCCTCAGGAGTTCTTATCAATTTACATGTCTTGGAATTTTAATTGTCGATGTTAATCTTTTGTTTATTTTAAGAGGTGCATATGAGACATATCCTGGTCTCTTATCTTCTCACGAGGAATTGAAGGGTTATGTTGCGATATTGTACTCGCCAGCTAGGAAACCTAGTTCCTCTTTTCTACTGCAAAATTGCAAATATATATCAGATTTTTCAATTTTGATGTTTGTCGTTCTCATTTGGGTAGTTTAAGGTACTGATGAGTGCTAATTAGATTCAAAATTCAGGGCTTATAGTACAAAATAAATGATAACTGATCAGAAGTCCAAAACATGTTTTCCTTTTAAGACAGTGAACTCATACCTAACCCGTATATATTAGTTTTGCGGATGTATATATAGGTACTGGTTCTTTTCTTGTCTGATAAATATCTGTTGAAACTATATATGTCCCATATACTAGGGAAAAGTAGAAATTCTTCTTGCGAATCTTCACCAGTGGGCAAAGCATGATTGTCAAACAAAAATCATGAAGCGGAGAAAAAAGAAAAACCGCACCTCAAAAAGGTATGACGCGCGCAAGAGGGAATTTAAAATGGCTGTCTCTTGTTCCCACGTTAATTTGTTCAGCATCTAACCGCAATGTCCCTCATTGGAAGGAAACAAACTCAAAAGATCCAAATCATGTACCGTGACTGAAAAAATGGTCATAACTAGCTAGGATGGACAAGATTCAATGCATAATGTCAAGATACCATCATCGATCAACTACCATGCATTCTGCAGATGAAGTACCCAAAATTCCCTCTTTTCACCTTGTACAGCATTTAATTTGCTTACAAATAGCATTGCCTCTTTCACTTTCTTTCCCGGCTCAGATGGCATATGTTCCTATGCTTCAGTTTTTCTCGGGACCTCTCTCCAAGCTTGCTTTTCTTATCACTCTTGCTATTTTTTTTTTTCTCTTCCTCTTGGTCACTGGTCGGCTAGAAGAAAAGTTAGGCCGCCATTGCGTGGAGAACCCACCACTTCTTGACTCGGGCAGTGGAACTAGAACAGTGACAAATATTGCTGGCCTCAAGGTTTATGTAAGTGGCCACTCTGATTCCAAGTTAGCAATCCTGCTCGTTTCTGATGTTTTCGGTAATCATCTGCTTCACTATTTTGGCTTATGTTATGACACCTTTGCTGTACTAGTTTCACATTGCCCTTTTTCCCCCATCAGGGTTTGTTTCGATTATTGTAGCAGTTTTCCTCTTTTAGATTCACAATATTTGATGCCTAACCCTCTAATTTTCTCCTTATTATTTAGATCTTTGGGTAAAAGAAGCTCAAACAAAAATCATGGTTACTAATTAACCTGAAAATTGTAGTTCTAGGCTCTTGAACAACTAGTATATGTTTACGAGGAATTGGAAAATCATTACTCATCTCTAATTTATTAATTATCAATGACTTTTTTTCTGTTTTCTGTTTCCTTGAATCTCTAATAATGGGCTTAATTCTCATTTTTAGAAATATTTTACGCACTAGCTAGCTAGCGGTAATACACAGATCATGTCTTTCTGGGACTAATATTGCCGAGTTCTTTTTACTGTCACTTCATCATGAAGGCAAATAGCTGACAAGGTTGCTCGATCTGGATTCTACACTCTGGTTCCGGACTTCTTCTATGAAGATCCCTTTCTCAGTGATTCTTCAAGGACGCTCACACAGTGGTTAAAGAGTCATCCAACAGTTTGTGTCCCACCACCCTTCTCAACTGAAGTCGAATATGAAAATTTTGATATATTTCTTCTTACTATTTCACATATATCGCTAATAGTATTCCTAATACTATAAGAAAAGATAAATTTTATTATTTAAATTATATTCTCTAATACTCTCTTATTTTCATAAAAAATTAAGTTTCACACCTGTGAAATGAAACCTCTTTTGTAGTACTACTGTGCGTACATCTGATCAGATGTTTCAATTTTGTAGAGTCTAATTAATTAGATCGAACATTCAGGGCATATATTATAAACCAAATGATCAGCGTGACACAGTTTAATTTGCTTTCTAAGGGTGGTGGATGAATAGGCGCCAGTTCTCGTCTGATAAAATATGCATGTAATAAAACGAGGTATATATAAGATGTTGGAATTTCTTGCGAATCTTTAGAAGTTGGCAAAGCATAGTCAATTCTCTCCATCTGTTCAATTTGGTCATTAAATTAAACAAAGTGTAATGTGGATCGATTGAAATATCCTCCGAAATTTTTTTTAATAAAATTCTATATTTTTATACTTTTTAATATTTTAGTAATTTTGTCTCAATAGACATTGCAATCAGTTTTAGTGTAGTTTAATAGCCAAATTAAAGGAAGGACGAGAATTTATGTCTGTTAAACTTATGTGACTTACAAATTAAAAAATAAATTAGAATTATGAGGTCTAATTTAATTTTTATCCATAAATATGAGACTTTATTATTGATGAAGTTACCCTTAAAGTTAATAAAATCTTCAATCTTTTGATTTTGCTACCAATTAAACTTGATATCTTGGATTTTCGTTTAGATCACAAAAGACACAGACAATCTTGAATAATTATATATATATATATATATATATATTCTGGGTATCAAAAATAGTTTTACCGTTAGATTCCGAAGTAACGCGTCACATTCATTAATAGCGCCAGGATATATACATATCCATTTTAAGGCCCCAGTGAGAGACAAACTGCACTTCCTGAATGATTATTCTGAATCTGTGGAGCATTTCACCATTCTTATGAAATTTCTCTTCCACTTCGATGCTTCATGAGAATATATCGGAAAGAGACTTCCTACTGCAGGCCGCTGTGATTATCGAAACTATCTGGTACTCTAGGCATCTCTATGTGCACCAAGGGAAGCTCCAGAATCCTATAGAAATGATGGCGGAAATGAATAGAAGACTTCGAGAAAACTTGGCAGCCTGGTCTGAAGCAGAAGCAGCCCGACAAACCAGATGGCAACCTCCCCAACCCGGGTTCTTTAAGGTTAATCATCACATCCGTGGCCGCATGGCTTTGTCCGGGAGTGGTTTGTAGACCTTCAGATCGGACCCTCACTCAAGCTTGGGGAGACTTTGCAATCACTTCAAATCCCCTCCCAGCGGAAGTTCGAGCTAATTGCCTCCTTGCCTGCCAAATGGTTCATCACCTTGACTTAAGACAGGTCATCTTTGAAGGGGACTCTCTTATATGCTGTCGTGCTATTTTGGAGTTGGATTTCTAAACCAAAGGGCCATTAGTGAGATATATTGAGAGAATCAAGGAGCTCTTAACCAAAAAATAGTTTTAAAAAAAAAATCTAGAAGGTTTTACAATAAAAAATTAGAAAATTTATTGATTTTATTTTGTATTATTTTCCTTGTGTATTCATATTTATTTATTAAACTCACAACCCGACTCAGTTCATATATTTAACCTTTAAAGAAATATAATAGTTTGAAATTGTCAAATCTACTCGTACATATTTAATAAGAAAACATAAATCATTCATAATTGACGACAATAAGTGATATCCTGTGATGATTTAACACCGCATTCTTAATTAGTTTCTGTTCACAACTTACTAATATCCTTATATTATATTAATGGCGGAGTTGAATGGGCCATTAGAAAATTTCATGTGGGGTTAACCATGATATTGAGCTACAGGTAACAAGTTAGGATAGCATGTAGCTCAAGAAAAGAGAAACAGCACTAGGCTTTGTTTAAGCATAAAATCTCATCACAATGCATCATTTGCTCCAACTAATGGTTTCAATCATGAGCGAATTGAATCGAGCAGTTATAGGATACAGCAAATTCATATTCAGCCACCGCGAGCTTCTCTTCTCGTAGCATCATGAAGCAGCTCAATGTCGACTCCCTCCGGAGGTAGTTGAACATATCTCACCACCGACCCTCTGATGAAACAATTCCTCACTGAAAGCTGCCACTCAGCAAGACAATATTCAACACACCCAGAATATTTACAAAAAAAAAAAAAAGAAGAAGAAGAATAAACCAAGAGTTAACAGGATCATATGGGAAAATTAACATATTTACAGAAAACAAATGAGTTCAAGTCAAAGCATTGTTTTTTAGAACAATAGAACTTGCCAAATGAACTATTGTGTAAGCATGTATATACATCTACTTGTGTACAAATGCACACAAAAAAGCTTGCAGAGCTATCCAAATGAACTAGGTGCATTCATGCCTATAACTGCAGGAGAGAATTCAAATATTTCACTGCCCCGTGCCAAGATGTTAAGAAATTCAAATTAATCTAATCGCAATCAAGCAATATCATGTCAAACAAGTGATTATATCAGTTAGAATTGGGTCTCATGTGAGGGGGAAAGAACTTGTCTCAGGGTGTGTTTGTTTACTAAAATTTTAGGCTTCCAAAATTTTAACATAATAAAATAATTATAATATAATCTCTCTCTCCCCATCAAATCATTACTTTTCACTATAATAAATATAAAAAATTCATTCAAATCATCTCTCTCTTCACTTTTTCATCAATTCCAATACCTTAAAATTTTAACCTCCCCAAAATTTTAACACTCAAACACAACCTTAATATGTGAGCGTGCATTTTCATCTACTTGTCTACAAACGCACATGGGAAAGCTTGCAGAGCTCCCCAAATGAACTAGGCGCATTCACGACTATGACAGCAGGAGACCCTTGAATATTCACTGCCCTGTCCCTCAATGTTAAGAAGCTAATACTAATCCAATAACAATCACACATGATCTCTCAAGCACCAATTCTCAAATCTAGAAGCTGAAGGTTAAATGGACTCTTGTCTTTAAGGCTTCAGGGATTTTTTTTTTTTTTTTTAAAGATAATAAAAGGAACTTCTTTTGACAGCCAACAATCTTCCAACGGAAAAAGGCTACTGCTGCCTGGATGTTAAATCAGATTATGCTTTCCTTATATCATGTTACAACTGCATGAAAGAAGAGGTACGAAGAATTTAACTGCCCTTTATTATGGTGCTGATGGAAAGATAACAGCAGTAGAATATTAAGACATGAAGGATTAAAGGAACACTGGTTAGACATCTTTTTCATTAAAAAGATGGCACTCATTTTCAATGCATAACACAAAGGATGATAATGACGACAAGATGGAATATTAAAGGATAGGAACTTTCGGGGCTACAAGTAAGGGAACATTAGAGAGTACACTCTGCAAATACAGAAAGGGCTTTGGGAGTTAGAAGGAAGTCTATCATCTGTTCCAACTGATTCTATATAATGTCAAGGTAAGATTGTTAAGGCCAACTCCTGCCAATAGCCTCATTACTGTGTCATATAATCTACACCATGAAACTTCAATTATTGTCATGGTACCAAGCACAAAAAATTAAGGTTTTGAGTGTGCAAGGAAGCAGTTGATAGCTATAAACTCAGATGTACTATACTACACACATGACTCCCAAAAAATAGATTTTTGCTAAAAAGAAAGAGAGACAAAATTCAAATGTTACTGCTGCATCTTTATTAAAAGTTGCTACTAACATCTGGAAGATACCATCATTATATGTTTAAAATTGGTCAGTAAAAGTTACTTTTAGTTGCATTAATCACCTATGTAAGTGTGGATTCTGTAGAGCAGAGTGACCAAATTTCGTTCTTGTCTATTAAGGACAATGTAGCTAAAACTTAACCTCAAAGCGATACCGCCATTAAACTCTTCTCAATTGCTCGGAAATAGCACCAACTTTTCCTGTACTCCATTTTCTCATTTTCTTATTTTTTTCGAATTTGTGTACCACCAAAATAAGAACCAAAGCCTAGATTGTCGGTTGGACAGCTGACTGCCTCAATATTTCATCATGCTGCAATTGAACTCATGAAAAAACAACTTTTTGCACTGGTAGGGGTAGGAGGGCTGGCAGGGGCCATGGCCCCCAAAAATGTTAAGAACTTCTTTTATATAACACAAGTTGTTAAGCCCCCTAGCCCAAGAACGATGGTTCCCCCCTACAAAGATTCCCCAAATAGTGATAGTGAACCTCTGAGAAGCTAGAGAAAAACGTTCCCACCACACAACCCTATCCCGCTAATCCCCCTTCTTCCCCCCAACCGCAAAACAAAAATTCTGGCTCTGCTACTAATTATTTGATGAATCAGCATGTAACCGGTCACAGCAAGATTATAGAATTACAAAAATTCACTAAGTAAATGTAATACACGACTAAGTTAACCAAGCCAGAACCCACTATGAAACCTCAACCCATATTCAGACCACGCACACAAATGCGTTATGAGCCCCTTAAAAAGTCAGGAGCATATACCAATCAAGAAAAAACATCCGCATATACGCGAAGCATCAAGAGTAATAAACCCTAGAACATGAAGATGCAAGAAAATTGAAAGGGGAGAGTACTACCATGTGGGGGTACTTGTCCTGGTCGACAACCCGAGTGTTCTCAAGCTTGATGTTGAGGTATTGATCAACGGAATGCAGAGTCCCTCTGATTGCAAGGTCATTCTTCAGCTCCACCGTCACTTCTCGTCCCACCAAGTCCTTGAAGTATGAGAAGAACAACTGAATCCCATTGAAATTGAACACAAAAGAAAGGACCCAGATATCAGAAACCGAAAGGAACCAAATATTTGTTAAAGAACAACGACAGAATCAGAGAAAGAGAGAAAAGAAAAACGAAGAACTTTTAGAAACCGAAGCAGACTTTGAGAAAGAAACATCGGAAATTATACTCACTAGAAAACAATAACCAGAAGAAAAGAAAAGAAAAGAAAACAATGAAAAAGATCATTCTTTTACCATGTCTTCTACCGTGTGCGAGAGAGAGAGAGGAGGGAAGAGAGAGCCTCTTTTGTCTCCGAGTGCGTGCGCCTGAGTAGAAGTCGCGGAGGGTCTCGAGCCTGAGAAACGCGTGAAGGGCGCGAAATTACTAAGAGGGCCTTACTGGTGTACGTTGTTCAACTGCGGCGCGGTTTCTGTTTCCTAGTTGAAGACTTGAAGTGATGCTGGATTTCCAAATGCGGGTAAAGGGTGGCATTGATGTTGATCCAAAAAACCAGCCCAGCCCAGCCCACTACCTCTGTGCTTTGCGATTAAAAGAGTGGGGTTTGGCACCCATACTTGGCTGGGCAATTTTTCCCGAAATGCTCAGAAATTTACTCGGGTTTAACGCTCATATTTGATCATACTGAAGAGATCCCATTTCCTGTCGAAGCAATTTATGACCTCCAGGCAAAGTCTGACGTTTTCCTCTTGACAGTGTGGTATTTATAAATTTCCCAAATAAATATATCGAAAACTTGTTCTCGTTTAAATATGCGGATAATTTGCACACAAGTAAGGGAGAAAATAAAACTTAATCGAGGCAGGACATGTGGTAGGCATTGACGTTGAGCTTTGTCAATTGACCATGGCTTATAAAGAAATTTCCTGCTTTGTCATTATGTTTGGCTAGACCTGTTTTGGAACAGGTATATTGGAATTGTTGTCGCTCAAAAGATAAGAAATTCAGAATCGAGAAGGCATACAACTCATATCACCCAAAGCCAGTCAAGCTTCAATCTTTGTTAAAGGGTAATCCAAAACTTTAAATACACAAGAGAAGTACTAAAGTAACAAAAGTGGAAAACGATAGCACTACAAACTTTAAGCCGGGGAAGGAAGTAGCAAACTAGAAAAGGAAGCTTTCACATTACAACAATGGCGCATGATAACAAATGAGCAAATAAAAAAAAAACTAGATTTACATTCCCTTGCAGATTAGAAAACAAAAAGCTAGTAAATTGTTTCTAATCCTAGAAAACATTATTTGTCTTTGTTTTTCTCTTTGGCTACAAAGAATTGTGGATACCTGCTTCCTATAGTCTTTGCTTCACTCGTCTACCATTGACATCACTGCCATCAAGGATAACTTCATTTCCATGCCTGCATACAATGACAGAGTGTTCACTAACCCTAGCCACATACTCCAGGAGCTCCGTCAGCACAGAGGGGCAACTCTCTTTTAAATATTCAAAACCATCCGTCTGCATCACAGCTGGGGAAAAAAGAAAAAGAATAAGCTTCAACCATCAATATCATTCCCAGGAAAATCCAAAATACAAGCAATAATCACCAGAATCTTTGAAATCCACTGGATAAGATATAAAATCACAAAACAATTTTGGATGGACCCAAGACAATTGTTGTCGACCAATATCCTCTCTAATTTGCTATCCAAATTGGTAGTCCAATTTAGAAAAAAAAAAATATAACAGATGGAGCCCCACAACATTTAATGTTGTCCATATTAATTGTCGAGCACTTCGAGCCCTACAGCATTAAATGCATTCTGTTTATTCTTTTTCCGAATTGGATGGTCCAATTCGGATAACAAATTGAAGAGAATTCTTATTCCCTTTTCCATATCTTATTATATATTGTGCCAGTTGCTAGTAAAATGGATGCAGATATTATCAACTCATTCTCAAATAATTACATTAACGTCCCAATAAACTGGTGGAAACAAAACGAGGCAGGCTTCTGACCATCCTCATGTGGCATACTAAAGGGACCTTCTTCATTCAACAACAAAGACTTCACAAGTCACTAATTCATAGGGAGAACCTCCCGGCCATTGTTCACCCTTGCCAAATACAACTCAAGCAAAAATGCTGATACAATTTATTAGTTCATCTCTACCAGTAATGCGTACTCCCTCAACGCGTTCTTAAAGTAAAAATCGGATTTCATGGATCTTGGAGACCAACCAAAGCATGAAAATCTCTTTAATTTCCAGCAACTCATCCACCTTACAAGTCAAGGATCTGACATCAATTTACCAACTATAAAACTTCTATATAAAAAGCCCCAAACACTATCCCATCAATCCTCACCCACACACTACGAAGAACATCATAGCACCATTCTTGGGTAACAGTTCATAGCACCAAAACAGCCTCCGATTTTTATCGCCTTTCCCACAACTCCACACCACATCCCTCCCCTTTCCTTGTTGTTTGAAACCTTCATCTTACATCCCTCATCCGTTATCCCCCAACAATCACAATAGTGCCAATATTTTGTCTAATTTTGCTTTCCATAAAACATTCAGGCTATTACAAAGTGGAGGCTTATACCGGAGAACAGAATACGGGCTGCAATTGGGCAGGAAACACCATATACCTTTTGAAAGCGCCAAAATAGCCAGTCTCCTTCTCAATAATGTCACACTCCCCAAAGTTCTACTGCCTTCTTAATATTTTCCGCACTTCCTAAATTAAAATCAGACCCCAACTTTTTCTGCTCAATTAAGAACCTTGAGCCCATTTCCCATCAGTCAGCATGCAAACAACATCAAAAACCTGTCCCTGGGTTACTGTTAACAATTTCAAAAACAGCCTCTAGTTAAGCCCTTTCTGGCCAAAATTGGAGAAATAACACCGTCCCTTCCCTTCCCTTCCCTTCTTGAAACTCCAAATTCCTAGTTTTTAGCTTCTCTTTTCACCACAGCAACCTAACCGTAGCCACCATAGAACCACAAGAACCCATTGCTGCCATAAAAAACTTTGGCAATCAAATAAGTGAATAACCCTTGTTAGCGTGAATCACTGCTGTCCACATATATCTGGTTTCTAAGCTCTGTGTCTGACATCACAGTCTTAGAGTATAAAGGCTCTTTCAGTAAAAGAATTCTCACAAATTAGCAAATTTCTTTTTGGAACCACTGACTTATGCTAATGCTGGATTTCTTTCAGGTAGCTTCTAGGTAAGAAAAAAATATTTAAAAAGCATAAGAAATTAATTATCAGCCTTTCCGCTATCTCAATGGAGCATTGAATTTGAGACACACAAGCCCTGCTCAGCCAAAAGCGTAGCTACTTTCACAAAGACTGGCCTCATTAAGAACCCTTAGTCTCTCAAGGCCATATCATATGCTATCCAGGTGTTCAACCCAGTAAGCTCTTGATCTGGCAGAGAGTCCCAGTATATGAAATCTTAATACGGCAACCTGAACAGATATTGAGTGAGGCTTCACAAGGAGTGCAATGTATAAAAGCTCCAAGACATATCTATGCCTAAACATCAAGTCACATAATTAGCAAATTTCACTACTGAACACAGCACCATTCTACAGGTAGAAGTTTCATAGCACCAAATAAGAAATTTAAAAGTATTTCTGCCAAACTTTTCATCAGTCCTCTTCCCATTTTCTATGTTGGCCCTTCATCTTGGGCTATCCTCAGATTAGGCAATACAAATTTGAGAATACACAGCTTTATTAATGGAAACAGTCCGATGCTGCTCAGCCAAGCATGCATAGGTTAGTTGCTAACAGTAACATTTCCAAATTCCTAGTTTTTAGCTTCTCTTTTCACCACAGCAACCTAACCGTAGCCACCATAGAACCACAAGAACCCATTGCTGCCATAAAAAACTTTGGCAATCAAATAAGTGAATAACCCTTGTTAGCGTGAATCACTGCTGTCCACATATATCTGGTTTCTAAGCTCTGTGTCTGACATCACAGTCTTAGAGTATAAAGGCTCTTTCAGTAAAAGAATTCTCACAAATTAGCAAATTTCTTTTTGGAACCACTGACTTATGCTAATGCTGGATTTCTTTCAGGTAGCTTCTAGGTAAGAAAAAAATATTTAAAAAGCATAAGAAATTAATTATCAGCCTTTCCGACACTATCTAGGGCCTCTTGATGTCAATAAAGGAGCTCACCTCTCAGATTTTCAGGCATTGCAACAAATTTGAGACACACAGCTTTCAGCTGGAAACAGTGATGCTGCTCAGCCAAAGCTAGCGTAGTTGCTACAGTATTTATGGCAACACCTTCACAAAGACTGGCCTCATTAAGAACCCTTAGTCTCTCAAGGCCATATCGATCTGCTGCTGCAAGCAGATGCTGAGACATCAAAGTGGCAGCCCATTTTGTGTTCAACCCAGTAAGCTCTTGCATATCTGGCAGAGAGTCCCAGTATATGAAATGAAGCAAAGCCTGAAAAAGGCATAATACGGCAAAAATAGAATTAAAACCTGAACAGATATTGAGTGAGGCTGAGCTCACAAGGAGTGCAATGCTACATTTTCTAGTGGTGTAGATGGATGCCGCAGCCATCCCAACACCCACTCCACCCCAAAGAAAAAACAAAAAAGATAGGCAAGACATATCTATGCCTCGCAAAAACAGTGAAATGATGGAGCTATTGGAAAGTACTTAGAATGGATAAAAAGAACAATAATCAAAGAGCTAGCAACGAAAGAGAATTTTCCTTCCAAATATCAAGGTTAACAGAGATTGCAACCACACCAGCGTTTACAGAACGATAAAGAAGTTATAAAATAGACCCAAATAGAAGGGTATCGTTTGAACCTTAAAAACAGGAGCCTCCATGTCTTCAACTTTTATACACTGGGTATTCTGATCCCTCATTGGACCAATAAGTTGGGCCCGAAATACAGGTGAACGAGCTGCAAGTACCAACTTATGAGCAGCAAACGTTTCCCCGTCAACTTCAAAATTTACGTCTGTTCCCTTTCCACTTTCAAGTAGCTGTCCAAAATGCTGACCAATGTTAGAAGGAGGTGGTGCTATAGAGTAGATCTTAGGCCCCTCTGTGTATGATCTCACAACACCAACACTACAGTGAACCGAAAGGCAATCATCTTTGAGGTAGTCTGATGTCTCTAGAGCAGTCCTTTTGAAAAATCGTTTGTAACCCCTGCAGCATCCAACACCAAAACCCACTTCAAGTCATGCCATTTAACAAGCAAAACCAGTCTGATTACTTTAAATAGACAACTAGGGCAATGTAGACACCTATATTAGTTGTCATTTGATAGAGAATATGAAACCAGATGGAGTGGCACAAGATCTGACTCTTGTTTACTAACGTAATAAATCTAAGAAAAGGTTAGCAACAAAATTATTTACCTCTTTAACAATACATCTTGCCGCAAAATTACATATAAGAATTGCCGCCTACTGAAAAAAAAAAAAAAAGAGGCAAGAGATAATGGGCAGAATGAAATACGAATTCCATCAGTTTGGTTCCACTTAATGCATGGAACGGACTAATAACTTAACCTATCTCCCTTCAATCTCCAGGACATGTTTGAGGGACCATTTTTGGGCATCCTAAGCTCTCTAGAGAAATCCCTTTCTAATGATAGACGCTCTTTGTTTCATATTTAAAAATCATTTGGCCATCTTATTTCATACTGCCAATATTACGATATGGATAAATGGTGGAAAAGGAAAAGGTTTCATGACAATAAGTAGGGAAAATTACTCATGCAGCCAACTTAAATGATTGAAGATAAAGGGCTCTGCCGAGTCGAGTAACCGATTCTGTAGACGATTTGTGGAAGAAGAAAAAAATGTCTTTGCGTACACAACATCACGGATAATATGTCCAATTAAATTTGCAGGCCGATACATTATCTATCAAAACTCAACCAGCACACCACCCACTTTCACATCTCAACCTCTTTCAAAATATCCAATTCCTCAATAAAGGAAAAAGAGAAAGAAGATGACAGAAAGCCAATTACTTCAACTTCTTAATCATGCCCGAAGCGTAAGAATCGCCCGTTCACAGTGAAACATAACGAACATCATCATCAACACGATCCTCAAGACCTCCAAAATTTAGCGAAACTCACCACATACTACCGCGATACTTGAGCGTGTAAGGCCCACTATTTGGCGTCCTCCCGAAATGGGTGTGCACCTTGTGCCTCTCCTTGCCGCTCTGATCCAAGAGCGTCAATTCGAAGAGCGCCCTCACGTCGGTCCCTTCGCTCGCCAGCGCGATGAATAGCGACACATACGCCGCATTGTCCTCCACACTTTTCCCATCGGGGTAGAAATAGATCGCCCACGAGTACCCACCGACGATGAAGGTATCGGAAGCCATGTACTTCCCGATCCCCATCCCCTTCGAAAGCGAATAACCTGAGATCTTGAACTGGTGAGAGCCGTTCACGGTCTCGGTGATCGACGTCGAGGTCGTGGTCGAAGGCGAAGAAGAGGAAGAAGAACAAGGAAAAGAATGTCTAGAATTGGGGCTTTCTCTGAGAAGCTTTCCCATCCCAAACCACGAGAATTTTATCACAAATATGTGGTTCGAAATATTGGAAGCCGAAATACCTAGGGATCTAGGGCACGTTAGGAAATCTAGGGGCGAATTGGACTCGGTTTAGACTTCGGGGTTGGAAATTTAAAGAGTTGAGATGGGAAATTCTCCTGGGGAAAGTGAGTGTTTGGTGAGAAAATCTAGGAATCCGTTAAAGAGGCCAAAGTTGTGGCTCCTCCTCGAAGAATTTCTTAGGCTCCGAGAAGAAGGAGAGAGAGAGAGAGAGAGAGAGAGAGAAGAAGAAGAAGAAGAAGAAGCAGAAGAAGAAGAACGATGACTTCAAACCGTGGGTGGGCTTTTAAGTATTTTCGGACAAGCAAAATTATTGGTGTGGGGAGGCTCCGCGTACTTGCTCACGTATTCATTTCGGAACACGTGTTTTGGACTCGTAATATATACGGTACGACGACGGCATGTTTGTAATTTTGCATAATGTAAGTGGTAACGTTCACTGAATTGCTAATGGACAAATTGGATGATATTGATATCCACTCAATTTTTTAACTTCTTTTTTGCCCTCTGTCTCGGAATCCAATTATAAGAATCTACAAGGTCAAACGCGTTTTTTTTCTTTTTTCTTGAAAAAAATCCTACTAAGTAGTAAATCATTATTAAGTCAAGTTGAAGCTTATATTTTTTTAATCAAAATCTCATTTTATTCTAAAATCAAACACTAACTAAATAAACCACGCTAAGATGGATTAGTGCTAGTATACAATCAAGATAAATCAAAGGAAGACTCAAAATCACAGGGATTGCCCACGAAGTTAAATTTAGCGACGGCCCAACGAGCAAGGTGATGCGTCAACTCACATAGTGTTTGTTTGTAAAATTTGGGAGTGTTAGAATTTGTGAAAAAAGTAAAGAAAGAAATGATTTAAATTAAATTTTTATATGTATTTGTATTGAAGTTGGTGAAAAAATGAGGATATAAATAATTTTATATAGTTTATTTTATTATGCTAAAATTTTAGAAACAAACGCCATGTTAAATAAGAAATTTCACTTGTCATGAAAACTACCGGAATAAATTAAGCTTGCCAAGATTGGAACCCTAATCAAAGCCTAGCACCACTTTCACTAGTATCAACAATTTAATGGTTGTAAGGAAGGACAGTTACTTTTGAACCAATTATATTTCATAGATGGTGTGAGTTGGAATCTTATGGTCTACAAAAACCTAATAGTCTAATTATGGAATTAATTTTAGTATGGAGAGTTTACCGTTGCTTCCAGTTAGTTAGTTCCTCTCTTAATTGATCAAATTCGTCTAAGCCTAGTTCACAACTAGGTACAACAGATATCGTTCGTTGCTTCAGAACAATTTAGTTATTACATGCTAATCTCAAAGATGAAAAAGTGTTAAAAAGGCTGCCAAAGTAAAAAGGAAAATAAAAAGAAATTTGTAAAATCCTTATTTTTGGATTTTAATTTATTTCATGCTTTGGGAAAATTAGACATGCATTATAATTTGAATTTAGTTCCATTTGTAAACAAATATATAAAATATAAATTTAAAATTTTCCCTCAATCATGGACTTAAGCACTCTCTCAAAGTTAACTTACCCAATATATATGGTATCTCTGACTTACCCAATTTGTCTCGTAGAAGTTAACTTCAAGTACTGAGATCACCCCACACCATCAATGCCCTTTATTTATTTATTTGCAGCTGTTTTTTATTTAAAGCATATTTTTAATATTCAGGGTTGGTCTATGCACTAATACAGTACAATACACAGATGACATGCCTAGTTATGTCCATTATCTTTAAAATAAATAAATAAATAAAATTGTGCACGTATGTGTCCGTTCTGGATTTGGCTTTGATTTATGAACTAAAGGAATAGCATACGTCTCTTGATTTTCTTATTCTACTTCCATTACTGCAAATATATTTCTTCGATTATATTATTAGAATATATACCATATGGAGCTGGGGAATAAATCTTATATATTACGTGCAATTGGATAGGTATTTACGTCTAATCTTTTTATAAATCAATAGCAATCTTGAACGTAAAAGTGCCATGGGACAAGCGTATGGATCTTCCCTTTCCCCCCTCTCGTTCTCTTTTTCAGTTCAAAACTGATTAAAAATATATAAATTTTTAAGAAAATAACAGGTTGCACCATCTAAACACGTCTGCAATTTGTAACCCAAACGCCCAAACTTGACATATTGCATCTCCGGTAAAGATCTCCCAATTCAAATAATCAGGGAAAAAAAAGAGAAATTTAAAAATCATTTGCTAGGTTTTTATAAGATTTTTAAAATATGGTTTGGTTTCTGAAAAATTACTCTCTAGATTTAGACCATATGTATAATATCACTATCTCTGTCACTATTTTCGTTTAGATTTATAACAGATTCGATGACATGATACACCACTTATTAATATACAGTAATATAGCATTCTAAATGGTTTTAATTATAATCATAGATTAAAAATAACAAAATTCATATATTAAATAAAAAATATTTAAGTCATAAAATGATATTATCATTCTTATTTATTTTTAAGACATGTGACATGACCACATGATAATATATTGCCACTTGGCGTGTCATGTCATCAATTTCGCTAGAAATCTTGTCAAAATGTGATTAAGAGAATCATTTTCCAAGCATAACCTAAACCTAGACAGTAATTTAAAATAAATAAATAAGGACATATGGCACAATTTAAACCGTTGAATTATGATATTGAATGCAAAATGAAAACCAATTATTAATTTGTGGTGCAATTTGTGAAGTTTAGTAATTTGTAGTACAAATGGCAAAAAGAATGATAGTTAAAGAATGCAAAATTTATTTTTATTTTTTTTTAAAACCCAACCCTTTTGTTTGTTTACGAGAGAGGTATGGTTGGGAAAAGAACATTTATTTATGTTTTTTTTTCTTCCACATGCATTGTGCGTGGGATGCTAGGGTGATATTCGATTGCAAAAAATAATTTCAACATTTGTAAAAAATTTAATAGTGGTGAGAATATTTAAACAGATTAAAGTTTTATTAGTATTTCTTAAAAAAAATAGTGATTTTTTTAAAAAATATTTGATTGTAAATTGATTTTATTGAAATTTTATAAAAAGGTATAAAAAGAAACAATTGGATATAATTTTGTAATAAAAAAAATTAGAATTTGATGAAAAAAGTATAAAAGAAAATATACAATTAATTTTTTTAAAAAAAATATTAGAGTTTATGTAAAAAATTATTAAAAATTGTTTTGGAATTCGTGTTTAATTCTTTTAAATTTTGAATAATCAGTTGTGAATTTTTTACTTTCAAAATATTCATTAAAAATGGTGAATTTTTATTTTGCCGAATATCACATCCTTTACCTCCATGACGGAAGGGAGGTGCACCGGCTCCTCTCGTCGTCCCCTTCTCTTTAGCCTGTTTGTGAATATATATATATATATATATAAATTTTTTTTTTCTTTTTTCTTTTGTGTTTTTAAATTTCCTTTTTATCCCGGAACAAAAAATCTCAGATTGATCACCATCCAACGGTCTTTGCCGGCCACACACTCGCAATCCATCTTCCTCGACTCATTCATGCTCTTCACCATCATTCATGACCGTCCAACTTTGGCACATGGTTCCAAGCGCCACCACATTTTGACGTCAGATCCTCAACTTTCTTATTTTTATTTTTCTTTTGGAGAGAGATATAACATGTAAATTATATTAAATTTGTAGGGTTTAAATAATATAAGATTTATTTATTATATTAAGACAGAAAAATTATATGACATTTGACAAACTAAAATTTTAGTCTTTAA
The DNA here is from genome assembly GCA_003952965.2 of Morella rubra. NCBI lineage: Eukaryota > Viridiplantae > Streptophyta > Magnoliopsida > Fagales > Myricaceae > Morella > Morella rubra. The sequence goes on along the minus strand of CM025856.1, from coordinate 16,662,847 downwards.
AATATTATTATCATTATAAAAATTTATCTCTCTTTATTTTTTTACTTTTTCATTCAATTTTTTTAAAAAAATTTATTAACTTTTTTTTTTCTTTTTACTAACCCCCAAAATTTTATTTTGTTCCAAACGCTATTTATACATGAAAGTTTACATAATAGTATAGATTTGAAGCAAAGAGAAATTAGTAATGTCATCGTAAAGGTAGTTAGTTGACAGAGGCTGGTGGGATGCCACTGATCTCCACTGAAGCTCCTCTAATAGCATCTCTCTCGAGTGATGCGTCCATCTGGGCAGGTGGGAACACCGAGGCGCGCAGACTTTGTCGGGTTGCTTTCAAGTTGGTGAGAAATCCATCATTCTCGAGTTTTGACCATCTTCATATCATATTAACACGAGGAAAATGATTTATAGTGTTTGGAAGTTAAAATTTTATTTTTATTAAATATATTTTAAAATTTTATTTTTACTTTTATTACTTATTTATTAATTTCAATACTTTTTTAATATCAATATAAAATTTTAACAAAATTTTTTTAAAATTTTATACCTATTTTGGTTTTAGTTAAATTTTTAAATTTAATATATATTTTAAAATTATAATTTAACATTATTTCTTATAAATATTAATATAATTTAACATTACTTTTTTAACAAATATCAATATTATTCAACAATTTTTATATAAATATTAATAAAATCTCAACATCACTAAATATTCACATAATACTTAAAATTCTTAAAATTTTACCAAAACGAACATGCTCTAAACATAATATTTGTTTAATATTGTATTTTTTAATTATTAATTTTAGATACTTTATACCCTATTAAAATTTTACACTAAAATGACGATGATGCTTGACCCACTTTGAATATATTGAAAATATTATTGTTAATTCGTTAAATTTTAGGAATATTACTGTCGAAAGGAGAATGCAAAGTGTATAACATTAATAGTTGAATGATATAATATGCCAAAGTGAGTAGTTTATGATGTAATGTGTCAAAGTGAGTAGTTTAGGATGTAATGTGTTAAACATTGATAGTTGAAGGACGTAATGTGTCAAAACTGATAGTTTAAGGTATAATGTGTCACTGATCCAGTAGTTTATGGGTGGAAAGTATATATATATATATATATATATATATATTATATTTATATTTATATTATTTTTATATATGCACTTATGATCTGTCATCTCTGCTAAACGATATAAATACATGTCGCAGAGTTTGGAGAATTTGAACTAGACGTGTGTGAAGTTCCAAGGGGGCAACATTTATATCCAAATATTTTACACTGCTCTGCTGGTGGTTGGATTCTTAAAGATCGTGGAGTAAAATAATTTATTGGGACAGAAAATTGAGCATAAATCGGACCTTGGAAGATATACGCAATACGCATAGCAGCAACAACTCATGGTCAAGGATCTATGCTTTTATGACTTGGAATTTTCCTGCCAAGAGTTTGGTGCACTTATAAATTTGACCACATCACATGCCAATCCTAAAAATGTCTGTCTCGTGGCAGGGGCTACTCAACCTTTTTTTTTTTGGAACGGAGGCATTTTTAATTTAAAAATAAATATTAAATAATTTTTTAAAATAATCTTTAGCCTTTTTTGATGATACAAAATTTGTTTAATAATTTTTTTCATAATCACTTTTTTTTTATCAACTACAATATCTTTTTTTAAACTCCAATAACTTGTTCATCAATTTCAAAAGAATTTATATTATCTCTAATAAAAAAAATTTCAAGCATAGAGTAGTTTTGAAAAATTATGTTTATAATAGATACGGCAAATAATATTCTATATGCAATAAAATATTTTGCAAAATATTGTTTTACTAAATTAAGTACTTCAATTGGAGTATTAATTTATGTTTTTACAACTTCTTTTAAAGCTTTTAATTTTGAAAAGAAATTCAAACCATCAATATCTTTTCTTTTCTTTTTTTAAAGATGGAGGCATTTTTTTTTTCTAAAGTACAATCGTCATAAGATCTTAATATTTCAACACTAAACAAATATCCAAAAATTTTCACCATAATTTTTTTTTTGCCCATCTAAACACATGATAGTTTTGAAAAAAAAAATGTCACCATAAATTTGGGAAACATTGTTTTATTATTAGTATTATATATGCAATAAAATCAGTTGGAAAAAAATCTAGTTCTTTATTAGATTAATTATTTCAGTTGAAGTATTCATTTATGTCTTTGCAACTTCTTTTAAAACTTTTAATTCTAAAAATAAAATGGAATCCATCAATATCAGAATTCATGTCATGCTTAAAATTCTTCAAGATCGAGACATTATTTTTCTAAACCACAATCATCAAAAGATCTTAATCATTCAAAACCAAACAAAAAATGAATATGACATCATATTTTAAAAATAATTCAAATCTATCTTGCATGGAAAATATTGCTTGATCCACAATATAATAAAAATAATCAATTTTGAAATATTTATTGCTATAGTTAAATACACTTTACACCCCTATGTTTTGAGGTGTTGATACAATGCACACCAATGTTTTATTTTTGAGACATTGAGATCATTATGTTATCTCTCCAAATGATTTGCATCCCATAGTGAAATTTTGCGTCAAATTATACACTAATCATTTACAGGTGACCTCAATTCCTGTCAGATTATTGTATTGTCCTTGAATCTCAAACAAATCACGATTAAATGAGTTTCAACAAGTCGCAGTGAGAAGTTTGGGATATGTTTGGTGTTTCTTTTATCAATCATCCGGATCTCTGCCGTATATCTTTTCACTTATTTGAAACCCATTTAATCGTGATTTGTTTGAGATTCAAGGACAATTCGGTAATTTGACAGTAACTAAGGTTATGTGTAAGCGATTACCATTTAATTTGAATTCACTTATTTGAAACTCATTTAATCGTGATTTGTTTGAGATTCAAGGGTAATTCGGTAATTTGACAGTAACTAAGGTTATGTGTAAGCGATTACCATCTAATTTGAAGCCAAATTTCACTCTATAGTGCAAATTGTTAGGGAAGCTAACATAATAGGCTTAATGTCTTAAAAATAAAACATTTTAGTACAATGTGTCAACACCCTAAACATAAGGTGCAAAGTGTATTTAATCCTTATTGTTAACTTCATCATCTCATTGTCATTTTCATCATTTATGAGAATTTAATTTTTTGAGAAATTGAGTTAACTAACAATAAAACTGACAATTATGATGTTAGTTCTTAGAAGAAGAATTTGTGGAGAGTGGTGCTCTTGTTTAGGAAAACATACTCTCATAGAGTTAATTAGACTTACTAGTGCTAATTTCAAGAAGGCTCTGATTTTTTATTTTCAATTTTAATTTTGTAAACTATTTGTTAGTATGTTCCTATTTTGTAGGTTATATTCCAAAGTCTTTTTTTTTTTTTCTTCTCAACTTTAATTTTATAAAATCTTTCATATTTTTTAGATTGTAATATGGAGTCCGTCACAACTGCATATGTCATGGAGGAAGGGCCCCTCTCCTCGGTGCAAGGTCTTTTTTTTTTTCAAAGTCCCTGTGCAAGGTCGATGCCGGGGAATATATATGTATCCCTACGAGTAATGAGCCTCTTTCCCACGGGCCCCAGTGGCGGAACTAGAACTTTTCTCTTGTGGGGCAGAGCCGCAGGATTATTATTATTTAAAATATTTAGCAATAAAAAGTAAATATGAACTCTTTCTTCTTTATGTAATTTAAATTGTTTAACTACATCATATAATTTTTTAAATGTCATCTTTAAGATAAAAGAAGGAACTTTTTTTTTTCGAAAGACGTACTACAAGTGGAACATCTGAGGTTTATTAGAATAGTAACAAAAATTTATATAATTAATAGTTATACGAGAACATATAATAGGACAATAGAGAACATTTTAATTAGAGATTGATTTGATGTTGGAATGCAACTTCATTTTGTTGGTAACGTGGTTCTTGCAGTTGTGACGGAGAGGACGGAGAAGAATTACAAAATAAATGTCATGGGAATAAAAAAAGGGATAAATTATAATTTTCTATTTCAAATTATTGTCCGATTGTTAAATACTTTCGAAAACTTTAACTCATATCAATTCATCTCCAAAATATACTTCTCGTTGAAATTTTATCCCTCAATCCGCTAGAACCGTGAAGTCGAATAATTTTTGTTCCATGTAAACTAAATGTGACCTTCTCCTTATTTAATTATACAAATTTGTATCCATTTGAGCCCCTCAACTTTCTACAGCTTGTTTTGAAATGGGTTGTGGTTGTAGTTTTGGTTTTGGTTTTGGTTTTGGTTCAACTTTCAAATTTCAAATTTTAATATTTTAATATTGTTTAGTTGTAAGGATTTGTTTGATTGTTTAAGATTTGGAATGATTTATATTTTAATTCAATTAAATAATATTAATTTATAGTTATTATGATATTCAAAAAATAAGAAAATAAAAAATGATTTTAAAAAACCAGAAAATATATATAATTCAAAAAATAAGTAGAAAATAATTTCATATATATAAAAAATTATAAAAATAGATAAAATATGAAACTAATAAAAAAAATCCACAAAAATTAAAAGATAGATAAAAATCGTGTAAAATTTATAAAATAAATAAAAATTGACAAATATAATAAAAAAACTATAAATTTGATTATTACAAAAAAAAAAAAAATAGTTATGGCATTGTTTGGTCTCACGTTAGGTATTTGCACTAGTTACATATTCATATAAGTGTGTTTATGATAATAAGGTCATATTATGTAATTGAAATCATTATAACCGTGATAAAATTGTATCCTATCTCTAGACTTAGATAAAATATCTCTAGCCTTTTCGTCAACAACCCATAAAAGCATATTTTCCTGTTTTTGGTTTTTAATTCTTTCTTTTGGGCAATATACTCTACAAATGAAATTAGGAAATATTAATGAATTGTTGACGTCATAAATGCCACATAAATGATTTTATTTGGTGAGATACTTAACCAGAAGGACAATTGTATATATCTTCTTCTTTTCTTTCTTTCTTTTTTCTTTTTCATTTTGTGCAAATAATATATTGACAATTTTTAGAGAAAATAGAGATGTATGCTAAAAAAAGGATAAAGCAAGAAAATATTAACATTCTTGGTAAAAAAAGGAAAAGAAAAATTAACAGCATGTTACGAAAATTCCAAGAAAACAAATAAGGTAATGTTAAGGTAATGTAAAATTTATTTATTTATAAAACTTGCACATTTTTATCTTGGGTATTTTAATTTTTATGGATATTTTTTTTTATTAGTTTCATATTTTATCTATTTTTATAATTTTTGATATTTTTGAAATCATTTTCTACTTATTTTTTGAATTATATATTTTTCTTATTTTTTAAAATCATTTTTCTTATTTTTTTATTTTTTGAATATTATAATAACTGTAAATTAATATTATTTAATTTAATTAACATATAAATCATTCCAAATCTTAAACAACCAAACAAATCCTTACAACTAAACAATATTTAAATCTTAAAATTTGAAATTTGAAAGTTGAACCCAAAACCAAAACCACAACCACAACCTATTTCCAAACAAACCCTAGAGAGTGCTTATTGTAATTTGTAGATTGTTACATGGAGTTTGTGAACAAAATTTGTGTAAAATTTCAAGGTAAAATTTTAAAAGTTAGTAAAAAGGTGAAGAGAGAGAATGAAAAAGTTGGTGAAAAGTGAGTGAAAAAGTGAAGAGAGCGAAATTTTTGTAATGATGATAAAATTTTAAGGGTTAAAATTTTGATTTGCTAAAAGCCATGTAAAGAAATAATATGTAACTAACTAATTTTTGAATCGTGAAAAGTTTCAAAGGTAAAATATACATATTTTTAAAAAATAAAATGAGTATTTTATTTTAAACTCATTCTCTTTGATATATACTATTAGAGTTAATCAACTTCTAAATGAGACATGTCCATATGAACTTGATGCATGTAAATGGATATCCAAATTTCAATCGTAGCAAAGTAATTAATCTCGTAAACCAAAATTAAAAAGCAAAGAAACCCCATGCTAGCCAACTCAAAAATACTCCTACCAGTGACAGTCGCAGCACACATGGTGTTTGGGAACAAAATTTTAGGGTAAAATTTTAAAATAAAATTTTAGGAGAAAAAAAGTGAAAAAAAAAAAAAAAAAAAAAAAAAAAAAAAAAAAAAAATTTGTAAAAAAGTGAAAAGAAGAAAAAATGTAACGGTGATAAAATTTTTATTTATCAAATACTATGTAAATTACTATTTATTTTGGCCTTTATCGAACGGCAATGTTTTTTTTTTCTAAGCCAATGATGTCGAACCGTACTGGTTAGCCGGGCAGATATCAAACGGAAAAAATAGCCTAATTACCAGGTCAGTCCAGAAGAGACAAAGACGCTACAAGTATGTTATTGTCCAGTTAGGACTTAGGCGTAGCAACTGTCCCACCTGGAATTTCAAGCCCGTGCGTGCCACGTATCCTATTTAGAAGATTCTGGATCAAACTACTGTAGCACAAAAAACCTATTTTCTTTCATTTTAGATTTTTGTACTTTTAGGTGCCACCCAAAAGTCAAGTTGTGAAATTCTTTGGATTTTGAGAAGCCTAACGATGGATAAGTTTACGGTGGTGTAGCAAGGGCACAAATAGAGAGAGATTTGGTTTCAGGAACTTGTTTTCCGAACTGGGTTTCTCTTTGGTATGGCGGTTGAGCTTTGTTTGATGGCATCTCATGGGTATCCTGGACTTATTTTGCACCAAGAACAAAGCAAGGTCCTCAAGGTGAATCACAAGTCCATTTTAGCGGAAAATTTTGGTTTTGCTTGGGTTGTTGCCATATTAACTATTTGAGAATGGATCTAGGTCGGCATCCATCTGATTGATCAGGGTAATAATTACGTGAATTTTAGCAGGTTTGTTGATCTGGGTTGCTGAAATAAGTTCAGTCTGAAGTGTCTTTTTGTGGATGTTTAGATGAGAATTTATCTTCTTTCGTGCATGTTTTCACCCATCTCGGTTTTATTGAGCTTATATTGTTTGTGGTTCTATTGAAAATCAATCTCTTGGAGTGTTTTCGGTTGTACGTATATGCAACAATTCTGCTGGCTTTAATACAAATTCTGATTGGGTATCTCAACGATTTGTTTTGAATAGCTGAACGGCCTCCCCATACTTGAGAAAAATGAGGGTCAAAATGGATAGTCACGACTTGAATTTTATTTCTTCGTGTTTTTTGATGAATAATTATTCTGGTTTGGTTGTTTTAGTGAATTGGGTATAAGTTTGGGTTCATTTTTCATTTTTTTTTTAAACTCATTGACAAACAACAGGCTTATGAGTTGCCTACGTATTTGTTAGCTTGTGTTGAACTCTCACTTCACATGTCCATTGGCTGGTTAATCATTTGTTTCTGATGGTCTAAGAACTTGATTCTACGAGTAACTCACCTATTTAGTTGCAGCATGAAGTGAGCTTCTCTTTTTCCCCCCTTTGTTGTGTAAATTGTACTATTTGTTTGATGCATGAACTATCTATAATTTAGAAATTTGGGCTTAATTGGCAGTTGCTCAAATCACTATTTAGTTTTGAAGTTTGAGATCTTGATTTATAATTAAATTGCTCTCTTTGTTTTTGGTACATTGATGGTATTGCTTTTGACTTTGATGTCTTCTAGTGTTGAAATCTTTGCTACACTTTGGTGAGGACATAAGTTTTGTGTAACTAGTCTATTTTGTTTTTGTCTTAATTCAATAGGCTTTACTATAGCTTTCAAAGGTTCTTTAACTAGTTGAAACATTATGCTTGTTATTGCAATTTGATTATTCCTAGGATATTGTTGAAATGTTTATTATCTAGTTCCTATTGGTTCCATGTAGTAGTTTGATTGATTACGGTGACGAGTTTGCTTTTCATCACCTGGTTATTAGACTATGTTATGGTTCTATGCCATAACTGTTTGGTTCCTTTGAAAGCTGAATTCTTTTAAATCTTGTTCAATGCAGGATTCTCAACATCTTTTGCCAAGTTCTGGGGTCGAACACAAGATAGTAAGATCAAGATCACTTACTTTGAGGCCTAATCAGTATGAGGAGGCATGGAAACCCATAAGTGGGTTGTACGAGTCCAATCAATTTGTCCAGATTGACTCAACAGTTAAGAGGCCTGTGCTCATTGATGTGCAAGGTTTGCCAATCACTTTTTGGATGCTATGGTTGTTTGAAGAACATTTCCATTTAATCATTCACTTTGCTGTTACTTATCATATAAAGTTTAGTAAAGAATGGCGGGAATACATGAATGATAGTAGTAAAAAATTTTTTTTGGCTCTTGTTTATTTTTGACACTATTCATCTCACATTGTTCGTAGAAGTGTATATATGTGTGTGTGTACGCGCATGCTAACATACATCCACATAAAGAGTATGTATCTCTATGTTCAACTGACCTCTTTCCATGGGATATTGGAGAGAGAATATCTTTCAAACTTGTCATAACATCTCAAGGAAGCGCTAGCCACATATGGGGCATGTTCGTTTTGATGAGATTTTTAGGATTGAAAAGTTTTGAGAATTTTTAGGTGATGTTTGAGTTGTATTGGTATTTGTGTAAAATTTGTTGACTTTTATTAATAAGTGTGAGAAAAGAAGTGATGTTTTTTAAGGTTGTTATTTGTAGATTATTTTTATTGGGATGTGTGTAGAAGAGAAAATATAAAATAATATTTATATGATGTTTATTTATAATATTTTTTTATAATTCCGAAAATTACTTTTATGTTACATTTATTTTATTCTGAAAATAATATATATATTGATGTTTTAAATTTCTATTTTTTATTGTGATACAAATGTTGATATATATTTATCCATTCTCAATATAGAATAAAGTTGATGAATCAAACTATAAGATCATAATTTTATAACTCAATTTAAAATAAGATAAAAAAATTATAACCAACAGCTAGTTTTAAGATGCAAACAATGAGCTTAGGGGGTCAATTACTGCAATCCAACAGTTATAATTATAAATATTGCTACGTGATGGAACTTCAATTAATGAAGAAAACATGCAAGTGACAACAACTACTGACTAAAGTCGAGTACGTCTACCTGCATTCAATTCTAATAAGCTTCCAGGGTGGAATATCCTACTATGTGGTTTTATAGCTTCAACGTTCCTTTTGTCGGCCATAGCTCGAGGCAAACGTCTCCTCATCCTGCCGTTGCTCGTAGGCTTAGAGATGCCTTCTTTCATGTCAACAGGGGAGGGGGAAAAATCGAAAAACAGACCGAAGTCAGCTTTTGTCAGGTGAAATGGCCATATTCACCCTAAACTAACTCAACGCAGAAGAAATCCGTCGGGCTTTTCCGTCCATTCACAAGCCCTTCGAATTTAATCACTGACCGTGTGGGGGCCACATGTTTTGCACAAACCCATTTTACCCTTCTCCTTTTATGTCCTCAACGCAGTAAAGTAGGATACTTCGGTAATTCTTCATCAGTTTGACCAGGGAAAATTTGGAACAAAATTATCTGCATCCTTCATTTCAATGTGTTCGGTTTGAGTAAGTAGAAACTTGAATGCGAATTTTCAAAAATTCAGCGAAACGAACAAGCCCATGGACTTTGACTTCAAAAAGACTAACCAGTTAAGGTTGCTTTTGAAGATCATTAGTCATTATAAGGCCTGATTTCTCCCAATAAGGTATCCATGTGGTACTTGGCTTTATATCATTCATTTCACATTACTTATTATCTCTCACTCTACAAAGGATTCAGGGTATTACAATCTCCCCCTTAATCTTTACTAGGCTCGCTCTGATACTATTTGTAATGATTTAGGGAAGCGTTAGCCACATCTGCACTTTGATTTCAAAAATAGTATTTAAGGTTGCTTTTGAAGCTTATTGGAATCATTACAAGGCCCGCATCCGCAAGCTTTCATGTGAAGCCCACTCTTTTTTCTAGTTTAAAAATGGAGTGAACATGTTTCGATTGATTTAGGATTTCACTTCTGAATATTCCATCATAATGCTTTTGATTGGGCGGGATTTTGATCACTAAGCATCCATATTTGGCTTAAAAAGATGATTATGGTGGTCATTAGTGATGGTGGTGGTAAGGCAAAAGCTAATTGAAATGGTGGTGCTATCATTGCTGTTGGTGTTGGCCTCTGAGGATGTGGTGGTGGCTTACTTGGTCACTGAATCCTAGGTGGAGCTCTGTTGCTTGGTCAGAAGAGGAGGATTGAAGGAACTATAACATTGTGCATCAAAATTGACACTAAAAGTAGATAAACTAGTAATTTTCACCCTTTTCATGAGGCCAATGCTTACTTTTGAGGAACCAAAAAGCATATACCGTGGATGACATGTGCCAAGAGAAAAAAAAAAAAAAAAAGAGTTTTTTTTTTTCAACAAAAGCCTTTTTTTTTTTTTTTCTTTAGTACTTTGTGCTAATTTCCTTTTCGTAAAGCTCTTTTCTGAGTTCTGACCCCTGTGAAGGGTTTCCCATTGTAAAGCCATGTCAAATGCAGCCTCACAGGTTTGGTGGTAATGAATGTTCCCAGGGCTTTTAATGACATCTCAAGTTTTTATGTTAATTTGATTTTTTTTCCCTTGCCCATGTCAGGTAGATTATTGGAGTCTGTATGTGAAGTGCTTCTATGTGTAATTTGTGTATGTACTTGAAAGTGCAGCTTCATATGCAAAAAAGCTCCTGTCATGATGAATAATGCATTGGATTGGGGATATTAATTAGTTTGGGAGAATAACCAATAGCAGAGAAAGGGGATGTCTTCCTAAAAATAGAAAAGTATACCAATAAAGGATTAAAGCACTGGGTGTGTGTGTGGGTTGGGGGGGGGGGGTGTTGTTGTTGTATAACTGCTGGTCACTTTGAATGTTACACGCTGCTACGTACTCTTTGCTTGTCTCTATATTTGCGCTGTGCTGAAGTAATCTTATTCACCTCAATTTTTCGAATACAGATAATAACCCTGATTCAATACTATTTAGCTTTGGAATTGCTGAGCAATGCACAAAACATGAAAAGATCTTGAAGTTCCTCAAGTCCCGACCAAGTGAAGTGGATAGAATTGAACTAGATATGTCTTTGCTATCTGACTTGATGGGGTTACAAGCATTCACAACTGATGTGTATCAACATCCATTTGCTGCTTCTCTTATGTACCCAAGTGGCAATCTTTACTCCCAGCAGCCTCTCTGTGACATTGTGGAAGATTTGGCCTGTAGTTCAAAATTTACAGTTCACCCAGATGGTCGTGTGGTGTTCAAAAAAGGTTCTGGAATGGAGATGAAAGATCTAATTTCAATGGTTGCTGAGTTTTACCTATCAAGAAACTCACTGAAATGGAGAAAGCTATCAATGTTGGTCCCACACTATACTAGGTATGGTTGCTTAAACCTTTTTTATTCAATCAAAGTAAAATGTAAGTTGAGTTTACTCCTTTAATTTGTTGTGCTGTAAGAGGAGCAATTATGAACCCTGTTGACTATCCCCATGGGGGTGGTGAAGGGAAGGCCCCAGTTGGTAGAATAAAAGCCGCAACCCAGTCACAGCTGTTCTTCTTAGATTTTGCAAAGGCGTTGTCTTGTTCCTTCTATCTTCTTTCTTCTCCTTTGCTAACGTATCAAATCTTGTTCTTCTTCGAGTGTCTCTGGCAATTTCACTGGAAATGAGTGCTATTTTCTGTTAGCTTAGCTTATGGTAATAATTTTGTTTTCACAAAAATTTGCTGACCACTTCTGGATTGGATAGACCTTGTATAATGACTTCATCAACCTCTATTTAAGGAAACCTCACCACTTGTTTCTTGGTTTTTTTACTTTTTTATAGTGTAAAAACTTTTTGGGCTTCACCTCATTTCTGCTCATCTCTGGGCCTTGATTGAGAGGGTCAAATTTGTATTAGCTGCCAAACTTTGGTTTACACTTTACTGTGTCTGGATGATCGACCCATTTCAAGTTCATTCAGACGAATAAATAATATGAACATGATAAGCAACTTAAACTTTTTAATCAAGATGAATGACAGAATGATGCAAATTCCTGTGTGAACTAGGTCATGCTTGAACCTCCTCTACTTACAACCTTGTTCACTCATGTGGCCTGTGAAGTTGAAATTGTCTGGAATTCTTTGCAGTGTCACTTCTGTTGCCCTATAACTTCTGATCTATCACATATTCTAGTACTTAGAAAAGGTACAGTAACTGCAGTTTACTTCTACTGCATTACGTGTTCTCTTAGAACTCCTCCCTTAATTGGATTGTTGAATGAGATGGATGTCGTCCACAAATTTTAGTGCTACTTATATACTAGGTGCTCATTATGCTGTGCAGGCTGGACAACAATGAAGCTGTCACCAGTGTTCATGGATCTTCTTTGAAGCTTCAAGCTACAACTGTTGTCCCTTTGAAGAGGTATGACACTGATTTCTTAAATGTTAGGGCCTGATTGGATCAATTCTTAGAAAATTGTTCTTAATGACATGTTTTGTGCATGAGAACGAAAACTGTTTCCTGTTATTGTTATACCATTGTTTCTGACAAAATATAAGAACTTCCAGAAAATAAAACACTGAAAATCTGTTAAAACAATATTTATACAATAAATGCTGACAAAAGTGCTTGGTTATAAGTGCTCGTCAGCTCAGAAATTCCTGCTATTCCAAACGTGTGATACATTCTTACTCCAAGTAGAAAAAGAGAGGGGAGAAGTAGGGTTTGAGGGAGGAGATCACTACAAATTCTTATGACATTAATAATCAAATCAAATTCTCTTCAACCTGTTCACTGGTGAACTGCAGAACTGACACACGAAACTTACAGACGAATACAAAATTGAAAGAAAAAAGAGAAATGTAAAACAAAAATAGATCAATAATCCAAAAAATATTTAAAAAGGAAAAAAAAAAGAACACCAATGAAAGAGAGGAAAGCAATAAAAAGGAAAAACAGCACAAAGGAAAAAAGAAAGGAAAACCAAGTGGAAAGAAAGAGAAGGGGAATGGGGGCAGTTTCTCTCCTCATTTTTTTTTCTTTGATGGGTTCTTCCTTTCCCCCTTCCTCTCCCTTTCGCTTTTTTTTTTTATTCTAAATTTTTGCTTTTTAATCCTTTTTCCAGAAATGGAAGACGTGGCACTAAAATGTATTCAATTTCTGTTAAGGAACTGATGGAGATCTCAAATTTTGAAGGCGGTGGAATTCCAGTTTAATAATTGTAAAATTAGGAAATCAGGTTAAACTTAAGCCTTAATGTAACATCTCGAAAAAGCACAAAGGGGCTATCTTCTTTTTCAAAAACAGAAAAGAAAAGAAAAATGACTACCCACTAACAATTTTTAGAGTCCCACACATGTCACTACTATTCTCAACCGATATTTATGATATTTAAGCAAATATATAACTAAAGGATGAAGCCTGCCAACCTTAGGTCTCCAATACAAAAATTCATTGGAGTTCACTTCTGAAAATCTATGTCACTCTGCACGTATTGCCCAGTGGATATGAGCAGTGGTTGATTGAGTTTGCCTTAATAACTTAGTTGTTATATTTCATAGCTCATTGTTCCTAGTATTCGCCTTCAATAACTTCGCTGCCTGGCTGTCTCAAAGCGCCGCCTCCACTGTGTCTTCCCTCCTCTCCTCCACCATATCCAACTTGTTACCAGCTAAATGCGTCGAATTCCTGGTTTTCTCCCTCTGAATTCTTTTTCTGCACCTTCCACCTGGCTTTCTTATTATTTTTTTTTTTACTTTCATGCATTCATGTCTCTTCATAGACAATATATTTGTGGTGAGCACACACTTGAGCTTTCTTCTTGAATTCCTTGTGGACTACTAACATTTCATGTTTCACATGCTGCTCATATTCTTAGAAGTCCTGAGAAAGTAAAGCTCAAGCCATCACCAAAAAAGAAGAATAGCCGGAAAGCAGGTGGAGAGAGGGATATGTACAAGAATAACTATTTCCATGCATGTGAGAGCCTTCTGTCATTAATGGTTAACAAGAAGTATGATAGAAAAACGGCAATCCTCTCTCTCAAGAAATCTGGTCCCGAGCTTCCTGAGCTCCTGACCCAATTTTCTGTTGGAATTGCTGGGACTGGCCTCGCTGTACTTTTCTCTGTCCTCAGCAAATTAGCTTGTGGGAGGGTAACATTCGGTGGATCTAAACTCTTGAGCACTGGGTTTGCATTTGGACTGGTTTGGCTCTCATGGGCAGTGAATAAACTGAGAGACACGATTGTCTATGTCAGCAAGAATGCTGGAAAGTTGAGTTTGAATGAAGAGGAAATGATGAGGAGAGTAGATAAAAGCGTGAATTCAATTTACTTCAGAGCTGCGACTTTGATGGCGGTGGCAGTGCTGAGGTTTGCATGAGCGTCTGAGTGTTATAATTGCCAGAAACTGAAGAAAGTATCTGTAAATGCCATAGCAAAGCTGGGGATGATCAGACGGGCTGAAGTTCATCGGGGTTGCTTGAAATGAACTTGGAGACATAGAAGTTAAGGTCAGCCTAATCATGGGTCTCCTTGTAGAACTTGCTGTCAATGATAGATTATTAGGAGGTTTATTGGAACAAAATAATGTACAACTTGTACAGTACAATTTTGCATGTGGAATGAAGAGCTCTTTTTTTTTTTTTTCCTTTTAATTACCATAAATGCTGTTGTGAGTTTTTTTTTCCCCTCTCTCTTAAAGCTCAGGTGACACGAGGAAGCCCATACGGTTTCGGCAAACTACGTATCTAAGTGCTATTTCAGTTAGTAACACCAGAGAATTACCCTGTGCGGATGACCTTCATATTAGGAGTTCGTGAACTCTTTACTAACTCGACGTTTGCCAAATTAAAATTTTATTTTTATCAAACAAATTTCAAAATTTTATTTTTACTTTTACTTTAATCACTTATTTATCAATTCTAATACCACTTCTTTTTTAATATCAACACAAAATTTTACTAAAATTTTGAAAATAAACACCTTATTTTTTTACTAACTTCGCTTCACATTTGCCGATCTAAAATTTTATTTTTAACAAACACATTTCAAAATTTTACTTTTACTTTTATTTTTTTTTATCACTCATTCACCGATTTTAATTGCTTGTGGTGATCCCCGTACCCACAACACCGCATACAATTAGACATTGATAACTGCTTATTTCTCTAATAACAGTGACAGAATTCTTTCAGTAGCAATCAAGATAATGTTAACAAATCGTGCACTGCAAAAAGGAACAATGAACATCAATTTCCTTTTAATTTACTCAATTTCATACCACTAGAAATCTCTCTAGTATCGCCTATAGCAAACATTTGATCCAAGTGAAGACAATGAAAAGTGATGACCGCATGGCGTGTGCAGCCCAATCCGAGAGATAAAGAGTCAGGTCTTTTGTTTCCCACTCTGCAATGAACAGACTTAAAAAAGGCTGAAGAATCATGCGGACTTAGCTCAGCTCAGTACTTTGGAAACTACACCTGCACCCACTGTTCTACCTCCCTCCCTCAAGGCAAATCTTTGTCCTGTTTTATTGATAACAAGAAACACATTAGGTCTGTCTTATGTACAAGAGTCTCAGGCTCAATAACAATGCTACAGATTATGAAAGAGGGAACGAAAGTACACCATATGAGGATATTCTAAACTGACATCGTTTAAAGAACACATGATTCAAAACAAAGCACCCGGCTTTGTACCACAGAGAAAACAATTTTGAATCCTGTCTAACAAAGTGCTAGCGAACAAGGAAAGTATATAACAAAGATTATATCCATATGCAGTATAACATATATTATGGAATATGGAGAACATGACAACGCATCACCATCATAGCATTAAGCACAAATGCTCATACTTCACATGAAAAGGATAGAAACGCAATCCTCGGGCTTAAAGACAGGAGGTTCAACAATACCACCTATGGCAAGTGTCGCCTCTTTCCATCTCTGTAAACCTTCAAGCAATTTGCAGACAAAAATTTCTTACATTTTAGAAAAAAATTTAAATTTTGAAAGTTTTGATTGACAAGCAACAAAATTTTTACCCCTTTCCCAAGAAATTTTTTTTTTACTCTTCTCAAATCAAATCATCTCTCTCCATACTTTTTTCACAAACTCCAAAACCTTTTCATTAAAAAAAAATCCATTAAATCATCTATTTCTACACTTTTTCACAAACTCCAAACACTTTTTAATAGTCTCTATCAAATGATCTCTTCCAATTTTTCACAAACTCCAATAAAAATCAATCTCCAACCAAGTATCGTTTAAATTTTCTACCAACTTTTCACAAACACTCATTCAAGTCAATAAAATCTAAAACTACCTCTAAATAAGAAAGTTTTTGTTAAGAGAGAAATTTTTCTTTATTTTTAAAACATCAAAACATGGGCTAACAATAAAAAATCGACATAAACAAGGAATATTTTTGTCTGTTTACTTATTTTGCCAATGCTGCATAGAAATAGTGAGATAGTGTACAAGCAAGCAATTCCAGTGTCTTCAATTATGTACTTTTTTCACATAATTTTAGATGTTCAAAACTTATGGCACACTAATTCACAAATACTGGGTACACAAAACAAGAAATTACTAAGTAATGAAAAATTGAGCTTCCTAATATATTTGTCAGTGTTATACAGTGAAATTAAGACCTCAACATTCTTGGCCAGGCAAAAATGGAAAAATCAACATACAAGTGACTCCTCCAAGTTTACACCTCTTAGATGAAGCTAACTTAGACATACCTGGTTCAAGAGGAACAGGTGAAATCAGCTCAAAAACTGCAGTCACGTTGTCCCCAGGCATAACCATCTTAACGTTTTCAGGCAATTCTACTTTCCCAGTAATATCTGCAGTCCTCAAATAAAACTGAGGCCTGTAATTTGAGAAGAAGGCTGTATGGCGTCCACCTTCATCCTTTGTAAGGACATATATCTCAGCCTCAAATTTCGTGTATGTTTTAACAGTACCTGGCTTAGCAATAACCTACAGAACGATAATAGAATGATAGTTAAGTAATATTCTATTACTATTCCCCATCACTATTCAGTGTCATAGACCAAAGTTGTATTCGTGATAACCACTTTAACTACCAAATGTCTACATCCACATATTTAGATTCTTCTGTTTATCACAGACACCACTGATCAAAATATTCTCAGGTCAAGCACGCAACTTTATAATTTCTAATTATCCAATAAAATTCCCTGAGACAAACTCTATAAGATACAGCATAAAAACTGAAGCAGAATAAGGTAATTAAATTAAGTTTCACATTAGGACGTTTTAGAGAAGATTTCAGTAGCTATAAGCAGAAGTCATCCAACCTGACCCCGCTCAATGTCTTCCCGTTTTAGACCACGCAAAAGAAGACCCACATTGTCCCCCGCCTATCAACATTTACAAACCCATCATTAGTTTAACAACCATACGAGAACTCAATGTAGCCGAAGGAGTTATCAATCACTTACTTGCCCATGATCCAATATTTTCTTGAACATTTCAACACCAGTGACTGTGGTTTTCAAAGGAGCGCCCTACAGAGAATATGAATAAAATCAATATCAGATTCAGATATTCCAAGCATGGATCTTGACAAGTAAGATCTGAAGTGCACCTTCCACCAATGGACAAAGCAATCTAAGCTAAAAAAATGGCACAGCCCCAATAGAACTGGCAGACTCATGATCAGAATAAAGAGCAAATCATCAAGCTTGCGCCAGAGAAGGAAATTCTCAAGACTTCACAGAGATAAGACGACGACAACAAGATTCACGCACTTACCTGCCTCAACCCCAAAACCTCCACTTCCTCACCAACTTTAATCATTCCTTGTTCAACACGGCCAGTGGCAACAGTTCCACGCCCCTTAAACAGACGGAAATAATTAAAGCTCAATTGAAATTCAAGGGTAACAATCTTTGTGCATATAGCGAAGAAGTTCTCATGGAGAAAAAGAGAATTTCTAAAAAATACCTTGAGAAACAAAAGCATTCAAGTACGACTTTGTTAGTGATAAAACAGTTCTTTTTTCTAGGCAGCGATAAAACAGTTAAATTGCAGAAAGGATGTCATTCTGGTAACAATACCTTAGTTATTCACTTTAAGATTCCATAGATCCACTGGAATCAGTAAACCTCCAAAATGCAATGCTGATAAAAACATATAGCCCATGCCCACTTAAAGAAATTCCTTGTGAGGAATTGCGCACAAAGCAAAGAAGCATACTGAGAATGAGTAAACTAATAAGATTCCTCGCAGAAGTGCAGTCCCTTCCCCAAAAGGATGCTTAAGAATTGACAATAAATGCACGGCTTTTTACCTGAATTGAAAACACATCTTCAATAGGCATCAGGAAAGGCTTGTCAAGCTGGCGTACAGGGTCAGGAATGTATTCATCAACAGCATCCATCAATTTCAGGATAGCCTTTTTGCCTATCTCCTCATTGGTACCTTGCAAAGCAGACAAAGCTGAACCCCGAATGATGGGGATCTCATCCCCAGGGAACTTGTAGAAACTAAGAAGCTCTGCCAGACACACAAGCTTATGTGAAACACTTGTAGTAGTGTCAAAACCACCAAACTAAAAATACATGCCACACAAAAATAGTTTCAAAAAGCCAACCTACCGCGGAGTTCCATTTCCACAAGCTCCAACAACTCAGGATCATCAATAGCATCAACTTTATTTAGAAAACACACAAGTGTTGGCACACCAACCTATGCAAATGCATTCAGAAATCCTTATGTTGTCCAATCTAAAAGCACAGAAAATAATGCAAAGAACTAAACACATATGAAGGATAAAATTTATAAGCCACCATTAACAGGATACCAACCTGTCGTGCAAGCAGAATATGCTCCTTGGTCTGTGGCATGGGTCCATCAGGCGCAGATACAACAAGAATACCCCCATCCATTTGGGCAGCACCCGTAATCATGTTCTGAATATCATGAGATGGTGTATGAGGGCATATGCATTTTCAGAGGAAGAGGAATGCAATGGTTAAGGCTTGGGACATAAATAACTTGCATAAATCCTTCAGGAATTTTTGAGCTTGGTGTAATTACATAAAGAAAGTTGATTAATAAGGACACTTTACATTCGAAGTGAACAGCATCACGGAGATGCAAGTCAAAAATAATTTGAGGTCATATCAGAAGCTAAACTAATTCAGATATTTTTTAATTCTCACCTCATTTTTGTTTGCATATCCAGGCCAATTAGTGATTTACTATGTTGTCATAAAGGGGTGTTAAGATGCCTAAACCAAGTATTCTTGCAAGTAAATATAAGTTCATGAAACAAGAATCAGCATAATGGATCCTGCTATAAAGTATAAAAGTCAACCCAGTCCTTGGAGGGTTTATCTGTTTCCTAGAATAATTGTTCAGTACTGGCACCGGTTATGCTGCAACATTCTCTACCAGATTTAACATACTCACTTCCTAACCTACATAAATAAACTGTTTAGCTTACCTTGACATAATCTGCATGTCCGGGACAGTCTACATGTGCGTAGTGACGCTTTGCAGTTTCATATTCGACATGTGCCTATAAATCAGATCAATCATTAGGTTATGGGAAAAATAATTTTGGGAAGATGAATTGATAAAAGTGAGCGAGATGAAAAGGCGTGACAACAAATTATGCATGAGCCAACTAAGAAAACAGTAATCCAACCGTTGCAATTGTAATTCCTCTCTTTTTCTCTTCGGGGGCCTTGTCAATTTCATCAAAGGCAACAGCCTTAGCTTTTCCTTCTTCTGCTAGGACCTAGAAAAGCATCACTGGAAAATTTGAGAAACGAGGTCACTGAAATTCCATACTACATGATTCCCTATTGTAGTCCGGGTTTTAGTTACTTAAATGGAACAATATAAAGCACAAAAAAAAAAAAAAAGCCAACAAATCAGTTGTAAAAAACCAAACCTTTGTAATGGCTGCAGTCAGTGTAGTCTTCCCATGATCGACATGCCCAATAGTTCCCACATTTACGTGAGGTTTCCTGCCAGCAGAAAGATATTAAACAACCTACAATGGCATGAATGAGCGCGGGAGTCCCAGCATGTTGCATATACAAACAAAGTATTCTTCTTGCATGATGTTTTGGATTCTCCAAAATGTTAAACATGGGACTATGAATACATATCATCAAGTATACGGATTCCAAGTCAAAGTCAGACAATCACTGCAATACAAAAGGGTAATTACACGGCAGAAAATAAGTTTGACTTTTTCTTTTTCAAAGCCTATGAGTGAGGGAAACACGGAATATGCTGTTTTGCATTTCCAAATAAATGAGCCTCGTTTCATTCTTAGATAACATTCACAGCTATATTCACTACAATCCAAAAACTGCTTTTCAGAAAAGGGGGGTAAAACGAATTTGTTTATGCCTTCCTAATAGAGCCTCACAATCTCTTAAGTCATATCTACTACCTTTGATTGCTACAACAATTTGCTGGTCACTATTTTCAACCCAATTTCACACCAAGACTGTTCCAACTCTCCACTACCACTAGTATATCTTAATAGCAGCAATTACCATAAATCACATATAAAATTGAGGAATAGAAGCTTGGATTTACGTTCGGGTGAATGTGGCCATGGATCTCCACCAGGAAGTGGGAACTGAAACTCTGTCATGTCTCGATATCGAATCGGAGAAAGATGACTGGGCCGATCCTCTACAGCACCCGAAGATTTGGGAGGAGTAGGGGAGGAGGCGCTTGGAATTGGACTTTCTAAGAGCCACTGAAGCCATTTGCAATCAGTAATGAAGCCCTAGAACTCAGAAATGCGGAGCTTCATACGCTGAAGGAGTAGGGGTTTAAGCCGCTTTGCGATTTGAGGGTTTTAGTTCGTATTCTACGGGTCCCGAGTTAACTGTACCCGAACCGTAAAACCCAGTTCTGGAAGCCCACAGCCCAGCCCATATGGGCAATTAACTGGTACAAGCATTTTTTGGATCAAAATAATAGCATTAATTCATCTTGCAAGACACCCCTGGTCTTGCCAACCTTACAAGGAGAATGTTTCTTCCTAAGCAAAACTTACAAGGAATTTATCTTCACATTCCAGCCACATCCAAGGAAGGTAGACCGTAAGTTGTGTCATCCATTGAGTAACAGAGCAAGCCAGCTTTCTTCAGCTATGGCTCCAAAAGTTTTTATGTTTCGAGTACTTGCCATGACCCTCTTCATCTTGCCTATTGTTAGCCCTGCCAACTTCAGTTTTCCGGCTGTTTTCAACTTCGGCGATTCGAATTCGGACACCGGTGGCTTGGCTGCAGGAGTTGCTTTCCCGGTTGGACCACCCAATGGGCAAACCTACTTCCTTATGCCATCTGGACGATTCTGTGATGGCCGTTTGATCATTGATTTCCTAAGTAATCTGTCTTTTGTTCTAACTACTTCAGTCTATGAGCATGCGAAGATATTGTCAAATGTCGTTATTTACGTCAATATATGCAATTGTGCTCGTGCACATGGAAGCAAGAAAAATGGTTTTTCGCATTTAGCAAATTGAACGCAATATGTTTGCTGTAAGTCATTGCAGTACAATAGGCCTAAAGCTTCGAAGTCACATGCGCTGCTGCAGTAACGGATGGAAACCAGATAGTAGGTTTGAATGTATTAGAGTCTGCCGTCTAATTTCAGCTTTATGGGATTGCAGTGAATGCAATGGACCTTCCATTTCTCAATCCATATTTGGATTCTGTTGGTGCGCCAGACTTCTGGACAGGGTGCAACTTTGCGACAGGAGGGTCTACTATACGTCCAGCCAATGCAGCCTCTACAAGCCCTTTTTCCTTGGGGATTCAAGTTGCTCAATTTGTCAGATTTAAGGCTCGAGTCCATTTATTAACAAAAGGTAAATGCTATGGACAAATGTAAGGTTAAGATTAATGTTCAGTAAAAGGTTATTGCAAGGACTTGTGATCAAAATTTGTGGTGTTTGTTACAGACAAGAAACTATCAAGATACCTTCCTTCTGAAGAGTCTTTCAAGCAGGCCGTCTACATGTTTGATATAGGTCAGAATGATCTTGATGGTGCATTTTATTCAAAATCGGAAGCCGAAGTAATTGCTTTCATTCCGATTATTCTAACCGAGTTTGAGACTGTAATTAAGGTGGAACCATCTTTCTCCCTAAATAAGTCAATTAGTCCAAATGGTTTTAGTAGAACAACCAATCGCCAAATAAAGCTCTCTTTTCTTTTGGTGGTCTTCAGAGATTGTATTATGAGGGTGGTGCAAGGAAGTTTTGGATCCACAGCACTGGTCCCCTTGGATGCTTACCTCGAATCATTGCAACATTTGGAAAAGACCCATCCAAACTCGACCAGTTTGGATGCGTAAACTCCCATAACCATGCTGCTACTCAATTCAACATGCAATTGCATGATCTTTGTACAAAATTCCGGGTACAATTGCCTGAAGCCAACTTCACTTATGTTGACATCTTCTCGATAAAACTCGACCTCATTTCTAATTATTCTCAATATGGCAAGTTCTCTTCTTCATCTCAAATCACTGTTTGCAATTTACTTGCTGTATTGAACTCTTTTTTCAGATATATAGCTGAATCTATATGAACTTTGCGTCTCAGGATTTACACAACCTTTAGCGGCTTGCTGCGGGTATGGTGGCTTACCATTGAACTTTGACAACCGAATTGCTTGTGGCCAAACCAAAAATCTAAATGGGAGCGTGGTGACAGCAACACCATGCAATAATACTGTAGAGTACGTGAACTGGGATGGAAACCACTACACAGAAGCTGCAAATGAACATGTTTCATCCCAGATATTAACAGGGGATTATTTAGACCCACCTCAGAGAATGATCAGTATCTTCTGGGATTCAAGTTCGTTGAACCGCCCTGAGAAAAAATAGAGTTCTTTGATCCAATATCATCGTACTAACTCAACGTGATCTCATGGCTAAAAAATTGTGTTCGAAGTCTTTGGGGCTTTGAACTTAGGTTCGCTGCTGATAAATTTGTCGCTAAAGGGCAAATTTCTTGTTGTGTATTTTAATCTTTTATTACTCAAATGTTTATAATTTCCTTTACATGGTGTTTGGCTTGTTAAAATTTTGACCAAATTTTACTTTTATCAAACACACTTCAAAATTTTACTTTTACTTCTTTTCTTATATGTAGGACCAAATAGCTATACACTCTAAATTGTGTTTGGTTTCAAAATTTTGTTACAATTTTGTGTTATTGTTAAAAAAGAGGTGATATTAGAATTGGTGTCAATCAAGTAGAACGATTAAATTAACATTTTTTTGTTCTATCAGCTTAAACTTCCAAGATAAGTTATGATTCAACACATATCCATGTCCCAATTCAAGCAAATTACCTATTTAGTTTTAGAACCGGCTGCCTTAAAGGTTAAAATAAAAGTGAGATAGCAGCTAATGCTACTATGCCAGCATAGTTGAGCGTTATTTTTTTGACACCTGCATCCCAAATATAACCTTTGAAATATAACACAAAAAATGTAAATGAATAATGATGGAGGAGAAATTTTCCTTAACAACAAAGGCCTGTAACTTAAGGCTCAAAAAACAAGCTTGTATGATAGAATGGGTTTGACCCGACGATTGGAGGATTGTAAAGAAAACTGATGTACATTTTTTATTGGATAAATAAACTAACGTCAGGAATAGTAATTATTCTCTGTTACTGTTAAATGAACTTATGGTAAAGGAGAAAGATAAAAGGTGTTGGTTCGGGTCATTCGGGGGAGACCAATTCTGACGATTCCAACCTTCATTAAATGTGAGATGAGAGTGGTAACGTTGGAAAAGAATGATAGATAGCCTAGAGAAATAATAAGGTTGAAGCCTAAGTGGGATAGCAACAAAGAAGATAAAAAGAGGAAGATAAGGAAAGAAAGGTACACATTTCTTTTTCTCAAACTTTCACAAATAAAGACAAAAACTGAGAAAAAAGAGTAGAGATGACAAAGATTGACAATGACATCGGAGAAATCTCCTTACGGGAGGACTCTGAGTTCTAGTGTGTTATTTTACTTGCAGGAAGAAGGAAGAAGATTTTGGACCTTTCAACCCGTCCTAAATACTGGACTTTAAGTCTAAATCTCTTAGACTTTTGGCCTAATAAATTCTTGTGATAGGCCGGTTAAAAATGGCTTCTTCAAATAATAAGTAGCCTCTAACATCTTTGTGAAGATCTCTGTTCAGTGATGCCTTAAAGCTACGACTGTTTGTTGTACAACTTTTACTGTGGAGTAGAGAATTGTTGATATATATATATAAAAGATATATATTTCTCTCGAAAGGAGTAGAGAATTGTTGTTATCATAGACGTATTCGTATTCCTTCCAAAGATTACTCAATAATTCCATCGCTGATGAGGCACCGGACCATCATGTTTGAAGCACCGGATTCATGTTGGGCCTACGGAATTATTTTCTTTTAGTTGCTATTGTGGCTGTAGGGACCCTATTCTTCTTCCTGCAGAATTCTTTCTTATTTGCAAGTATTTGCTGTTGTGCTTGCAAATATCTGCCTGTTTGAAGTTCCATTAGGGACTCATTTTCCAGAGTTCCAAGCTGCTGGGAATTGATGTTGAGGAGTGTAACCGAGGTAGAGACTAGAGACTTGCAAATATCTGATTGTTATCTCTACAATAATTTGTTGCATAAAGGATCGTGTGAGACCAGAGCAGTGCCATGAAAGTAGATGCTTCTCGGGTGGGGAGTTCTTTCTGTAGCTATTGGGATTGTCTGAGTTTATGTCCCTGGAGAGTTGAAAAGGTAAGAAGTATTTTTGGAGTTCTCGACGAGAGCAGTTTCTCTGTCAGAGTTTGACTGGAGCTCGTTGATTGGTCAAATGGAGAGAGCTAGGGGCGTATTTGTTTTGATTGAAATTTTTAGAATTCGAATTAATCCTTTAAAATTATAAGCATAATATTAATTATATATAAATACTAACACAATTTAACATTACTATTTTTATAAACATCAATACTACTTAACAACTTTTACATAAATACCGATAAAATTCTAACATCAATTAAATATTCACACTATACTTTAAAATTCTTTAAAATTTTACTAAAACGAACAAACATAGGATTATTTAGAGTAATTTGAATTTCAGGGATTTTTTTTTTTGATGCGCACGCACACGAATCAAGATAGTGTTCAGAGGTAAACATTTTCACCTTCATTAAAAAATTATAAAATATTATTTCTCTTCTCATCAATTTATTCTTTTTATTATAATATTTATTTAAATCTTCTCTCTATTCACTTTTTCATCGAATCTCATAAAATTTTTTATTTTTTTATAAACCACGAAACTTTCAAAATTTCTAAATCTCAAAATTTTTACTTCAATGCTCCCCTAAAATGTCGTGACCTGTCACTGAGTATCCAGCATGTCATCTCTGACATGTCAGTTGTGACACATGTAACACTCTAGTTGGTTGCATTGTTAGGCGCAGTTACCGAATTCTTTTTTGTTTTTTTGATAAACAGTTGCCGAATTCGAACACTTGCTATTGAGTTCGCATCTTATGTTAGTATGTTAAAAAAATTTATACTTCGAATTAGGGAAATTTATTTTGAGTTAAACATAGGGATTTGTAAAAAATTTTATTGGAATTTATGAAAAATTGTAGATAAAATAAGTGGATAGAGATTTTTTTTATAATTAAATGGTATTAGAATTTGTGACAGATGATACATATCTAGAGTTTTTTTTATATTGCATAGAAAATTGAGTTTTATTAGAATTTGATATTAAAATTTATTAGGGTATGTAAAAAATTTTTTGAGATTATATTATTAAGCTTAGAAATTTTTTTTAAAAAAAAATTCCAGAGAAGCTAAACTGCCCTGTAGCTAGGAGACAATCCGTCACAAGCATGGCATCGTATATTGTATGCGAACGTCGTTTAGACGGAAGCGGCGACAGTGTTTTTTGTTTTTTGTTTCTGGCTTATAAAAAAACCAGTCGTCTTATCATGCTTTTGGCGCGGCTTGGGGAGAGCCAAACGAATTAGTGTGTGCACGGCAAGTCGTGGGCAGGCAGCCGGCGTGCCATAGGCTATAGCCAAACCAAAAGCACCGTCATCGCCCACATTCCCTCTCTTCCTTCTCCTCCTCCTCCACTCCTCGCATCCTATTCTCTCTCTCTCTCTCTCTCTCTCATCCGGAGACGTTTAATTATTGAAAAAAAAGCTTGTAACAACGATTTATATTCTTCTATTCCCGATATATCCTCTTCTCGTAGACTCTCGCTCTCTCTCGTTCTCTGAACCCCTAATTCCCGAGCTTCTTCCACCATTTACTTCGTTAGAGCTTTCGATATTGCGTTCTTCGGGTGAAAGTTTTATCAGTTCTTCGCTCTGCTTCTCTGCTCTTCGTTTGGTCCTGCAATGAACACTTTTGGCAGAGCTGCTTGAAATTAGGGTTTTTTCTTCCTTTTTTTTTTTTGGTGCGGAGCTGGTTGAAATGGTGATTCCGTGGGGTGGACTCAGTTGCTGCTTGAGTGCAGCTGCTCTTTACGTTCTTGGAAGGAGCAGTGGACGGTTCGTGCTTAATTGCCCTTGTTTTTGTTTGAAAAACATTAGTTTACATTACGCTAAATTGTTCCCTATTCAGTACAGGATCTTATATTTGTTGCGATGGGCTGTATTATGTTCTGCACAATAATCCGCACTGAGAATGGTGGCTGCCAATGATTTTTTGGGGGGCTTGGTTTCTGATCAATGTTTTTCTTTTGGTCTTTTCCGATGCTACAGGGACGCAGAGATTCTTAAGTCAGTCACTCGGGTGAATCAGTTGAAAGAATTGGGTATATGCCTTTTGAGAGACTGGAATATTCATTTCTTGATAGTTTGTATATTTCGATCTTAATCAGTTGGGTTCATAATTGGCCAAGTAGTTGCTTATAGGGTGATTTCGTTTGGTAATCATAAATTCAATTTTTTGATTCTAAACACTTGGAAAAGCTAAAAGATGTCTTTTAACTCTATAAACATTTAAGGTTTAAACTTTTCTACTCCTTGGCTCCCTTAAACGTATTTCTATGAATATGACAAAGTGTATATTACATTTGAAAAAAAGTTAGTATATTCCCTCTGAACTTTATCACCTTTTCCGTGACTTGGAACATAAAAGTAAGGGAAAGCATCACTTTTCGCCTCTACATTATGGGTTAAATGTCATTTTGAACTCTCAAAGTACCATTTTCGTCACTTTGAGCCTTTAAACTACAAAAATTCATTAGTGGTCCTGTCATAGTTTTCAACTGTTGATATTGTGTCTATTTTCTACAGAGGTCAACTGTAGGATCTTACTACAAAGCAGTCTTTTGATAGTTTGTGGGCTAAAGGTGATGAAATTCATAGTTAAATGACATTTGAGTGATAATTTAGACGCTCGAAGAAAATATTCCCTTAAAATTAATTACCAACCCAAAGAAGTGGGAGTGTGTGTAATATATGTAGCCTTTTGAGTGAGAGCAATATTGATATCCCATAGGTGTCTTAATAAATACATAGCTCCTTAACTTAACTTGTCATCTGTCATTTGAACAAAAAGGAACCTTATAAACTTGAAATATATGACATGTAGTTCACTATACCAGTCACTTCCTAGATATTATATCTTGCGATATTCACTATAAATATATTGTTGCTGTTTGTCCAAGTGAAGTCTATGTGGCTGGTGCTTCTGTGAGATTATGAACTGCTGAGCCTTAGTGGTGATCAAAGTTGGCTGCATATCAATAATAGTGTGTAGTGAGGACTGTGTAGAAAATGGGAACTTTGCCCATGATATGCAAATGGCATATCTTTGTTAATAAGCTATGTGAGATTAGTTGACCCCATATAAGTTCTGTTGGCAGTGAGAAAGACTTATTGAGGTTGCTTGGGTGATTTAGTATACTGGCATATATGTACGTTTGCTCTCAAGTAATGTAATATAATGCCTCTTCTGTAATTTCAACCGTTGCGTTTGTCAGTTGTTCTGAATTTTTTTTTTAAAAAAAATCAACCGTGTGCGTATGATACTAAAAAATCAACCGTGTGCATAGGATGGTATCATACTTGACTTTAATGAATTAGATCAGAAAAAATGTGAATTTTCCTGCTTTCTTCTGAGGCTGTTAAGTACTTGAGATATAGGCTATGTTTGGATGATGAGGAAAATTGTTTCATTTTTTGTAACGACTAAGAAAATTTGTTGAGATGTATCTTTTTGGGTGTTTGTGTTAAAGTGGTGGGCCCTATAGAAAAGATATTTCTAAGATATTTGTAAAAAAATTTAAAAAGTGCTTGTGAATATTTTTTTCTGTTGTTTTGTCATAGAGACCGAGACCAATGCTTTTTTATAAAATTTTATTAGAGATTGAAAATGTTTTTAGTACAAAACTTGTTTTGAGATAAGAAAACGTTGAAACAAACATAACAATTGATTTTTAAATGGGCCTCCACTTGGAACCTGTGTTGGGATAACTTCTTTCATTATAATGTGATTAATCTGCTGGGATATGTTCCTTGATGAGGAATTTGTGTTCTTTCACTTTTCAGCACAATTGTTGGATGCTGGGTGTATATTACCTTTGGTTGTCACGATTTCTGGAAGAGTTAGTTCTGAAACCCCAATCAACTGTGAGTTCAGTGGTCTACGGGGTGTCATTGTGGAGGAAACGGTACACATCTATGAAACAGAGTACAATTGATATAAATTTTCTTAAGAAAAGATGTCTTGTCTTTTACTTCTTGTAATCTGTATGTCACATTGGTTTGATATGGATGTATATACAGGCAGAACAACATTTTCTGAAGCACAATGATGCTGGCTCATGGATACAGGATTCTGCTTTGATGCTATCCATGAGTAAGGAAGTTCCATGGTATCTGGTAATGGACTGCCTCTCTCTCTCTCTCTCTCTACTCTCTCTCTCTCTCTCTCTCTGTGGTTTGCTCTCCTTGAGCTATTGCACTGCAATGTTTTGGTGATGGAAGGCAATTTTCACATAACCTGTAAGGTTGGACTTGTGGGATTATGAGTGTGTCCTTGGTTCTTATGTAATAGGATGATGGAACGGGTCGTGTGTATGTGGTAGGAGCTCGAAATGCATCCAGTTTTGCATTACCAGTTGGAAGTGAGGTGTTTGAAGAGTCAGGCAGATCCCTTGTACGTGGAACATTAGACTATCTCCAAGGCCTAAAGGTATGTTTTATTCGCGATTCATTGCTTCATAGTCAAGCACAGACAAAATTTTGGGTGAAGTATTGTGATGTTATTTACATATTATAGATGCTTGGAGTCAAGCGAATTGAACGAGTACTTCCCACCGGCACTTCCTTGACTGTGGTTGGCGAGGTATTGCTATAAGAATCAAATTCTAAATTATTTTTGCCTTCAACAGAAGCGCGTAAACACTGTCAACGTAGGGTTCATAATTTTGAGCACTATGTGGTACATTTAGTTAGTAAAAAACTGGATAACTAGAATGAGCAATATTCTGTCTGTTGCTTTTTATTTTTAACTTATAAATTGTATTGGGAGATTTTCTTTGTTGGCGAGAATTGTAATAATTTACTTCTCTTAAGCTGTGTCCACTTTAAATCAATCTGCTTGAATTTGAACTTCCTCTTTTAAGTTGCCTACGTTCTGTCAACACGTGGCCAAAGTAATGCATAGATATTAGCAAGATTATATATTACATGCGAGAAAGAGAGGGGCAGGGAAGTGGGAAGGGCTAAGACATGTAAGTACTGTATAGCTAGAGAAAATTTTGATTTTCTTGCCTATTAGATCAGCAAAAAGCTCCATGCATGACCTGCCACTTTATATTTCATTTATTTGGTGAACTTGGGCCCCACATTCCCTTGACTACAACATATTCTGTGATGATATAATCTGAAAACCATACAACACAATGATAAGCTTTTCCCATGGATCTGATCTTTTTTCATGGGTTTTTTTTGGTGGGGGGCGGGGGAATCTAACATAGTATGGAGGACAGTATTTGAATTTATCCGAGGTTAGATTAGATCTCCGCAATGACTAAATACTTGGAGAAAGAAATGATCTTTGCATCTCCATCTTCTGGTGATGGATCATGGACATTGATGAATATTGATTTATCTGGCTCCATTTATTTATTCGTTCTTTATATTTGTGATCAGGCTGTCAAAGATGATGTTG
Organism: Morella rubra; assembly: GCA_003952965.2. Taxonomy (NCBI): domain Eukaryota; kingdom Viridiplantae; phylum Streptophyta; class Magnoliopsida; order Fagales; family Myricaceae; genus Morella; species Morella rubra. The sequence goes on along the minus strand of CM025856.1, from coordinate 16,632,591 downwards.
GATGTTGGAACAATTCGGATTCAGCGACCTCATAAGGGGCCATTTTATGTTTCTCCCAAAGCTATTGATCATCTCATGCAAATCTTGGGAAGTGGGCAGGTTGTGAAAGAAAAGCGTTGGACTTTAATGTGCTAAGATTACCGGGTTTGACAATGTTTGGTGTTTACCTCAAGCACACTCTTCATTATATCCTGTGGGAATTAGAAAAATGCCTTACATTTATCATTCTTAAAAAATTTCTTCCTCTCTCTTCTCTTCTCCCCCCCCCCCCCCCCAAAAAAAAAAAAAACCCAACCAAAGCAAGAAAAAAAAAACAATTTTCTTTCTCTGTCCAGAAAAGTGTTAAAAAAATTCTGAACATGTAGGGTTCTTGCTGCTGCCGCCAAGAGATCAGTACAAGATAATCAAGGTAAAAGATTGAATGTCTATATAATGTAACTTCGGCAGATTCTGTTTGAATACTGTACTTAAAGCGGCCATTCATTTTTCAGGTTTAACTGAAAAAGCTGACAGCGAATCAGATGGTGCTAAAAGAGACCGTCTAATGCCGGATATTTGTGTCATATGTCTTGAGCAGGAGTACAATGCCGTTTTTGTCCCGTAAGAAAACCAGCTTCCTCTTCCTTCTTTTAGGCACATAGTACTTACTTCTATGCCAATTTGTCTGTGAGGCTGTCCCATTTATATGTTTCTCTCCAACTTCTAAATTTCCAATGGGGATGTGACAGCATTGAGAATAAAGGAATAAGCCTCTTTTCTTTGCAAGCATTTTCAGCTATGTTTGAAGAATTTCTGCACTGGCTTATTGATCCTTCCTGTCCATATTAAGCATGATTAACTTTGTGGAGATTAAAAACCATGTGTTACCATCTGTTTCTGTCCAAACATTGATACAAGTTGTGTTACAGCTGCGATTATGCATATTCATGTTGCATAATGCTAGTCTCACAGCTGCAATTATGCATATTCAGGAGAATGGATGCTAGGGACACACTTTTTATGTTTGTGGAGCTGGATACTTGGTTTCTTCGTCCCTTTTAAAATCTTACTTTTGAACTTTGATATGTCACTCACCACGATCTAGCTTTAGGTACTTGGGAGCAAGGGGTTGAGTTAATTTGAATGTCAATGAAAGTTACCCAGTTGTTCACTAGCTCGAGGCATTGGGGCAAATCATGAGATACCATGGTTCGAATATATATAAGATCAATGTCTTTGAAATGTGGTTACTTAGTGCATTAAAAGTTAAATGGGCTGTTATTTGAGATAATCAAATCCACCTCTAGCTCTGTCCCCTCAAGAATGCTCCTGTTGTTGCATGACATACCAAAAATCAAATTGACCAACTGACCTACTGGTTATGTTTTTCAGGTGTGGTCATATGTGCTGTTGTACGACATGCTCTTCACATTTGACCAACTGTCCTCTTTGCCGGCACAGAATTGAGCAGGTAGTGAAGACATTCCGGCATTGACATTCTGCTTCTATAATTCGAGCAACCATACATCCGACATGAAGGATTGTATTTCAGAATCTTGAGGCCTAAAACGTTCTTCAGCACCACAATTTACTCATATCTACAGCTTCTATATTAGCAAGTCTGAGATTTAATTATGTTTAGGGAAATAGTCCCAACATGTATTGTGCTTTAAGTCATGGATGAGAGTCTTGTCGGAATGTTCTTGGGATCTTCTGAAGTGTAAATTATTGTAAATTATTTACATCCCCGATAGATCGAGGGGACTCGTACAGATTCAATGCAGCTACCCATTTTCTTTCACCAAGTTGCTAAGCACTTCAAACGGCAGGAGGAACCCTCTTTTGTCCTATTAAGCTACCTTGATATTAGATGGATATTATGATGAATTTTCGAACATAGGTCGTGGTAGACACCTTCTCCTTTTTCTACTCAGGGAGGGGTGTTGTGGAAGTGGCCAAGTGCTTTCTTTGGAGGTGCAGAGGCTTGAAGCATGGAGGACAAAGCCTTTTCCGTTCTCCGATTGAAGAGCTGCAGAGCAAGAAAAAGGGGTTCTATAGCGTTAGTGGTTATAGTTGGCACTCATTCGCTCTTGCTTGCAGCCATCCAAATAAGTCTGAAATTGAAATACGGGAAGCAACACACAAATATTGCCTACTTTTTATCACAGAAATAAATGGATATTGTGTAAAGCATGAGGCTTATCAAGAACAAAACTACTGAGTAGAGCAGGAGATAAGGGATGGCTTTCATAGGATATTTCTTTCGGATCAATACAGGGGGTGATACGGTTTTTCGCCTATAACTTCGCTTGTTTGCTGAGATTACAATTTGAAGTGGAAATTATTCGTTCGTGTTTTTTAAGAATTTCATTTATGGTGATCTGGTGGGTTAACCTTCACATTTGGAGGCGGGTAGGGACACGAGCAAGACACGTGAACTAGAAAAGATTGACGAGAAAAACAGAAGCTTGCTGATGCGGTTGATATATTCGCGTACAACTGGAACTAGAAAAAGACCTCTCAAAATTGGAATGTTGTGGGGCCTTTGTGTTCCTTCATCGCGGACTAAGATTGTAGGGACTTTGAGTTTGTTTAGATTAGGGCCTAATTTGAGTCTATTTAAATTTTTTACTTAAAATAAAAAGACATCTCAAAATGAATTAACATTATTTATACTGTATATATAATGACTTTTGAGACTTGACTTTGCACTCTGTCTTATTTTCAATTAAATATTATACGTATTGGGTCTCTCAATTAAAAAGAGAGTCCGAAACACATATGAGGGGAGTATTAAAAATATAATTAAAATAATAAATTTTTTTATTTTCTTATTAACTTAAACTTATGGAATAAGTGATAGTTTTGGCAGTAAGATTGGAGTGCAGCTTTGATTGCTGGATTGGGGTCATAATTGCGGTATTGGATATCTGACGAAGCATATTACTATGTGCTAGAGAAGTTTCCGGAAATAAAAAAACTACAAAGGATTCGGGACTTTCCGTTCCAAGTGCTTTTCCTCCCCACTCTTCTAAGCTTTCACATTAGGATTAAAGGAGTCACGAGTTTTGCGTGGTAGTATTATAACCAAAACAAGAGATTACTGTGGCTAAATTCTGGTCTTTGTTTATCTGTGAACTTTCAGGCCTCTTTCGAATCCAATACCCACCAAGATGCTTGCTGGAGTCCTCTGGCCAAATGTTTCACACCCTTTTCCAAAACTAGCTGTTGTGTGTAATGGCCAGAGCGCTTCCGAATCACGCAATAAATGGTACTGTATTGGTTGCACTTGAAAGATTCTATTTTTTTTTTTGTAGAAAACGAGGGCACAAAAAGTTGGAATATGATCCCAAAACATCTTATCACTCCTGGAAAATATGACAAAGCTTTCCCCTGTGTGAATCTTGGCCAAACTTTCCCCCAAGCAATCTCAAATGGAGAAACGAGTTTCTCACACAAGGATAAGAACAAGTTCCTCCCTATATTTTAATTGCACCCATCTTACTGAACTGTTTTTTTCATGTTCAACCAGTCTCCCCATTTGCACAAGATAAATAGGTGCTTCCCCAGCCATCCCAGAGCATTGCTCTCAGCTATCACCCACCAAAAGCTTACTACTCTAAACTTGTTTATTTCGCCCTAGTCATCAATGGAAGAGAACCACAGTAGCTCAAAATCTGAGGGGGTCCATGAGAAAATCCTCACTGCAGTTTCTGTCTGTCCTGTTTACAGAACGATTCGTCGCATGTCAATACGCAAACAAGATCCCCGAACTCCCTCCCCTGCTCCAAACCCTGCACCGGCAATCGGTACTCCTTCGGTGCGAACCATTGATATTCAAACCGAAGCGGCTGGTCCTGGACATCCCAAGTCTGCAGAAGGTTCCCAACGCCTCGAAGCAGTGGAGGTTCCCATCAAGTTTGACTACTCACGCGTTCATTCTGCCAATGCGAAACGCAAGCCGGCGACACAATCTTTGCCCATCCAGGCCAGCAGTCTAGGGACAAAAGTTGCTTCAGTGAAAGAGGAAACCAATAAACCAGAACTTATATCACTGCAGGGGACACAGAGGCTTAAGGAGCAGAATAATAATGGCCTGGGAGTCAAGGCTACTTCAAAAGTTGAGGAGAAAGTCAAGCCCAAGTTAGAGGTACCAGGAAAAGCAGTCACGTCCGTCGAGGGGAAACTCCATGATTCGAACGCGGTGCCACAAGTTGGCAAAGAAGGTGAGGTACCAGAACAAGATATCAACGACACATTTTCTGATTACATTAAACGGGTAAGGATGAAGATGGTGAAAACTGTATCAAACATTGGAGGTGGGAAGAAAGCCACTGGACAGGGTGATGGTCGGGATAAAAAGAAAACAGATGAATTTTCAGAATATATCAACCGTGCCAAGAGGAAGATCAGAACTACTTCTAGTATCGGCGGTGGGAAGATTCTGACCTTCAAACGGGAGTAAGAGACGTTGAAACGACAGGGAAGCCTCTACTGAAGTGAATAATGATAATGGTGCTGCTGGTATTTCTCCCACTAATAAATCTTCTTAGTTTGCGTCGTTATGCCTGAAACGACCCTCGTATTAAATTTGGTTTCAGTTATTATTGCGTTATTTGATTATTTAAATACCCTAAACTATGTGTGTTTGTTCTGTAATACCCATCCACCATCCAAATGTCAAAAATATTTTTCTTGGATGTGGTTTATATTTTTAATTTATTTTAATCCACTGTTGCATCCTAATTTTTATTTTTTTTGTGACACTGCACTTAATAATTATTGATTTCAAACAATTTACACTACTATTCCGTAGCCAAATTTAGAAGGCTAAGATGATAAGTCTTTCGAAGCAGTATATCATATGGTAGGGCAGTTCGAGGTCTAAGACCTTACAAACAAAAAGGTTTGGTCATAACATTTCATCAGTTGTTTATTATTCATAAGAAATACCTTATAAAGGCTAACGAGAGAAGCAAACACTAGTTTAAGATTTAAGTAGTTTATGGAAATAGAAAATCACGGAGACAGCATAAAACACAGACAGCTAAAACAAAGCGATCGAATCCTCGGACACCTCAAACTAGAAAAGGCAAGCGTACACCTTTCCAATGCAAATTACCTAGCTAGGTAATGATATAAGGTGGTTCATGGAGAAATTGAGAAATTGATTAGGTCCGTACATCAGACATATGAGGAGCATTGCAAGGCTTGAAAGGAGCATAACAGAGTGCCACTGAAAACTGCCCGGATTTTGAAGGATCAGTTCATCAAACAATAGCATATGATAATTAATCATAGATGCTCCTGTTCGGATAAGAAATTTGGATAGTAAATCGACGAAAGATTGTCAAGAATTGGAAGATATTGAATTGAATGAAATGACTCCTTCAACAACTATTTTTAAAATTATAGTTTTCTTACAACACTTCATGAAGCATTGCAATCTTACGAAAAATCACCTCACTTCAGATTATCCCATCACTTAATTGACCATTCCATAGAAGTACATCACCATTCAAAGAATATGTTTGAATATGAACACTGTTGTTATTGTGTGATCATTCTAAATTCCAACAGAAACATGGAAGCCACTTAAAAAAAAAAATAAATGGTGAAATGGAACTATGACGTCGCCATTAAAGATAATTTCTTGGTCCTAGCAGCTACGTGCCGTAATAGCTTGGGGATTGAAATGCGCTATACGGGTGGAAATTTATGAACTGCTGTCCCCAATAGAAGGTGAAGCCCAAGATGCGCTCCATGCCAATCCAAGAAGCTTACGGGGTGGGAATGGAGCTCAATATGAGATCCAAGTGTAAAGGTGGCTTACTGTTCAGCTTAACCCAGTTGGGGATAATCCTGTTCAAGCCTGTCCTACTAAGCTCTAGCCTGGATCATGCACATGCAAACTCCTTGGGCTCAAGTGGGCTTCTACAATTGGGCTTGGATTACAACTTTGAAGTACTATTCGGCTTTCTAGGCTGTACTCTTTCAGCTGGGGAAAGTCCTATGTTTGGATGCTAATTTTTTTTTTTAAAACAATATTCACAATTACTTTTTATCAATTTCAATACTTCTTTCACAAACGGAATAACTAAAATGAGCAATATTCTGTCTGTTGCTTTTTATGTTTAACTTATAAATTGTATTGAGAGATTTTCTTTGTTGGTGAGAATTGTAATAATTTATTACTGTTAAGCTGTGTCCACTTGATCAATCTACTTGAATTTGAAACTTCCTCTTATAAGTTGCCTACTTTCTGTCAACACGTGGCCAAAGTAATGCATAGATATTAGCTAGATTATATATTACATGCGAGAAAGAGAGAGGCAGGGAACTGGGAAGGGCTAAGACATGTAAGGACTGTATAGCTAGAGAACAAGTATATAGTGGGTTCTTCTGAGCTTTCCCATTAGGATTAAGGGAGTCGCGAGTTTTGCGTGGTAGTATTATAACCAAAACAGGAGATTACTGTGGCTAAATTATGGTCTTCGTTTATCTGTGAACTTTTTCAGCCCTCTTTCGAATCTAGTGCCCACCAAGATACTTGCTGGAGTCCTCTGGTCAAACGTTTCACACCCTTTTCCAAAACTAGCTGTCGTGTGTAATGGCAAGAGTGCTTCCGAATCACGCAATAACTGGTGCTGTATTGGTTGTACTTGACAGATTCTATTTTTTTTGTTGAAAACTAGGGCACAAAAAGTTGGAATATGATCCCAAAACATCTTGTCACTCCTGGAAAATAAGAGAAAAGCTTCCCCCTTAATGAATCTTGGCCAAACTTTTCCCAAAGCAATCTCAAATGGAGAAACGAATTTCTCACACAAGGATAAGAACAAGTTCCTCCCTATATTTTAATTGCACCCATCTTACTGAACTGTTTTTTTCATGTTCAACCAGTCTCCCCATTTGCACAAGATAAATAGGTGCTTCCCCAGTCATCCCAGAGCATTGCTCTCAGCTATCACCCACCAAAAGCTTACTACTCTAAACTTGTTTATTTCGCCCTAGTCATCAATGGAAGAGAACCACAGTAGCTCAAAATCTGAGGGGGTCCGTGAGAAAATCCTCACTGCAGTTTCTGTCTGTCCTGTTTGCAGAACGATTCGTCGCATGTCAAAACGCCAACAAGATCCCAGAACTCCCTCCCCTGCTCCAAACCCTACACCGGCAATCGGTACTCCTTCGGTGCAAACCATTGATATTCAAACCGAAGCGGCTGGTCTTGGACATCCCAAGTCTGTAGAAGGTTCCCAACGCCTCGAAGCAGTGGAGGTTCCCATCAAGTTTGACTACTCACTTCTGCATTCTGCCAATGCGAAACGCAGGCCGGCAACACAATCTTTGCCCATCCAGGCCAGCAGTCCAGAGACAAAATTTGATTCAGTGAAAGAGGAAACCAATAAACCAGACCTTATTTCATTGCAGGGGACACAGAGGCTTAAGGAGCAGAATAATAATGGCCTGGGAGTCAAGGCTACTTCAGAAGTTGAGGAGAAAGTCAGGCCCAAGTTAGAGGGACCAGGAAAAGCAGTCACGTCTGTCGAGGAAAAACTCCATGATGCGAACGCGGAGCCACAAGTTGGCAAAGAAGGTGAGGTGCCAAAACAAGATATCAACGACACATTTTCTGATTACATTAAACGGGTAAGGATGAAGATGGTGAAAACTGTATCAAACATTGGAGGTGGGAAGAAAACCACTGGACAGGGTGATCAGAACTACGTCTAGTATCGGCGGTGGGAAGATTCTAACCTTCAAACGGGAGCAACAGGCGTTGAAACGACAGGGAAGCCTCTACTGAAGTGAATAATGGTGCTGCTGGTATTTCTCCCACTGATAAATCTTCTTAGTTTGGGTCGTTATGCCTGGAAACCCTAAACTATGTTGTTTGCTCTGTAATACCCATCCACCGTCCAAATGTCAAAAATATTTATCATGGATGTGGTTTATATTTTTAATTTATTGTAACATGTTGTTGGAGAATATAATTTAAGAAAAGAAATATACTTTGCACCCTAAACTTTGTTTTTTGTTGCACCCAAATATTAATTTTAGGTGCCTAGCACTTTTTTTTTATAATACTCCACCTAACAACAATTGATTTCAAACTTTACCCTATTGTTGTGTAGCCAAATTTAGAGTGATAAGATGAGAAGTCTCTCGAAGCAGTACGTCACGTGGGTGCCTATACTTAATAAAATTAATTTTTTCATGGGAAGCAAACAAAGTTACTAAGTCTGGTTTAATTCGAGAAAGTCGGCCTCTTACGGAAGGGCAGTTTGACGTCTAAGACCTCCTTACAAACAAAAACGTTTGGTCATAAAATTTCATCAGTTGTTTATTATTCATGAGAAATACCTTATAAAGGCTAACAAGAGAAGCAACAATAATTTAAGATTTGAGTTGTTGATGGAAACAGAAAAGCACGGAGACAGTATAAAACACAGACAGCTAAAAACAAAGCAATCGAATCCTCGGACACCTCAAGCGTTGAAAAAAAAGAGAATCTTAGTTGCGTAAATAAAAAAAAACCTCGGACTAAGAGCGAGTACCTAAAGAAATCAGAATGACCAATTCCGGTATTCATTGAAATACAATTTTTTTTGTTCTGATTCCACTCCGGTATTTTAATGGAATGGAATCGGAACGAAATCAAAATTTTTGGAATCGGAATTAGAAATTTCAGTTCAGCATGTGAGCTTTTTTAGACATTTTTTTTGGGCCATAACGAGCTAAAATATTTCTGGACTGAATTTTTGGAAGATTTTTTTGTTATTCATCATAAATTAACAATAAATGTAAAACATTAATCCAAAATATGGATTCTAAGATAAACATTCAAGTAAATTCCATATGTTATACTTTATTCTGAGTAATTTTTTTTAATAATAAAAAATCGTAATCGAAAATTTCAATATTTTTTAGTTATTCATCATAAATTAACAATAATGTAAAATATTCATCCAAAGTCTAGATTTTGAAAATAAACATTCAATCAAATTATATATGTTATACTTTATTTTGAGCAATATTTTTATTTTATTTTTTTAGAAAAACTGGAACTGGAAATTCCAGTAATTCCGTCGAAATTTTCGGTTCTGGTTCCAGTTCCAAAAATTGTAAAAAAATGATTTCTAGTTATGGTATATGCTGGTAGGGTTGAACAAAACCAAACCGCAAAATCGGACTAGATTTGCGATCCATTCCAGCCTTGATTATGTAATCCGATTCGGTTCAGACCGGACCAGATTTATTAATATAAATAAAAAAAAATTTTTTTTTTTAATTTTTTTAATGCAAATCACAAACTTAAAAAGTTTAGTTTTAACCTAAACTAAAACTCTAAGTTTTTACATGTCCTTCCCCCTTCGAAATTAACCTAAAAAAATTAAAATAAAAAATAAAAAATGAAAAAAAATGAAACCGATCTCGACCACTTAAGTGGTCCAGATCGAACCGCATTGAACCGGATCGGACTGGACCGGAACACTTGTAAGTGGTTCGGTTCGGTCCTTTCATATAAGCATAACCGGAAATCTGGTTCGACTGGATTCCGATCCAAAAACCGAACCGAATTTTCGGTTGTGTAGCCCTATATGCTGGGACTGGAACCAAAAATTCTGATTCTTACCAAAATTTTTTCTCACCTTTACCTCGGACACCTCAAACTAGTAAAGGCAAGTGTGAATCTTCTTTTGAATGCAAATTGCCTGGCTAGATAATGATACAGGTGGTTCATGGAGAAATTGATTAGATCCGTACACCAGACATATGAGGAGCATTCTAAGGCTTGGAAGGAGCATAATAGAGTGCCATTGAAAACTGCCCGGATTTTGAAGGATCAATTCGGCAAACTATGGTATATGATAATTAATCATGGATGATCTTGTAAGGATAATAAATTCGGGAGGTAAATCACAAAAGATTGTCAAGAATTTTAAGAGATTGAATTAAATGAAATGAATCATTCTAACACCTATTTTTTAAATTATAATTTCTCTTGCAATATTTCACGAAACATTGTGATCTTATAAAAAGTCATCTTACTTTAGACTAACATATCACTTAGTCGACCTTTCTATAAAAGTATATCATCATCCAAAGAATATGTTTGAATATAAGCACTATTGTCATGGTGTGATCATCATAAATTCCAAAAAGCTTACTTTAAAAAAAAAAAAATAATAAGTAAGGCAATTTTATTGAAAGAAGTGAAGTGGAACTATAGACGTGCCGTAATAGCTTGGGATTGAAATCTGCAATAGGGTGGAAATTTGTGAACTGCTGTCCCCACTCCCCAGTGGAAGATGAAGCCCGAGCTGCGATCCATGCCAATCCAAGAAGCTCACAGGTTGGGAATGGAAGCATGTGGAGCACAGTATAAGATCCAAGTGTAACGGTGGCTTACTGTTACTGTTCAGCTTAACCCAGTTGGGGATAATCCAGTCCAAGCCTGCTACTAAGCTCTAGCCTGGATCATGCACATGCAAACTCCTTAGGTTCAAGTGGGCTTCTACAATTGGGCTTGAATTTAAAACTTTGGAGGACTTAGATTCGGCTTTTTAAGCTGTACTTTTTGGATGCCAATTTTTTTTTTTAAAAAATATTCATAAGTATTTTTTACCAACTCTAATACATCTTTATAAATTCTAATAATTTTTTACAAACTCTAAGAATCTTTTCACCAATCTCTAGAAAATCTACAATACTTTAAAAAAAAAAAAATTCACCAAAATTTTTTATTACTCATCCGGTTAGATTGTCCATTGGAGCTGAAAATGTGCTTTAACATATCTTTCATAAACTGTCTGTTTAATTATATATCTTTCTTTTCCTTTTTGTATCAAGTTTGAGAACAATATAATTGGCCTTTATTTTCCGACATCATCTTATGTCTTGGAATTATCACGGTTTTTGTAAGGGGGAAAAGCACTTTCAATTCACTGAACTTTTTTTTTTGGACATCGAAGCTGCTCCTTTAGTACTTTTAAATATTCCGTTCAAACCTTTAATCTCGATGAGCACTTCCGTCCGCTGCGGGCAGCAGTCTAAACTACCTATCTTTATTTGAGATGACCAAAATGGCCTTTTTTACATTCATTATTACCCCATTCTACTTCTATTTTTATTTGTCATTGAATGAGAACATAAATTAAATAATTACCCTGACACTTGTATGTACCGTTCTCGGATTGAGATTCACTATAATTCATTTTTCAAATTGCATAGTAAAATTCAGATAGAGATAAACATATTAAATGAAACTTTTTATGAATAGATACTAGCATCATTAAATAGTATAAGATTCACTTTTTTATATTTATTTCTCTCGAATTTTATCATGTAATTTGAATAAGGAATTACTGAGGATATTTATCCATTCTCATTATATACAAAAGAAAAAGGAAGATGAGCCGGAGAGAAAGTTAGGAATACATTATATTTTTTTTGGAAACAGTATCAAACAATTTTTGGGGGCAAAAAATGCAAAAAGTTTGAAAAAAAAAACAGCTGTTTTTGCATAATATAAGCTTTCTGCAGATCTTCGGGGCTTGAATATGGGACACTAATTAATGTAGTATAAAAGTGTTATACCAATTAAAAATTAGATTTGGAGCTCATAATTTCCAAAGTTTCTGTATAATTCGTAGCACCTGTAAACCTTCGCACCTGTAAACCTTCGTTTTAATTCGTTCGTTATCAGTAGTTTTAAGAGAGTTCGAAAACTACTGCGAAAATGTCCACGTCTACCCTACATAATTGAGAGCATCAAATTATGTTCTGCAGAATATTCTAATCGCCTTTTATTAAATATAAATAAAAAAAAAAAAGCTAAAAAGATTTCCACATGTCGACAAGACATTCTCAACGCAGAAATTATATATATGCAGTTCACATTCATCAAGACAATTTATTCTTAATTTGGACAATATTAAAACTTAAAAAAAAACCCCACATAATTATCATATAAAGTTTTCACGTTTAATTTCACTTTTACAAATATTTTTTAATATTTTCACTTGAGATTTTATTTTCCAATTAATTATGGATAGAAATTATCTACGAATTAATAAATATTTATTCACAAAAATATTACTCGACAGAAAAACTTTATTCTATGGAGAGAAAAAACAAAAAAACAAAAAAAAATTTTAGGGTTCACATAGCGCTGAGGACAAATTATATTGTATACGATACATAGAATGACGGACAAGTCCTCATGTACAGTTGTGCTACGGAATATCCTATAGTAATTATTCCTTACTTCCAATTTTTTTTTCTTTTATGTTTATTTTCTTTCTAAAAAATTATTTTCTCAAATCACCTTTTGGCACCGAAAAGTAGAGCAACAAATTTTGTCTCTATTTACCATTCTTTTATATTAAAAAATAATTTTCCCCTAGAAGAAACAGACAGAAGAAGTAAATTACTACACTTTCTCACCTGGCCCTATGAATTGCTTAGGGTTTCTGCTGGCTAATTAATTAAATACTTTAGTCGCTTGTTTCCTTATTTATTTATATATATAATTTAATATTTTTTTTATAATTAATAGTTAATATATAGATACAACCTAGGTGAGTATAGTTGCGCGTGGTATCTGATATATGCTCTGTGGTCTCTACCGTTTGGTGGAAATATTAAAGTTTCAAGTACTAAATTAATGTTAAAACGACACAGCTGCTTTTATTTTTCAAATGGGAGTTGGGGAGCATGCTCAGAGGAGTAGACGGTAGAAATATACCGCAATCATGGCTCAGGGATCAGGCGATATCCATGTCGTTTTCAGTGATCTTACGAGCTCTGTGATGTGATGGCAGGTTATTCTATTGGGACGCTTGTTTATCGAAATTTTAGAGAATATTTTTAAAATTTTGAGAATCTTTTGAATGTTGAAGTTTATTGAGATTTGTAAAAAGTGTAAAGTGTATGTGTAAAAGTGTATGGGTAAAAGTGTAAAGTTTATTAGGTTTGTGAAATGTATTTGGTGTGTTGAAATTTTAAACTCCTAAAAAATTGGGCAAACAAATGCCCCCAATATTTCAACACTACCCTGTTTATAAATTTTTGTAGCTAAAGGAAAAAAGTAATTATAAATTAATGACGTTTCCATTTAAAAATAACCCACTTGTCTAGTTTAATATTGACTAAATACATTGAATATTCGGCAAACAAATAATTTATGACAGGTGTGACGCCAGCTATACCTAATAATTATATGTATTTATTATTACATAATTAAAATAAAATCTCTAGTCCCAAATATTTAATTTGTTATAACCCAATTTCAGCAAATTCAATTTTTTTTTTTTTTCCCCCATATAGTTGGATATATATAAACCCCAATATTGTAGATAGCTTAATGGGTGAAATATTGATATATTCATTAGGTGTGAGATGGTGCATGCCAAGTATCAAGTTAATATTAAGTGTTATATAAATATCAACAAAGGATTTTTAAAAATAATTTTAAAATTAGCCTTTCATAGCCTTATGCTAAGTTTATATATATATATATATGTGTGTGTGTGTGGTTTTTTCTTCTTGTAAGCTTATTTTATATGTAAACTTGACAGATTGCATAGTGGTTCCTTTATCTTTCTGAATAGGACTGATGACCATAATTCAATGAAAGAATAATCAGAAAGGACGTCGGGCACGGCTAATTGGCAGATTTTCTCTCCAATTATATTTGATTTTTTTTAATAAAACTGCTCCTAAATTAAATGCACACTCTTATGGTTATAGGGTAAGAAATTTGCCACAACATGAGCACGAGGTGGTGGTGGGTTTCAGACACACCATTCATATAATAGTTTAATTGCCTGTTGGTGTTATTGCATGCACACCGCCCTTCATCTATATCTTACTTGGGAGAGAGCTAGAGAGAGAGAGAGCTGGAGTGAGTGTGACTTTATCAAAGTCAATTGCCATTTCTTTAATCTTCCACTGAAACAAATATTTATTTATCTCAGACCTTTTGACATGTTCTTCTCGACCTGCGTCAGACCATTCTGCTACAATAATCTGCAGTACCATCTCAAATCTACTGGTATTCTCCCTTTCTCTCTCTCGAATATTGTTCTTTTATAAGATATAAAAGAAAAAAACTCATTCCCCAGCCAAGGAGAGCTGATGCATGTCATTAATGGTCCTCATTAAAGGGGAGAATAAATATTTGAATGAAAAGACTGCAGAACACGTAGCCCCTACAAAAAGAGCTAGCTTCTAATTTCAAGAACCAGAAGAGCTTCAAAGGCTTAAATAAAAGTTGTTTAAAAAGTGGATAACTTTAGCACTCTTTGAGCAAAGTGTTCCCAGACTTCGCCTTTCTATCCGCAATTAGAACAATAAAAAAGAAAGCAAAAAAAGAAGCTGATCCAAGAAGTTTCTGCATCAACTTGCAGAGAGAACTCAATTCCTAACGTACAAGATCTCCATAACATTGAAGAAGCTGGTTGTAGCTCGACGAAGCCTGAGCCTAGCTAGCCATCTAATTAGCACCTGCACCTTAGATCTTCAGGCTTTAGCCTTTGGCTTTAATATAGAACCCCCAGTTACAGTTAAACGTATCTTTCAAGCTCCCAATGCATCATTAGTGAGTCAGTACTGTGTGCCTTTCGTGCAAATCACGACGGGCTCCCATTGTTTTGTTCACTTTTTCCTACTTTATTACAGAGAACGGCTGTGGTCAACCCACGCGGCATGTTTCCTCCACTCTTTTTGTACTTTACCATAAAGGGCAGGGAATTCACTTGTAGTAATGTAACTTTGGATGGTCCATACTGCTGCTGTCTTCTGTCTCCAGATGATTCTCCACCGTCCAAAATTTCACAAAAAAGTAGCCATAATCACACCCAGGAGGAAGAGAGAAAGAGACGCGCGAGGAGAGATTGAATGGGTGGTGAAAGTGTAAATTTTTTATAAGATTCTAGGATGTTCTTTTGTATGCATCAAAAAGAGTCTAAATTTTCTCCTTTTTTTTTATTGCCAAAAAAAGATGACCCAGAAAAAAAAAATGCACAGATTATTAGCGTGCCTTCTTTTTGGTAAAAAAAAGGAATAGTTTATTGCACTCAAAATTATGCTGATCATATTATTTTAGAGTTCAAACTACTGATTTCATCATATTGAATCATCTAATTATAAAAAAAAATTAATCAATTTGCAACATTTAATAATTAACCCTTTTGGGCTCCTTTTAAAAGTAAAATCTGATTAGAGTGCAAAATTTTATGAATTTTGATAATTATGATATTAACACCATAATTTAAAGGCACAAAAATTGAAGTTTCTTATTTGTTTTATTTTTCGTCTTAGGTCATGAAGACAATGTGGACACAATAAAAGCGTGAATGCTGACTACAGAGTCGTGTTGAATGTAATTTTGTGAGTCATGAGCGGCATCATGGATCCCTGGAGGTATATGCTTTTGGGCGTTCATGTCGTGGACGAAAGGAGATTGTTGAGGTTGAATCGGCAGCCATCCAGATCAGAAGAGAAATATTGGGCAACGCTATTTGACTTTCTTCATCACTGTGTGTTTCCCATCGGATTGAGGGCGACCTTTCAACGTGGGCCTCTCATGCGCACAACCCCTGGATTTTTGTCCAGAAAAGGGAAGTGGAATCGCCGTGGGTCCCGCGTTAGAAAGCTTTGCTTGCGTTTTGCACACTTGATTGGCCAAGCACTTACTATTCAGCAAAAAAAAAAAAAAAAAAAAGATTAGCCAAGCACTTGCGTATTGTGTTTCTTTAATGCGACTCTCCCTGTCCGACGGAAGGATTCTTAAGGAAAAAAATATATTTTTTACCTCCTAATTATTATAAAGTTTGTATTTTATATTGCTGTTTAAGATATTATATCTGCAAATTATTCATTTTATAATATATTGCATTTTTTGTTTATTTTTTCTGTTAAATGACATAAAAAATTCAATATATTAAGAATAAATAATTTGTATATAAAATATCTCCAACTGATAATTTAGAGTGCCTGATACTTTTTTATTATTTAAATTCTTTTTATTTGGCCTGTCACCAAAGAATCAAACAAAACCTTTTAAGGTGATTGCAATGGTGTTTCGAAAGCTTACAAAGATAGGTGCTAATTTTTTAAAGCAACTAATAAATCTTATCAATTAGAAAAAAGTCATTGCCTTAGATGATATTTGGGTGACATTTGTTTCTCCAATATTTTAGGACATGAAAATTTTCAATAAAATAAACACACTTTAAAATTTTTAACTTTTACACATATATACTCTAATTTTCACAATAACAATGAATCTCAATAAAGTAAATATTCTAAAATTTTGAGAATATTTTCTAAAATTTTGACAAATAAATACCCTATTAATTTGTCTAACCAATTCAAATGTTTGAAATTTATCATCGCATTTTATAGCTGATCAGTGCATCTCTCAATTTGGTCAAATTTGTCTGAGCAACTTGATGTAACGATTGCATTATTCATCTAAAAGAAAAATATTTGTCCAAATCCTACTTATATGGTCTAATCTAATAGAAGTAACTTACTAGCTTTTGCACTGATCGAAAGAAAATTAGTCACAAATTACCATATACCCTTATTTTTCAATCAATTTGAGACCCATAACTTTCAAAACCTATCACATCGTCTAAATTAGTGTTAAATCAAACAAAGTATGAAAAATGACCAAAATGCCCCTCCAAAATAAAATTACTAAAAAATTCATTTTTAAATAAAACTATTGAAACTCTATTTCAATAATCTATTTATTTTTAATTTATTTTTAAATTTATATTATTTTTTAAAATTTAGTGGAGGGGCATTTTTATTTTGCAAACTTAACGCCTGATTTCGAAGATTGATAGGTTTTGAAAGTTATCATTTGTGGTTAAACAAACATATTTTTTTTTTCTCGACGTTTGTATAGTACGCCGCAACAATGTAGCCAACCTATACACGTCTGTATCGAAAGTCGAAAGGTAGAGAGACGGAGACGTTTTGAAAGACTATGCAATTATTGCTCCATAACATTAAAAAGTGCAAAAAAGTGCATATTATATATATATATATATAGAGAGAGAGAGAGCATTTTCTTTAGTCCAAGTTTAAGTGCAACAAAACATCTCAATCGATGCCACCTTAATCAAATAAGGAGGGAACTTTTAACCAATCGAAGTTGCGAAAATTTAGTTGAAAATAATTAAGTAATATCTCGCATGCATCTTTATTGTAAAATAACTCGATTTATCTCTGTCATGTGGATTGTAATGTTAGTTATATTTTATTGGTCTTTGATTAAAACGAATTTGCAGATTTTTATTATATGATTTGTATAAAATTAATGCTTTAGAGTTCCATTAAATTTTAATGGGGGAAAGCGCCAAATGTATTAAAAGAAATAAAAAAAAAAAATTTGGTGCCACAAAAAGGTGGCTTATCAAGGAAGAACATAGTTGTCATCCACTTTTTGTAGCAGACCAAACAATGAATGAATTTTTAGCAAGGAAACTTCGTTAAGCTTTACTCTTTAGTGCAAAATTAGGGGGGGTGGGGAATAAAGACAGCAAATCTCTTTATACAAAAATGTTTTGGAACATTGGAATCAAAAGCCAAGCCAAGTCGAGTTGGAAGGAAGTGGCTTGAATGTAGCCGGCTCAGCCTGTGTCTTTTTGAGGCTGTCTTTTTTCCCAGGTGGTGCGGGCCAAAGGGTATCGTCCGCATGTGCGCAATGCGCTTGGGTGGCCACAACAGCCACCAGCCCTTCACCTTGGCACTCGCACCCCCGCCGGGGACCCACACACCTTCCCTTCCTCGTCTGTAAGCCAACAACAGTAGAGCCTAGTGGCCGTCGTCTGGGCCCCCACTCCAAATGGCCCCACGTACGCAAGTCTCAAAGGCATCTCGTGCCTCTTCCACATGTCATTTGAATTTGGCGTGCCCTAGTTGATAATGGCAAATCCCACAACTACCCTCTACATTGCGTATTTTTTTTAATCTTTCTCTTTTAATTTTAAAGTTTGGCCTTTATCACGCACGTCCACGGACTAACTTCAACTGATTATAATTATTGTAGACGGTATATTTGAATATTTGGTATATATTCATATTAAAAAAGAATGTTTAATTTCCAACATCTTGAAAATTATAAAATAAAATCATGATTATGACGTTACTTATTCATATATGTTAAGCGTGATTCAAAAAATCTCCATCCTTCTCAAAATTTATAGTAAAATTATGAACAATGAATATTGTTGAAATGAGGTACACACACTCATATTACCAGTTGTCTTAAAAGAGTACGAGTTGTCTTGTATTTAAGATGTGACAGCTAATGTAATGTTTGCAATCTCTAAAAATTTTAAAATTTTAAGAAATGTTGTGAAAATTAATAAGATTAGAGTTTTATTGAATTTTGTGTGAAAATAGTATAAAATATTATAATAGGTGGTTGGAGATTTTTTACACCAATGATTGAAGTGTTAAATGAACAGTTTCACTGTTAATGTAAAACGCTAAGACAAAAGAAGTAGATTTATTAGATTAACCCACTTATCATCTCGAAAAAATTCTAAATTCTTAAAGAGGTTTGTGTATAGGTTGGAGAAAAATTCTTTTTTTTTTTAAAAAAATATTAATTTAGAAGAAGGGAAAATGAATCCACCACAAAGAGGGAAAGTTAACCATTAATTTATGTTTACATAATACAGCGACAATCTCATCTCAAAAAACCATAATTACCCTTCACATTTCAATGTTGACGTGTGGCTACCATATGGTGAACGTTTTTTCTGTCAAACTACAACCTCCCGGAATACTGGGTGGAAATCCCCGTCGACCAATTCACAAAGTGACAGGTAAGAAACTAACCGTTTTGGTGTACAGAAGACCATTTTGGTAATTGACTCACCTTCCCCTCAAACTCCTAACCCCTCCAGCGGCAGCCCTCTGCTCCAGCTTCCTAACTATTCTTCTCAGCTAACCAACCTTTCATGTGCCTAAAAAAAAAAAAAAAAAGCCAACCTTTCATGTGAGCTGCCACGTCACCACCCTAAACAAAATGCCACGTAGCGACAGGGCCCCACTTGTACGGGCAAGCCAACCAACAGGGCATATATAATCCCCGCTTCGAAAAAGCCCCCAGACCCCTTTGTTTGAAGAATAGATCATTTCTCTCTGTGTCCGATACGGCTACTGAGTATCGGCCGGTTAACAGCACACTCTCCGATATATCAGATATATTGGAGCATTTGGTGAATAAAAACCATCAGGAAAATTATCGGTGCTGAATTGGACTTACAGTAACATGCCGATTGAGGCTGGGCCAGCGTCACCAACCGATCGAGCTGCTCCGCCTCCGATGGCGGGGCCAACGATGATTCCGATACAAAACCCGATGATGATATCGGACGAGTTCGCACGGGACGCAATCCTCGCTTGGTACCGCGGCGAGTTCGCGGCTGCGAACGCTATCATCGATGCTCTCTGCGCGCACCTCGCACAGCTCGGCGGTGCGAGGTCCGAGTACGAAGCCGTCTTCGCCGCGATACACCGCCGGAGGCTTAACTGGATTCCCGTGCTCCAGATGCAGAAGTACCACTCCATCGCCGACGTGGCGCTGGAGCTGCGGCGAGTCGCGGGTAATAAGAAAGTGGAAATGAATACCGAGGTCGACGCCGAAGCAGAAAAGATGAAGAGCGTGGAGGTTGAGGTGGCGAAATTCGATGAGAAAGACCAGAAAGTCGACGAGAAAGAGATAATTGACGAGACAGTGACGGAAAGTAATGGAAATGGTGAAGAGCACGATTCGTCACCGGAGAGTGATATTACTGATTCAGGTAAGTATACTTTGCAATTTTCGTCTTCAGAGCTCAGATTCCTACTCCTATTTATGTGGTTTTGATGCTTTCTATAGCAAAAGATTTACTCGGCGAGTAGGATCGGTGATCTTACTGCCAAGCCTGCGACAAAATTGGCTCTTTTGTCACTTATATCGTTACAATTTTTTCATCTTTTTTTGTTATTTAATTTTTCCTAATGCGAAGCTCATGAGCAGCTGAGATTTGCCTGAGAAGATCCGGCCATTGGACGAGTCTTTATTCTTTAGCAGGACGTGAAATTAGGTCGCGTTTGGTTGGAGAGAACCGCTAAAATTAGTACAGGAAAAGAAAGGGGCTTGAATATGAGTTTTTACTGTTTGGCAGCCGAGAAAATAAAACCCTCCGCTGCATAATTGCAAACCGTAAGCCGTTGCTGACTTGAGGTTGCACTAGTTATTAGTTTCATTACTTTATTATTTATTAGTTTGTTCCCACTTTTGAATCCAGAGCACGGTAGCGTATTGTCCATTTCCTCGGCGACTAAACGGGAGATATATCGATGTTGTCCGAGATCCGAGATTCAAACTTTGCTTGCTTGCATTGAATATTCAACAAACCTGCCAATTTCCCGTTTTGATAAGTCTAATATTAGGCTCCAGTGTCTTTTCTTTAAATAGAGATAAAAAAAAATAAAAAAAAGGAAATGATAAGGTGGTCGAGGTTTAAGTGGGGTTTTTGATTCTCGAGGTGGGCAACCTATTTTGGCTGCAATCTGCTGTTACAGAAAGTTCCTGCGTAGTAATACTATCACGTTGATGTAATGCCTTGAGATGTGCGCAATGATTTTATTAAAAGACGGCGTGCGAGCACTGCCGTTGGATTGTTATGTTGACGTCACGAGGGGCTTTTTGTCACTTTATTTCCTGGGCAATGTGTTCGGTGGTCTGGCTTTGACAAAACTTTTTGAGTGGTAAAACTAAAACCTATGTTAATTTAATGACTCGAGGAGGGACCGACTCGTTTGACGGGGACCGAGTGGCGTGCCACTCCACGGGCGGCTATTGGGTTATCGACCCAACGAAGGTGGACGGGCCACACAAGCCTGGTGGCTGGAAGACAAAAGCAGTGTTTGGGATGCCGGATGAAATTATTCCATATTCGGATTTTGTTGACGCTGTGTGTGAGAGGGTGTACTTGTGTGGGCTGGTGCTTTTGTCTGTTGCGTTGTCCTGCCTTTTGGGCACTTGGTGGGTTTGTGGTGGACAGGGACAGTAGGACACAACTTGTTGCAAATGGCAGCAAGCGTTTTCCAACTGTCCAGGGGAAGGACAGTGCGGGTTTTCACTTAGCAATCCTCTAACTTGTCGAGCAGGGTTGTTAATAAATTAAAGGGTTTTCGGAGTGTTGGTATTGAAATGGTAATGGGACAAAAACTGCGTTAAGAGTCCTTGTAGCCATCGGCGATGTTGATTAGGAAAACTCCAGAAAAAAGTTAGTAGTATTTCCATACGAGCCTGAATTTAAATACAGTCCACGGCGAAAAACGGTTTGCATTTATTTCGGGTTAATTTGTAGCAATTCAAGCATCATTGACAGTAATTGTTTTGCTTTTTACACACTACATACCAAATAAAATGAGGGTTGATTCGGAATGATTGTGGGTATTAATGACTTTTTCAATTAGTTTGGAGTTTGGTAGCCCATAATGTACATGGTAATAATATATAGTCTGTTACATAATTGGCAAACATTCTCCGTTAAAGCTATGAATGTTGATTTTTGTTGGGCACTCCAGTTTGTGCGTTTCTGTCAATCTCAAAATGGATAGCTCTTAGTTAATGTCTGTAAGTCGGGAAGAATTTATGACGTTGCTTTGTGAAAATTTCTTGAACTTGCATCAGCGTCCATAGGTGGTGGAAGATTTTCATGAAAATATTTCTTGCATGGAAGTAGCCATTCAACTGACATTTCCCTACCTTTATCATGTAAATCTATTTCTTTTATCGGTCATTGTTAGCACTCTTGTTTTGACTCCTCGATACTTCAACTGCTTGGATGCAGGATCTCAAGAAGTGCGGCCCAGTGAAGTGAACATTAACATATGTTCTAACCATGATGACTGCGAGGCACGTCCTGGCCAGATCAAACTGACAAAAGGTTTCTCAGCCAAGGAGCCAGTGAAAGGGCACATGGCGAGTTCTTTCTTTCACAATTTTAGACGCATACTTTCCATTGAGAATATGGAATCAAAAGAGTAGATATCCTGTAGCATATGTCATAACAGAAAAGCAGATGGCTATTACTTATTGACAGATGATTGCAACTGGCAGGTGAATGTTGTGAAAGGGTTAAAATTATATGAGGACGTATTCACTAATTCCGAGCTCTCTAAGTTGACTGACTTTATTAATGAACTCCGGGCAGCTGGGCAGAATGGAGAACTCTCAGGTGATTTGAAGCCTTATCCTTTAGATGTTTCTAATTGACTTTCAATTTGATTCGTGTGACTTATGTAATTGAAAAGTTGTCTCTACAATCAAGATTTGAGACTGTAAATCTCTCTTTTGAAGGGTCAATCTACAAACTTCGAGTTGAGACCCAATCCAGTTGAATTAAATTTAGGTAAGGCCTCATAGGGGGCCTAACCAGAGGCAAATAAAGTGTTTAAAGCTTAATATAGGCTCCTGCAGGTTTTTTTTTTTTTTTTTCTCTTTGTTGACATGTTTTGCTAAATTTTGGTTTCTGTTGCAGTTTAAAGCAGTTGAGTTAATAGTGAAAGTCTCTCATTTCATTTCATCATGTTTATCAATCTTCCATTTTACTAGTGGAATTGTTCGTGATACTCCAATGCCTGATGTTTAAGATTTGGTAATTGTTTTGACATGCCTTTTTGATTTAAACAAAATTCCGTCTGTAGAGAAATTGAAGGCTCTCCCTTCTGAATTTTAGTTTTTTTTCTAACCTCTTTGAGATTGTCTGTTGAAAGCATCATTTTCGGAGATTTGAGTTTTTATATTGAAGATATAACGATTGTGTGGAGCTTGTTCTGCAAACAGATCATAATTTCTGAAATTTATTGGTACTGAAATTAAGTGAATCCTCCTTAATCTACAGATGAGACCTTCATTCTATTCAATAAACAGATGAAGGGTAACAGAAGAGAGCTCATTCAGTTCGGGATTCCAATTTTTGGACAAATAAAGGAGGAAGTTACGAGTAGTAATCAAACGAGTAAGACTTTTATGATCTCATATATTGATTTGCTTTGTCAAACTTGTTCTACGTATTCAAAGTCAATATGACATACACTCTGTTTACAGGCAGTATAGAGCCACTTCCAGCTCTTCTGCAAGGTGTCATTGATCACCTGTTGCAGTGGCAACTGATTCCAGAGTACAAAAAGCCAAATGGTTGCATCATTAACTTCTTTGAGGAGGTATTCTATGTCTAGCAGGACTATCATGTTCACTACTGTGTTATTTCTGTAGAACATAGCTGCGAAGAGAGTTCTTCATGGCATTTGGTCTGTGTTATGACCCTTGAATTTTGCTGTCAATTCCTTC
Organism: Morella rubra; assembly: GCA_003952965.2. NCBI lineage: Eukaryota > Viridiplantae > Streptophyta > Magnoliopsida > Fagales > Myricaceae > Morella > Morella rubra. The sequence continues at coordinate 16,609,232 of CM025856.1, read as the reverse complement.
TGAGCAGAGCAAGAGCTAAAATCAAGAAATTTTGTTGTGTAGGGGGAATATACACAGCCATTCCTGAAACCACCCCATCTGGATCAACCCATCTCAACTCTTCTCCTTGCTGAATCTACAATGGCTTTTGGACGTACTCTTGTCAGCGATAATGAAGGGAACTACAAGGGGCCACTCATGCTCTCTCTGAAGGAAGGGTATGTACTTAAGATTTTTTGGAATTGTCTTTTACAGATTAAAACTAATGGTCAGGATAGAGCAATGCTCCACTTACGGTTGGAAGGCATTTAAGAAAGGGGCTAAGAATTGATAGTCCAACTCTGCAGTTGCTGGATCCACATAAAGATGAGAAAGGAAAGAAAATATTGGAGGACGCAGTATAAGTCGTAAATGTAGTAACATAGGCCTACACCATGTAAAATTCCTCATCACAGAATAGTAACTCTAGATTATCGGTGACCTGTTCCCTTTGTAAATGAAATAACGTAGGACTGCACCATGTAAAAGGCATTTCTCATCTCAAAACCATAATTGTAAGATATCAGTAACCTTTTCTCTTCTGGAACATCTTTACACCATATTTATACTTTCAGTATTCTGAAAAAAACTACAGCCAGATGACATAGAGAGGTTGGCACTTCCTTGCCAATTTGCCCTATCCAACTGAACCGAATGTTGCGCATCCAATTCAGGACATGACATTGATTCCCGTTAATAGCCATTAGTCACCAGCGTCCTTTGTCGTTTTGTGCAACTGAATCTTCCTTGCTATATATAGGATAGTGACAAAACTTACTTATTACTTTGTGCAGCTCTCTTCTAGTCATGAGAGGAAACAGTGCTGACATGGCTAGACACGTCATGTGTCCTTCTGCTAACCAAAGGGTCAGCATCACATTCTTCAGAGTCAGGCCAGAGTCGAACCTATGCCAGTCCCCTACCAGTCCTCCACTGAATGCAGGTGCGATGACTCTATGGCAACCAGGTGTTCCGAGCCCATATCCAGTGCCAAATGGAGCTGTCAATGGTTATGAGTCAATGGAGACGATGCCCAGGTGGGGAGTCCTTCGTTCTCCAGTGGTCATGTTGGCCCCAGTGCGCCCTATGGTATTGAGCCCCCGAAGACTTCCCCAAGGTGGCACTGGAGTTTTCTTGCCCTGGACTATGGGATCAAGAAAACCTGCAAAACATCTTCCTCAAAACGTGCCCAGAGGGGAAGGCTTCTTGCCCTTACCTTCCTCAGGCTTCGAAAGCCTTACCTTCCTCAGTCGAAAGTCATATGGTGGAGTCCACTTCGGAAGCAGGCATCACTGTTTGAGAAACATTGGTGTGCGCAAGTCTGTGGCAACCCTGGTTCAAATTCATAGCAATCAACCCAGGAAGACTTGGAGTTCGCTGCTCTTGAGGAAAAAAAAAAAAAAAAGGTTCCAGGTTCTTGCAATCAGAGAAGCTTGTTATTTGGTTCCTTTCTTTCTTTACAGTTAAGATTAGGATCTAGTGATGATCACAATACTTTTACTTGAATTGCAATCATGGTAGAGTTGTGGTGGTAGTTTGAGCTTGAAGTTTGAACGAGTGTGAATCAGCTCAAGTAGAGGCGGAATTTTGTATTAATTAATGCTTGTAATTTCCCCTTTTCCACAGACTAATCCAATCACTCTCTGGTTGCAGTGTGAACCTGCCCTCTCTGAATGTTTCACTGATAAAATTCCAAATCAGCAAATCAAGGAGTTGCCAAGTTACTGAAACATTCCCAGACACTAATCTCATAACAATGTCTGAATTTGTGGTAGCTGCATATCAGAAAATTGTTCCTCTTGAGAGAATTTGATTCAAATCAAATGTTCCCTTGACATTTCAAGGGCATCTACCAAAGTTAATTTGGCTGTAATTGGAAATCTGTCAGCAACAAAGCAAACTTTTGAATTGAGGTCTCAAATAGACCAAAAGATTGTCTGTACGTTCAAGAAGGTGATTGTCTATTATGACTACCTGCATACCAGAAACCTCAAGCTGAGACAAAATGACAGCATCCCAGCTATTTATTTGTTTAAAGGGCTAAATATACTTTTGACGTTTGAACTATAGAGTTATTGACACTTTGTACCCTTAATAAATTACAAATTTTGACACATTTCACACTTAAATTAATGAGTATTGATTCTTACACCCTTTATATACGAATTTCGTAAAATTGGATGGAAAATGAACCACATGCATTGTACCTTTTTTTTCATTTTAAATTAATTGGCTTTTCTTTTTTTCTTTTGATTTTTTGATTTTGGAGATGTTTGAGAGCAAAAATTCTGAGCTCTCAAAATTTTCATTCCAATAAAATAATTCCCAAAATTTTCTCTCTCCCCATCAAATTATCATTTTTTACTCCAAATAAATACAAAAAATTTCGTTCTAATCTCTCTCTTCTTTTTTTCAACTTATATCTCTCCTTTACTTTCATTTTTACAATAACTTCACTTATGTGTTTTTTGGTGTTTTCTTATAGGGGTTAGTTTTATAATTTTTTAGTCTAAATAAGGCAGCTACAATATTTGTGGTTCATTTTCCGCCCAAATTCGTGTTCATTTGAACAAAAATCGTATTAAAGACTTAAAAGTGTAAGTAACCATTAGTTTAAGGGTGAAATGTGTTCAGTTCGTAATTTAAAGTACGAAGTGTCCATGACCTCATAATTTAGGAGTGAAAAAGTGTACCTAACCTTTGTTTAAACCTCAAAAGTACACAGCCTAAGAATGAGATGAACTCACCCTGACCAAGTCAATATCTCCCAACATGATTGGGCAGGGCGGCTTTTGTGTTTGGTTCTTACCGCTTGACAAGTTTGAAGAGAAAGCAAGGATCTCGTCGCTGATCAATGGGAATGTCCAAAAAGAAAAAGAGGAAGTAAAACACTGCAAATGGTTAGAAAAATGTACATATCATTTGTTTAATGCTCAATTAGAGATAGGTTTTTTTTTTACCCTTTCTGGAAAGCTGTTGTTTGCGATACTTTTGTTTACAAAAAAAAAAAAAAAATAAAAATTGTTGAGCTCTGGCCATTGCCATATATTATAGGGTTATACATTTATTTGGAATCTGGGTTTTGACTTATTTTAATAATAAGTTTTCAAATTGATCATAAAAGTCTTTGAGTTTGTAATTTTTATCAAACAAATCATTTCGTTAAACTTTTATCTATAAAGTTAACAATTAATATGCCAGTTCCAATACACATGTCAATCAAAAATAAAATCATGTGACTTGTAATTTTAAATAATAAAACAAAGTAAATTATTTAAACTATTTTTTTAAATTAAGAAAAAATTTAAAAATTTAAGTCATAGTATTTTAGTTTTTAGATATCATGTGTAAACTTATGATTGGAACTGACAATCTAATATTTAAAGAGTGTTCTTTGGAACAGAGTGACTTGACTAACAAAAATTATAAATTCATGGATCTCTATGATCAAGTTAAAAAAAGGATGATTTGTTAAAAATATCAAAACTAGGGATGAAATGAATACTTAACCCTATATTATATGCTATGATTGAGGTATGTATCAAGCATTCAATGTTTGAGATGTGTTTTTGAGAAAAACAAATGGCCACGGATTTTTATCCAACTTGGAAGAGTCTCAATCTTTCCGGGCCACCTGCAGATAATTTCGTCAATTCAAACACAAAGAAAAAATGGTTTTGTCATTGCATACGGGTCAAACGCCTATGTTTGGGGGACATAGTTCAAAGAGTTCCGAGCAATTGAGCAATGGAAAATGTGACATTTTGATAAAAAAAAAAAAAAAAAAATAAAACCCTCGAGGAAAAGAAACTTGCAAGGGTAGCTGCATGTCATGTTGGTGAAGAATGTACGTAAATTTGGCATGTAATGAAAATGAATCCTTCTCCTCTGATTGAAGTATAAAAACATTCCAAATGGCTCCAGAAATAAAACGAAGAAGCCGGATCAAACAAGATTCAAGTAATATCATCCCGCATATTTGTATGTGATTAAATATATGGGAAAATTTAATTTTGATCACTAGGTTTTGACCCATTTTACGAATTGGTCACTAAGAATTTTTTTTTTTTTTTTCAGTTTTCAATCACTGACTTTAGACTTCGTAAATATTTGATCCTTCTATCAGTTGACCGTCTATTTGACCAACGAAATCTTTGTTCACGTTAGCAATCTTGCACACTCAACTCACCTCTGTCCACGTCACTCTCTCCTTCAACTGCCAAATTCAAAACGACACACAGTTAATTTATAAACCAAAACGATGTGCTTAGATAAAACCAACGCCCACCGTTTTGAAAGACAAAGTTATGCCCTGCCTTGGGAATTTTATTCTATCCGCACCTTTTTGTTAAAAACTGGTACTGCTCCTCTCTCCCATCACCCTACCCCCGACGTTCCTCTTCGCATTACTGATGGTGCACTTGTGGTCGTTGATGATTGCGTCCAAACATAAACGCAAATGTCATCATGGCCACCTACGAAAATCCCCTACTCGGTGATGTTCAAGTTTATCCCGAAAAGGGGACATTTGCATTCTCTGCTGGTTTCAGGGTTGGGCATTTACTCTGACCAATTTTGCCAAGAAGTATGCCTCCAAGTTTGGAGTTGACGAGTTGAAGATGATGGAAAGGCTATGAGGCGAAGATACGGAGTCACCATGTATTGAGTTTGATGTGGAGATCTTTGACTCTACTTTATTCTTCTTGCAGTCCTCTTCTTCCATTTTCGTGAGCTGTTCCAGAGGTTGTTTCCCTTCCTTCTGCAACTCTTGTATATATCCAATTGCATCTCCAAGAATCGAAGACATATCCAGCTAGAAATTCGTTGCATGACGAAGAGTAAAAACTGAACAAAAGCACAGAGACACTCCCAACTGTGCAATATAAACAACAAACCATTATAATCTTTGACAGATATTAATTATATTAACCTTGGTTATCCTCGGGACTAAAGAGCGTACGGTGTAGAGCCCATCTTTAATCCTGCCCCTTCTCTTCCTCTCTGTGACAAGATTTTTTGAATGTTATTGTTCTCCTCGTGGCTTCGGGTCTCGACGGGTTTGAAGGTTAGCTTTGTGATTTTCTCTATTCCAAATAGGATGTGATTTTCTCTGCTGCCTTCTGGAAAGAACCTAAAAAATGCTTCTAAGCTCGCACGCCTCAAGATAAAATACTAAACTTCTATAAGTCCCAGAAGCATGCTTCTTCTTCAAGACTTCTATCAGATCACAAGTATAGAGGTAAGGACTGGTAGGCATCCCAAGCCAGGACCCCATGGTCACTGTAGTATTCGAAAATATGATCATTGGGACCATTATCGACAACCTTCCCACTGCCCCCTGTAAGAGCAGTTTTGTTTCCAAGAATAACGACAAAAAAGTTAACTGTAATTCCAGTAGCCACTGGAGCCGGCGATCAACACCGCCCATCTGGTCCCCTATGTGATGTCATCATCATCGTCGGAAACCCCACCAATTCTTTCGAAGAATACCGATGCTTCCGAGGGCAAACGGAGATAGTCTTCGTTCAGGTCCCTGCTGGCCGAGACCGAATCGTAGAGGCCAAGGAGGGCGAGGAGGAAGACGACGACTATGGAGGCTATGGGATACATGGCTATGAGCTTGGGGTTACTTAACTTTGTGTTTCAAAACGGTGTGTCTTGGTTTTATCAGAGCATATTGTTTTGGCTTATAAAGTAACGGTATGTCGTTTTAAATTTGGCAGCTGAGGAAGAGAGTGATGTGGACAGAGGTGAGCTGAATGTGAAAGATTGTTGACGTGGACAGAAATCCCGTTAGTCAAATAGATGGTCAATTGACAGGAGGATCAAATATTTATAAGGTTTAAAGTCACTGACTGAAAACTGAAAAAAAATAATTCTTAGTGACTAATTCGTAAAAGGGGCCAAAACCTAGTGACCAAAATTAAATTTTTCCTAAATATATTTTGCACCTTCTAATTATAAGAGTATTGATACTTTAAATTTTAATCAATTGTTTTTGTCACATGACATTCACAAACTATTGATTTTAGACATTATGAACAACATCCACTAACTATTGATTTTAGACACTATGCACCATCCCTTAAAAATTACGGTTAATTGATATGAAAAATAATTTTTTGAAGTGCAAAATGACAATATTATCTTCATGATTTTTTTTTATTTTCTATTTTTTGCGATGACCATCTTATTAGGGTAAAATCATAATTTTAGAGACCAAAGTATAAATTTATGTCCAAACCGACGAAAAATTTTAACGGAGGGTGCAAAGTATCTGAAATCAATAATTAGTAGATGTAATGTAACAAAAATAATAGATAAGGGTGTAAAATGTCAAGACTCCCATAGTTAAAATGGTGTATAGTATATTTATCTCATTTGTTTACTAGGGATTAGTAGGATTGAGATTATAGCATCTCATTTCTATGTAAACCCAACTGTTCTTTACCTCAATACCCAATACTTTTAATCATTAGTCCTGTTAGAAGGATGCAACGCTAGAAACCAGGTTGTCCCAATGAGAAGGAGCATCTACCTATTAAACAGAAGAGGCAAACAATTAGTTAAAGGTTCCAAAGATCTTGCCTGGTTTTGAGGGCTATCAGTAGATGGTCCAAGTATGATCTCTGTCTGTTCTGAAGTTTATAGTCTAGCAAGCCTACAGTGGTCCAGAACAAAAAGACCATCAAGCAAAGTAAAATTCCATTTTCTCTTTCCAATGCATGGTATCCAATGAATTTTCCCTGATATTCTTGCAAGCTTCCCCTTTTGCTTTCTACTAAAGAAGGTAAGAAATAACACCCACTATGGGTTAAAAAAGAGCAAAAAAGGAATGCTTCCATCTAAATCACACTCCCACTTTTTGTTTTCCCTCATCCCAAGCATAGAATCACAAATGCAATCCATTCTGTTCAAATAGAAACTCTCTCCCAGTACTTCTCCATCCATTGAGCCATTGCTGTCTCTAGTTCCTTCCCAGAGCACTATTTCTACAGACAAGCAATGCGGGAGAACGACCATTCCCTGCCTTTTGGCATTTGCCGCAGGCTCTTCAACTTCGTCAAGAACAACCTCATTGCCCGTGGTCTTAAGCATGTAACCCTTGGCCGCATGACTCTGCCACAGGCTGGTCCAACCAACGTCCCTGTTGATCATGTGGGGTCTATGGAGGAGCGGCGGCTCCTAAATGCTCTTGAGCCCAGTGATTTGGACTCTGTTATTCAGATCCAGTTCAAGAAGACTGATGACTTGGAGATTTGGACTCCAGTCTATGTCTCGGAAAAGAATGGTTCAATCGATACCGGTGCTGCCCAACTGTTGAGCGGTGAACGAAAAGATCAGACTAAAGGTAGAATTAGCAAACCACCCAGCAAGGAGCTCCCACAAGTTGAACCCGGAATCCAAGATAGAAAAGGTTCAGAAATCCAAACTAAAAGCTCAAAAGGCGGCCCGAAGAATAGTGTAAGCATGAGAGACGTAGCAGAGGAAGAGAAAAAGAAGCAGAAGGGGAAGAACATAGCAGGGAAAAATCTGACGCTAGCAGTAGTGCCTGAATCCACACAATTGAAGCCAGCTCCAACACATGTGATGCCACGTTTCAGTGTGATAGCCAATATAAACGAACAATCCGACGCATTTATCCGGAGTAGGAAGGAAGCCATGAACAGGTATTATAACTCAGAGCCTGGAAATTCGTAGCCTATATGGTGGGCAGAGTAAGTCCCAGCTTTCTTAGTTAAGTGGGATCATCCAAAGCTATATACTTCTTTAGAACACGTTTGGAGTTTAGCCCAAGTGTAATAAAAGCTTACATCTTCATGCATGGTGAATCGATCGATCTTTGTCTGTCAAATGTTTTTGCCTTTTGGTTTGCTAGTTGCCAACTATCCCAATATGGATAGGTCAGAATTCCGAATCGAGATTCTTTCCAATTTCTTAAAAGAGATTATTGTGATCAAGCAGGGAGCGATTTAAATATGTTCCCAAAATCCAAGTTCATGGTAAATGAGTCCCTTTGGGAACTAATTTCTTAGGATCATCAACAAATAAAAATCTGCAAATTGCCACAATTGGGAGGCCATAAGTTCCCAGAACGTATATGTGATCAGAGACTAATAAAAAGAAATACAGGAAACCTTGAATTCAAGTTATAATAAGTACTATAACATGAGGAGTTGTTCTGGGGTATGTGGAAAAATCTGAGACAGCATCAACTGGAGATCGTCGACCATTCTCTACAACACCATCATTGTGAGAATTTGAGAGAAGTTCCAAATTTTACTATATATATATATAAAAAAAAATTCAATCTTTCTTCATGCAAGCTCCTAAGTACCAAACAAATAAAAAAAAATCCCCTGTGAGATTCATCCAACCACCCATGACCAGAACAATTACCTCTCTTTTCCCTCATCCAACAAAAATATAAAGGAAAGGTTAATCAAATTAGCCTTCTTCTAATTTTAATATCATCAAGCCAAATCAGATATACTTCCGGCCAAATCTTCGTTTCGGATATGTCATAGCTGGTTTCTTAGAAGTTTTGTTTTTCTTTTGTCGAATTGAGTTTGGTATAAGAAGGAAAGGTAGAAAAAGCTGAAACAGAAGGATTTGGCACTTACCCTGCAAAGATCAAATTCTTTCTAAGTACGCATTCATGATTCCCTTAGTTTCCTTCAATCTCGTTCATCCAAAAGCCCAGTAACCCCACGGAATCATTCTTCCAAAGAGTGAGTCGATGAACGATAGAGATCATAAGGGGCCCAAAGATGATCCACAATGCACGGCTTCCTTGAATCCAGCCTTAGCCATGGCTTCCCTTTCCCACTCCAATGGAGGAGGCTAATAGGCCCAGGATGCAAACTCCTACATTTTCCTTCGAGATTGTCTCCACCAAGCCCGTGCTGGTTCCACCTATGGTCTACGCCCTTAATATCCCCAGCCATGACCAACAAAAATGGTGGCAAAGAGCCCAAGTGGTAAATTCTCTTATGCTTCTGCACTGCCATCCAGACCTCCATCCTCGAAGTATACCTTCCTTGCCTCCATTTATCAACGTCCACTACCATCACCCCTGTGTTAAAATAACAAGGTCTTCGACCCTTGAAAGTACCCGCCATTGACGTGTCAGACCAAAACGCGTCGGTGAAGTACTTGGTGAAATTTGCATGGCAATATTCTGGTGCAGCCAAAACCTTGTTTTCCAGGTCCACCTCCCAGAGCTTTGCAATGTCATCTACAACTACGAGATCAGAGTCCAGGTAAATTATACGTTTTACCTCGGCAGGGATAAGGTCGGCAAGATATATGCGTGCGTAGTTCAAGGGTTGGTCAAGTGCTTGGCGTATTGATTTTGATATCTTCCCACGTACCCGGCTGGAGTCGAAGCGGTAGGCTCTGAAGTTGAGGTAAGGGAAGGTTGAGTTAATGCTTGAGAAGACGTCGGGCTCAAACCGTGAGTATAGGAAGTGAAACTCGAGGTTTTCTGGGCACGTCGAGTGTTGCAAAATGGACAGTACGGCGGCCATGGTGCCCCTAAGGTAGTTGGAATCCAATGTCATGGAAATGTGGATTCTGTCCGAGCCACAATCATCCCCGTTTCGAAAGGCGGGGGCTTCACGGAATACGGGGACATCCGGGTCGGAGGGCTTTCGGATAAAGCCTAAGCGGATGCTAGTGGTGGCTGCGGTGGCAGTAGAGTGGAGATCAGGGAGGAGGTGGGAGAGGAGGAGAGACAGCAAGAGGCCTAATAGGAGTGGAGGGAGAGGTCTCCTAAAGGCCATCCTGCCCTTAACGGCAGGAAAGGTGGAGGGATACAATTTAGTGAGGAGGAGGTAAAATTGTGGTTGCTTCGGTGGCAGACAGTGTCAGGCTTTGGTGAAGAGAAGGTTTAGGAAGAGGTTAGAAATGATTTGTTCTGATTTGGTTAAAAACAAAACAAAACAAAAGGGAAGGAGGGAATTAGTTGGTGGGATTGTGAGGAAGAGAAGAATCCTCGGACAGGGAAATTTTGTAATATGAGGGTGTACGTCGGCCCTGTATGTTCCAAAATCATGGTACCAATTTTATCCAACATTTTTATTATTTATGTTTGGTGGAAGGAATTAGGGGATCGATTTGACGAAATCCCAAGGTTTACTTTTTGAAATTTATTGTGTGGCTAATGAAGAAAATAATGTTTATGGATTGTTTACTTAATTTTAAACGAACTTCTATATATACTTTCCGTAGTTTTTGCCTCCTCATAATAGATGAAGAACACAAATTTTTTTTTCAGCTCATATATTTGTTTACTTGTAAATTAATTTAACCATTTTCACAAAAACGGTAAAGCTAGTCACAATTTTCAAGTAAATCAGGATTATTTTTGACATTTTACACACACAAAAATTATTTTCTCAAAGGAGAAAATATGTAGTATTTTCTGCAGCTCGATATTGGCATTAATAAGTCCATGGATTGCAGGAAAAGATGGTCTAGCTAGCCTTTTATAATTGGTCTAGTGCAGGAGATTCAGAGCAGAAGCAGAACGAAGGGCCTCTCGAATCAGAATATATTAATTAATAATTGTAGAAGATTTCCATGATCATGACTATTGATGGCGTGCACACAATGGGCCGAAGGCAATGTTTCCTAACGAAGAGTTTTACTTGATATTGTACTGTCTAGCTTCATTACCAATTTTTTGGATGTTATATATGGATCGTCGCAGCAGAGATATACTCAGAGATTTGTTTAAGAAATAAATAAATATGAGTAATATTCCTAGGCACAAATATGTGATTGGCAATTATGCAAAGTTATTAGTCGAAATTTCTTCAATTAGTTCTTTGGCTGATTTGAACTTAAATGGTGGACAGGTGATCTAGTTCCTAGGATTTAGCTATTTATTAGTATAAATTCAACATTCAATTGGTTGACTTTGTTGTACAAGGATTATTCTTCTTGCTGATCACAAATTTAAAAGTTGAAATTGTTCTGTAATTTTTTATAGTTAGTCCAAACTTTCCTTTTCAATTTTATGCATGTAATATCAAATTTTGATTTTTTGGTAAGTAGAGAAACCTATTGCACCCAACTTGTGCAATGGATTCAGACGGATCACCTAACCCATATAGAGATGTATTGACTAGTAGGGTTGCACAAAATCGTACCGGACTGGTTTTGTAGTTTTAAAAAAATAATTCCGATCTGGTCCAGACCGGATTTAAAAACCTGTTAAATTCGGTCTGGTCCGGTCTGGTCCAAATCTTTTTGAAAACCGGTCTGGACCGGACCGGACCGGATTTATTAATTTTAATTAATAAATATATATATTTTAATGTTTTTTTTAAAATTAAAAAAACACTATGCCGCACGTTTTGAATTAAGTCTCCAGCGCTGAGCGCAGTCCCGAATCTCCTGATTCTCCCAATTCTCTTGAACCCCCCCTCTTGGCCTCCCCTCTTCAAACTTCAAAGCCCCCTCCTAATCCCGGCCTCCCCAGTGCTGCCCACTCCCCACTCCCCAGTGCAGCCAACCTAGTGAATCCACAGCCTGAACCCTCTCCCCAACGTAGCCCCTTGCCCCTTCCCCAGCACAGCCAAACCCACACCCCGAACCCTTACTCGCCCACTCCACAGCGCCGCCTAGCCATAAAACCGCCCATGGCCCAACCTCTCTTCTCCTTTTTGGTAAGGATTTTGACAGGATGGCTTTAAGCCTTTACCGTTCCTCACTGATTGGGTTAATGGGTTCCAAAAATTGGTAATTTGGTACTATATAGTGTGTAGTGTGTTCTACGTATTGAATTTAATAAATTGGCTTTCTGTGTTCTGTATATTGGAGAATGAATATGAGATGTGGGTTCCATGTATTGAATTCAATGAATTGGCTTTAATGGGTTCCAAAGATGAGCGTGTGTAGTGTGTAGTCAGTCAGTGTGTTTTTTTTTTTTTTTGATAAGCTATTAGATGAATTGGTTTTAATGGGTTCCAAAGATGAGTGTGTCTGTGTGCAAGGATGTGGATTATTTATAAGAGAATACATGGTATGTCCGGCAGCATTATGTCTCACACTCTGCTATTGTTTCTATGGATCAAAAGACCATATTCCATTAAAATGACTCTTGTGACAATTGACTTCAATCTTCAAGATGCTTCACAACCACACCAAAAGTGTGCATGCTTGTTGGTTTTAACTTGTTCTACGGTAAAGATTGGGCTTCTATTTACATTGCTTTGATTCCATTCAGCATTAATAATTGGAAGATGACAATTTATCTTCCATCATTCTTTTAAAAAGCAAGATTTCTATTTAGAGAGGTTTCTGTTGGGAGCAACTGAAAATGAATTGAGAAATCTGTGCTGTTTCTTCATTAATTGAATAACTTTATTAATAACTTTAGCTATATTTAGTTGAATAACTTTATGTACAGGAGATTAGTTATAAGAGTATTAAGAGGATGTGGATCATTTAAAGTGTATTTGACTTGATATTCATGCATTCATTAGTGTGCAAATAATTTTCTACAATATATTTGACTTGATGGTTTTGCTTCAATGACATAGGGATCAAAAGCTATGTCTCGTTCTCGTAATCGTTCGGATCGTACTGGTGATGATATGACATTGAGTTTAGAGGATGTGGATATGATGGTTGAGGAGGAAGATGTTTCAGAAATTCCCCACCAAGTAGTGAACCACCTAAACCAAAAAGAAAGAATCAATATATGGTTTGGACTTCCTTTACAAAGAAGTATATTGGTGACCCACCACGTCCCAGGGCATTTTGCAACTATTGTGATGCTGATTATGCTGCAGATGGAAATAGGAATGAGATGAAAAATTTGTTGGACCATCTTACTAAATGTAAGAAAAACTCCAATCAGCTACCCCTAAAACAAGACAAGAGGCAAAAAAACTTTAGCATATGAGAAAGGGAGTTGAGGGTGATGAGAACCCTAATAATTTGGTGTTGGCAAAAAAATTTGACCATAATCATGCTATAGCTCTTCATCAAGCTTTGACAGAGTTTCTTATTGTTGATGAGCTCCCTTTCAGGATTGTGGAGTCTCTCCAATTTAGAAAGTTTGTACGAATGCTAGAGCCTAAATTTTAAGTCTCATCTCGCATGACCATTGCTAGGACTTGTATGGACATTTTTAAGGATAAAAAAACATGGTTGAAGTGTATGATGAGGGCTTGTAATAGTAGAGTTTGTCTCACCACTGATGCTTGGACTTCGATTCAAAATTTGAGCTATATGGTTGTCACTGCTCATTGGATTGACAATGAGTGGAAATTGTAGAAAATGGTGATTTGCTTTCGTTTGATTGATAATCACAAAGGAGATACAATTGGGGCGCAAGTGGAGGAGTATTTACATGATTGGGGAATTGAGAAGATTATGACCATCACAGTTGATATCGCGTCTTCAAATGATACAGCTATTGGTTACTTAAAGAGGCATCTACGAAGTAATGTGTTGAATGGTCGTTACATTCACATGAGATGTGCGGCGCATATTATGAATCTTGTAGTTGGTGATAGGTTGAAGTTAAATGATGATGCAATTACAAGGGTTCGTGACGCAATTAGGTATGTATTTTTTTTTTGTCATTTCTTAGTACTATGCATAATTCGTTTATTAGAAATTCGTTGTTTCTTACAGTTTTTTTTTGTGAGATGCAATTAGGTATGTGCGGCCTTCTCCTGTAAGACTTATCAAGCTTAATCAATGTATTAAGAAAGAGAGAATCGAATGTTCCAAGAGTTTGTGCCTTGATGTCTCAACCTGTTGGAACTCTACTTATTTGATGTTAGATGTTGCTGAGAAGTATGAGTTTGCTTTTGATAGAATGGAAGAGTGATGATGTTGATTATCTTTTGCATTTTACTGAAGGTGAGTGTGGAAAGAGGAACTTGGGACCTCCAACAAAAGAAGACTGGACAAAAATAAAGGTATTTTGCAAGTTTCTTGAACTCTTTTATGATGCTACGGTGCAATTTTCTGGTTCTTTGTATGTTACTTCAAATTCCTACTTCCATGGACTCTATGGGGTGCATTCTCATTTGTGTCGTTATTCACAAAGTACGGATAAAAGATTGAAAGACATGGCTGATATTATGATGGTTAAGTACAAAAATATTGGGGGAGGAATGAAAAGTTAAATTTGTTGATATTTATTACAAATGTGATTGATCCACGGTAAGTTACAAGTAATGAGAAATGGTGAGGTTGATGTATAGTGGAATATGTTGGCTTTTAGTCACAATCAATGTTTTGATGATAACAATAGAAGTAATTGAGATGTGAAGCAAAGTGGATCCAAAATGAGCACGAAGCGATCAAGCAACATCCCTTTCAATAGAAGTGCTCTTAAAGTGAAGACTCAAGATGCTAGGGTAATCTTTGTAACTCTAAGACTTCATCTTTAACAAGGATTTGAACCACACACTTGCATATTTCTTCAAAACTTGCATGAACTGTTTTACCTCTTGTTTTGAAGATTTAAAAATGTTTAAATGGCTTTAAAATATCCCAATTAAACTCCCAAACCTTTTATATACTTATAGGAAGTTAGTCTTTAAAATTGGATATTTTAAGTTGGTCAAAATCGTGTTTTTAAAACAACCGGATCATGTGCTTAAGTTGAGGAGGTCGAGGTCGACCGGTCTTCAGTTGGTATAGCGGTCGACCGGTTAAAAAAGAGCCATTCTGCCTCTGACATTATGACCATTGGGTAACGTAAACCTGCAGCGGTCGACTAGTTCAATGTGAGTTTTCAACAGCTTATTCCCAACGGCTATTAATGGCTATTTTTCTTATGAGGCCTATATAAAGCCATTCCTACGTCTTTTAAAAGTTGCTGAACAACCAAAATCATTTTGCTAAGGCTAAGAGTGATCTAAAACCTTTCAATTCTTGTTCAAACATCATTCACACATAATCAACACTTTCACATCCTTGTTATTGTGTGAAGCCTAAGAGATAAAATTTCTCATTGTAACATCTACTCCATCAAGGGAGTTTTAGTGGGCATTTTCGTTCATCCCTATACACTTTAAGAGAGTGATTCTCTTGTTTCCTTTTGGTGAGGGTTGTTCATCAAAAAAAGAGTTTGGAGAGGTTTGTTCTCAAACTCGTTCTTGAGGCTTGAAGAGGTGTTTTTCAAGCTCAAGTGTAAGGAAAGCTCTCCCTTGGTTGAAAGGAGCATAGTGAAAAAACTCAAGGCTCGGTAAAGGAGCTTGAGGGGTGGATGTAGGCGGGTTTGCCGAACCACCTAAAAATCTTGTGTTTGCTTCTCTTCCGTTATCTCCTTACATTGTGCTTTAGTTTCTTGTTCTAAGTTTTATTTCTCTATTTGAGTTGCAATATATATTCTTGTGTTTAATCTTTTATTGCAATCGCTTCTCTTTGTGAGACTTGTAGCTAGCAAAGACTTTTTAAAAGGTGAGTTTAAAAAAAGTTTTGAAACCCAATTCACCCCCTCTTAGGTTGCCTTAATCTTAGAATTTACAGAATAGAGGGAGAGAAGTTGGTGGCCAGTATAAGTGATTTGTTTCGTGCATTGTTTGATGAATATGCGTCAGGTTACCTCAGGCTCAGGTGCATTCATCTATTAGTAGTACGCCTCCTCTAGTGGTCTCAGGTTTTGGCAGCAAGCTAACTTTATTTGAGGATTATTGGAGCACGACTGTGTCGTTTGAAACATATTCATCAAGTCTCAATGCAAACTTAGAAATTGATCAGTATTTGGCTGATCCACTTGTTGCTCCAGACAAGAATTTTGACGTATTGAAATGGTGGAAGGATAATGATTTACGATATCCCATCATTGCTAGGATTGCATGGGATGTATTGGCTATCTCTATCTCCACTGTATCTTCAGAGTCCGCTTTTAGTAAGAGGGACGTGTACTTGATCCATTTCGAAGTTCTTTAGCTTCAGCAACTGTGGAGGCCCTTGTTTGCACCCAAGATTGGTTGAGGCGTGCGGATGAAAAGGAACCAATTAATATCAAAGAAACTTTGGATTGTATCGAGAGTTATGACATGGATTCGGTAAGTAAAATGCGTTTGTAATTTTAATTCTCTTTTAATTTTCTATGCTTTATTTATATTTATTTTTTTAAACATTTATTGACATTTAAACTTTCAGAAATTGCAAGCAATAGCACAGCAGCAAACGAACTTGGGACATCAACCACCAGCAAGACTTGAGGAGACTCATTTGGGACATTTGCAAGCTTTTTAGTTTGTTAATGTATTTGTTTGTGCGTGTTTTGACTTATGGTGCTTAATTTGACATTTGTATTTTTAGTTTGAGACATTTGTATTTTGATTTATGGTGCTTAATTTGTTATCTTAAGTCCCATATCCAATCAAAATCACTCCTTTTTTATATTAACTTTACAATTCAATAATCATATTGGAAGTAATGTTAACGAAGAAAAGTAGACATATTTAGGTGACATAGGTGTAATTTAAATGAAAATCCTGACATTAATTTACTATTGAGGTGAAAAAGGGGATGGCTAGTTCAACAAAAAGCAAACACAAGCATGAAGATCATGATATAAAAAGACACAAATTTCAGATTTTTATAAGTGATAAATGTTAACTATATTAGGGGTTATAGCCATTAAATGTTAACTCATTTACAAAGTACTTAAATTAAGTAAGTAACACAATGTTAGAGATTTTTATAAGTGATAAATGTTAACTATATTAGGGGTTATAGCCATTAAATGTTAACTCATTTTCAAAGTACTTAAATTAAGTAAGTAACACAATGTTAGAGATTTTTATAAGTGATAAATGTTAACTATATTAGGGGTTGCGCCGCGGGTGTTAAACAATTCATGCAATATACGTAAGATATAACACATAACCTAGTTAGCACAAAATTATTAATATTGTCTAATGACATCCCCCCTTGAAGTCTTAATTCTATGCTATATTTGCTTTCCATAAACACTAGATTTCGTGCTTGGCTCTAGTAGGGGCGGCTTAATTAGGTAATTGCCCGCCTAAGTACCCCATGTTAAGATCTAATTTAATACAAGCCATAAAATATGAGATAGTAAATATTTGATTTATCTGGACGATTTATATCACATTAAAATTAATTTTCATAAATACATGTTCTAAATATTAAATAGTACAGGACCCTAATAAACTAAAATCAATTAGAATAATTAATTTCATGGATCGACCTTTTTCTCATTGTTCGAAAACATGTAAAAATCAAGTTAATTTTTAGAACTATGAACTAGATCCTTAATTTTATATGAATGTAGACTTAATGGAAGTCCAAAGCATTAATACAAGAATTGGATAAAATACAAGAATAATAGCTATTAACCCCGCAGACCGGGTTGGGGACGGGTTTGGTTAATGAGCTTCAAAGATGTGGCCCAAAAGCTTTTGGGTTTTGAGGCCCAATGTACGTTCTGGGCTACCATTTTTTTGGGCCCAGGACGTCCGGGGTCATTACTTTTCAAGCCCAGACATCCTGGGTTAATTTTTTTTCATGCCCAGGACGCAATGGGTAATCAAATGAGCATTTTTTAATGCCCAGGATGCACTGGGCAATCCAATGAGCATTTTTTAATGCCCAGAACGCACTGGACAATCCAACGGGCATTTCAATTTCGTTTCATGCCCAGGACGCCCTGGGCAGCGGGCATGTTAAGTGTACTGCTAATTTTCAAAAATAATATATGTTTGTACAACTATTAAGCAATATAATTTTTGTTTATACTAACTACCAGGCAATATAATTTCTGTTTATACCAACTACCAAGCAATATAATTTCTGGTTCTAACTTCTTTCTACCAATTGCCAAATACAAGTCAAACAGAAATTATATCTACTAAGTACTAACTACTAAGCAATATATTAGAAAAAAAAAAGTCAAACAGAAATTATATCTCCCAACTATTACAATGAAAGTACAATAATTTCTTAAGCTCTTACAATAATTCGTTGTTACAAATTACAATAATTCATAACATATTCTTGAACGGTTGGAGCCAATCAAGGCCCTCAACTTGAATGGGAGGGTTGAGAGGCAATATCAAAGGAGAAGTAGGATTAGATCCAACTCCCGATGTAGGCGTACTAGTGATGATCATGATCTCATCAATATCCAAGTCGATGTCATCCATCTGATATTGAGTGAATAAAACTCATTTAAGATATAACAACTAACAAGTAACAAATAATTGGAAATCAACAAATTTCAAAATGGAACAATAAATGGTGAACCATTTGAACAACCAAGTATAATATGAAACTAAAGTATATCACATTTTATTTCAACAAATATTAGGAAAATAGAAACTTATAACCCAATATAACAAAGAGAACCAGGGCTTAAACTTAAAAGTAAAGCCTCGAAGCCATAGTGATTTTTATTCAAAAACTAAGTTACTGGCTTATTATGATAAACATCACAACAACATCATTCAATCACATCATCACAACAACATATCACAAAAACATATTCACTAAATCTCTACAAAACCAACACTCCACAGAACCATCCATCCAATCTTCAACAACAACCAGTCAACCACAATCCACAGAACAACCATAATCCATTCAGAACCAACACTCCACAGAACCAACATAATCCATTCGAGAGCCTTGACCTCCAATCTCTAATAGAAACATAATGGAAGCAACAAAATAACAACACAAATTTTGAATGCCATACCTGATTATTAGAGCAATCAAGCAACTTAGCAGCAGTTAGGGCTAACCGAATTTCCTAAAAAATGCAACCAATGTTAACACTTACCAAAATATAAATTATAAAACAACTATATAAATATAGAACAACCACATATTACTTTCTTTTTAACATAAAGTAAAACAGATTATCAATTAACATATATCTAATAGATTACTTTTCTAACATATATTAATTATAAAACTAACTTAACACTATTGATGCATGCTAACAAAATAAGATTGGGAACCAAAAAGGCAAAAAACAGATTACACACACGAGCCTAGTGCACAACAAATTCACATAAATATATTAATTATGTAATATGTACCATTTGGTACACCTAACATATATATGTAAATTAGGTATACATAGGTTTACACTCGGTGGGACATAAAAATCATGACTGAAAGTGAATGGTTTAATATATAATTAAATCCTCATTATTTTGATGAAGTAATATTCAACTATTAAAAGTACACAACAGAACAAAAGGATGCTGTAAAATTATTTATTTGAGAGACGAAGACTGTTTATGAGATAACTTAATCAAAGAGAATGATCAAAAATTAAAAACCATACTTGATTGAATTCGGAAATAAGAGCTTCGGCAGAGAGGTGAGAGGGCAGATGTGAAATCGAGAGAGGGCTGTTCAGAAAAGCTAGTGAAACAACATCAATAACAAAGGTGAAAACTCATCAAGCAAGATAAACGGCAGATGTAATATCTTGTGAAGCAATCAAAGGGTACTATAACGTGGGTCAAAATAGCATTGACGACAGAGCAAGAGGCTGGAGTTGCAGCATAATGACAGGGCACAAGCGCTCTGCTGGCTGGCGGCTAAGGCAACGACTGCCGGCGAGGAGAGGGCAGAGACATCAGAGAGGCGGCAGACGAGGAGAGGGCAGTGAGTCTGTTAGGGCAGAGAGAAAATGAGAGTTAGGGACTTAGGGCTCGACGTAGGGGGACAGGGGGCAACTCGTAGGTTTCATAACCCTTAGCGAAACACATCGTTTCGCTAAGGGTATATAAGGCATTTGCCAGTTTTTTAATAAATAATGGGTTGGGTTCGGGTTTAAACCGGGTTTTAACATTATACTTGAACCTGCACCCGAAAAACTAGTTTTTACTCTTTCAAAAACCCGAACCCGTAAAAACCCACCCCGACTGGGTCGGA
Source organism: Morella rubra (assembly GCA_003952965.2). Lineage (NCBI taxonomy): Eukaryota > Viridiplantae > Streptophyta > Magnoliopsida > Fagales > Myricaceae > Morella > Morella rubra. Next base: position 16,589,315 of record CM025856.1, on the reverse strand, counting down.
AACGGGTCAAATTTCCAGGTCACGGGTTTTTTTCCTAGCCCTAGTGCTCGATAAGCAAGCAACTGTAGCCCTCCAGAGAGGCAGGGGGGAGATCCTTACCAATACATTGTAGATCCGACTTAAAATGAAAAGACAAATGAAAAAGCATCTCTTATATTTATACAAATATAGATATCGATTCAGTGAGAGCTATGTAGCCCGCTACAGATAATTGATGCCCTGCACTTTCTTATTAACTTTTGTTTCGGTTGAACCCCCTAAACTGAAGGCTGAACCGATTCCTTTTATCGCCATAGATTTTGTAAATGGAAACTAGATGAAGCCTATCAAACTCAGTTGATTTCTCTAGAGCCAATTTCAACCCAACAACGAACAAGCCTAGGTGATAGAATTAGGACTCACATCCACCACTGTTAGTCATGACTAGAATATAAAGTTGAAATTTATTGCTATTAAAGAGACAAAATGGAAGGTCAATTGAATTTAATTAATCGAAAGTGGCCTATTTAGGAAAACATAAAAATTTGAAGTATTTTTTAAAAGAATTCAAGGTTCTAAACTAACTGACAAAGTTATACAAAAATGTACGATGTTAACAATATCCAACCAACGGCCTGAACAGTCCACTAACTTCTTCCTCTTGTTGGTTTTTTTTTTTTTTTACTCAATTTTGAATCAATCAATTAATGTATCAGATACAAGGCAGATAAATCCAAGTACGTGTACAACATTTGTTGCGGGAGCTTTAACATTATAGCATACGTAATCTATATAAGCTTTAACATTATATACATCCCTATGAGGAGGAAGAGCAACTAATCGATTAACCTTAACTAGCTTGAAGAATTGAGGTACACAAATCTGGAAGGAAGTTACTCTCTTCATCTCAGATTCAAACATACCTAGCAGATCATATATATTGGAACGTGGACTGATGATAATTATCTTTCTTCTTTAAGATGATATAGGTTTGCTTGAGATTGTTCTCGATATGGCAAGATATCCTCAACTTCCTAATCAATCTTTTCAAGAAACCAAATTGTTTATCAAATTGATTGAATATTACAATTCTTTAATTTTCATTCATCTTGGTAATTAATCCTGATCCTATAGCATAACGAATTAATGAATGGATGCTGTGCAGGCAGCCAGGCACAAATGATGTATTAATGGAGGGGATGCAAGGAAATCCAAAAGTAATTTTCAGAAAAAAAAGGAAAAATGGCAGTTTTGTAATTTACAGAAAGGGCAGTAGCATTTCCGTAATTCTGGTGCAAGATCTTTTTATCTTTTTTCTTTAAAAAAAAAAAAACTTAAAACGATTTCAATCGTTTAAAGTAAGGCGGTGGGAGCAGAGACGTCCCGTGTTCCTCTCCCAACTCACCTCAAGGAGCAAAGGTTTATTAGAAAAAGGAAAACGATAACAGAGTATATATATATATATATAAAACAAAAAAACAGAGAGCTTATAAAAGAAAACACAGGCACTCAGTCTAACGCAAAGGGAAAAGGAAGAAACAGAGTGAGAGACGAGAAAGAAAGAAAGAAAGAAAGAAAAAAAAGAGAAGAGAAAAGAAGAAGAGGAAAGAGAGGGAAGCCGGTCTCGCTCGGGAAGGAGAGAAAGGAAGAAAAGGAAGAAGAAGAACATAAAGAGTGGAGAGAGAAAGGAACCGGTAGAAAAAACAGGGGAAAGGTAAAGAAGGTTGATGTGATGTGAGGTAAAGAGATTTGATTAATCTGGGTTTTGTTAAATTGTGTCGAATATAGTATTTTGTTTATAATATTTGACATCTTGAAGGGTCTGCTTTGAGGGGTTCGGGTCTTCACAATAATGTTAATTGAATTATAAATGAGTATACTTTCTAAGAACATTTTATGAATTAGTTTCTTAATTAAATTCTAATTCAAATTAGGTTAGATTTTGTCACCTCAATATTATGTACATATGATATGTTAAGTTGCAAATTAAATTATCATTCTTCAATCTTTCTTAGCTTATTATATCATAGTTAAATATTTTAGAAAAAATTAACTAAATGAGTATTGTGATTTCATTTTGTTACAAATTGGTCTTTGTAGTCACACGATGCATGAGTTTTTTCGTCATATTTTTACTAATCTCTTGATAGAATATGCTAACATGTCAGCATTATCTAAATGTTTAAAAATAGACTTATCAACGTATTTCATTAAGAGATTAAAGAGATAGGAACGGAGAAATTTTTGTATGTAATATTAGTTACTACATAAACTAAATCGTTAAAATTGTAGCAAAGTGAAACTATATTAAATAATTTGTAACAAAGTGAAACCGCATGCCATTTGAATAATTTCATCAATATTTTATAATCAGATCAGAGTTATATGAAAAATGAAAGTAAAATCTAGGGAGCTCTAACAGATCTTGATTTTATTATTATATATTACTATGAAAAATTAAGACAAAGCATCATACTAATCAATGGAAGTACTTTTTCTGAACCTGTGCAGGGCGGTTTCAGTGGACTTAAATGCTGGGCAAGTTCACTCTTTCTGCCGCTGTTCCTTCCGGGGAAAGAAGTCGAGTTTATTTTGGGAGGGTGTGGTGGTTACGTTAGCCAAGTTCAGATCTCACAAACCTGAAGGATTTAATTTAAAAAATCTTGCGTCTATTATTATTATTATTTTTTTAAAATCAAAACAACCAACCTCTATTCGAAAGAAACAGCAGTACAAGAAAAGCTATGGGAATCAGTTCCCGCATAGGTCCAAATGAGTTCAGGAAACATATATAGAATATGTGTAGCGAGAAACATATATGGTCTGTAATATATTTTTCTCTTGAAGCATAATTTGCATACATAATATATGATCCTTCAAGAGTTTGATTGGGGAATGGGGACGTACTCTTTACAGCGCTTTAGCCAAGCTTGCCTCTTCCTATAAGATCAAGAACTACACAGTCGCTAGGATGTTCATGGTAAATTCCAATATAGTAGCAGAAGTTTTTGCAAAGCCAAGAGACTATAAGAAAGAAGAATATCTTTAAAGGGGTCTCTCAAATTGCAACATTTGTGAGAATGCCTCTTTTGCTCTAGGCCACAATATCTAAGACTAGTACTAATATTAAGGGGTCTCTTCAATTTCAACATCCGCAAGAATGTCTCTTTTGCTCTCTAAGTAGTCCACGATATCTATATCTCCATCTCTATAAAGCATTTTAGTGGCTGTTTAGTTCTTGGTACTATAGGATGAGGCGAACCTGATTGAGGCGTTGCTGGGTAGTGATGGCGTCGGTGTTGAGGTAATATGGAGGAGCTGCAAGTGGAGGGCTGAGGTAGCGAAAGGTTGATTTTGAAGGGAAAAGTTGCACGTGTCGTTTTGTCTTGGGAGAGTGAGGTGGGATGATGACGTGGCATTAGAGAGTCAGCTGGCCAAAAAAGCATAGGTGTATGTGTCTGTGTTATAGGAGAGTAACAGGAGTAATTTGTCAAAAGGTAAAAATTTAGTGATTTATTCTTAAATGAAATTTCCTTAAATTCTAATTGATACAGTCAAATTAGTTAGATTCTGTCACGGACTCACGTACATATGATACGTTAAAGTTGCATATTGCACTGAAGGATTTAATGTTAAAATCTTGCGTCCATTATTTATTAGTATATATAATGTGTATCGAGAGACATATATGGCCTGTAATATATTTTCCTCTTGAAGTTATAATTTGCACACATAATATATAATCCTTCAAGCGTTTGAGCTAACTGAAAGGAATTTGAATTATCAAATCACCTTTTATTTTATTTTATTAAATATAAAAAAAATTCTTGCTCATTATTCACTAACTACAGTAATTTTTTTTAAAAATTTTTATTACTTTCTCTCAAAATTTAATAGAACTCTAATTCATATCAATTTTTACAACATTCCCAAAATTTTTGATAAAATTTTAGTTTGCTAACATGCCAATTCTTCAATTGAAAATAGTGAGTGATATTGTTTTTAGTAAAAAATAGTTAGTAATAGATTATGGATATGACCCATTTGGACTCGTGGAAACAGTGACATAAGTCCAGTGGACATTTTCTTGCATTCTTGTATTATGAGATCCAACCCAATCGAAAATACCCAACGAGCTAAACCCAGAGAAGGCCCAGGTAGAAGAATTGAGGGATTCATTGCTACCGGTAAGTACCGGAACGGATGGAACCAGAATGGCCTATTCCGGTTTCGGTACTTACTAGAATAAAAAATTTGGTTATAGTTCTATTTCGATAAATCTTGGAATGGAACCGGAATTTTTAGAATTAAAAATCAGAAATTCCGATTTCTTTATGTGGGTTCTTTTGGCTAGTTGTTTTTTTGGCCTTAAAACATTTTGCATCAGAATTTAGCACAAATTGTTTTGTTGTACATCATAAATTAATAATAAATAATAAATAAAAATAAAATAAATATCCATCCAAATCTAAAATAAACATTTATCTAAAATAAAATTACAAGATTCTACAATTATGGACATCAAAAAAAGGTTTGAGCCACAATCGCCCTGTTTCGAAAGGCAGGGCTTCACGGAGTACGGGAACATCCAGGCCGGAGGGCTTTCGGATAAAGCCTAAGCGCATGCGCAGTAGAGTGGAGGTCAGGAGGAGGAGGGAGAGAAGGAGAGATAGGAGGCCTAATAGGAGTGGAGGGAGAGAAGGTCTCCTAAAGGCCATTCTGCCCTTAACCGTAGGAAAGGTGGAGGGATACAATTTAGTGAGGAGGAGGTAAAATTCTGGTTGCTTTGATGGCAGACAGTGTTGGCTTTGGTGACGAGAAGGTTTAGGGACAGGTTAGAAATAATTTGTTCTGATTTGGTTACAAAAAAATAAATAAATAAGAAAAAACAAAACAAAAGGGAAGGATGGAATTAGTTGGTGGGATTGTGAGGAAGAGAAGAATCCTCGGACAGGAAAATTTTGTAATATAAGTATCAAGTTTCATCTCAAAATCAATTGGTAATGAAAAGAGATGACCCAACATGTGTATGAAGTACAAGATTAAATGATCCCTAATCAATATGGACTCTAACAATAAGAGTGTACGTTAACCCTGTATGTTCCAAAATCATGGTACCAATTTTATTCAATATTTTTGTTATTTGTTATTTGTGTTTGGTGGAAGGAATTAGGAGGTCGAGTTGACGAAATCCCAAAATTTACTTTTTGAGATTTATTGTGTGGCTAATGAAGAAAATAATGTTTATGGATTGTTTACTTAATTTTAAACGAACTTCTATATATACTTTCCGTAGTTTTTGCCTCCTTATAATAGACGAAGAACACAATTTTTTTTTCAGCTCATATATTTGTTTACTTATAAATTAATTTAATCATTTTCACTAAAACAGTAAAGCTAGTCACAATTTTTAAGTAAATCAAGATTATTTTTGACATTTTACGCACCCAAAAATTATTTTCTCAAAAGAAAAAATATGTAGTGTTTTCTGCAGCTCGATATTGGCATTAATATATGGATTGCTGGAAAAGATGGTCTAGCTAGCCTTTTCTAATTGGACTAGCGCCGGAGATTCAGAGCAGAAGCAGAAGGCAGGGCCTCTCGAATCAGAATATATTAATTACTAATTATAGAAGATTTCCATGATCATGACTATTGATGGCGTACGCACACTTCGGCTTCAGAGATACTCATGCGAACTTGGGCCAAAGGCGCCATTGTTTCACTTTATTACCAATTTTATGGATGTTATATATATATGGATCGTCGCAGCAGATATACTCAGAGATTTGTTTAAGAAAGAAATAAATATGAGTAATATTCCTTGGCACCAATTATGCAACGTTATTAGTCGAAATTTAATCAATAATTAGTTCAATGGCTGATTTGAACTTAAATGGTGGACAGCTGATCTAGTTCCGAGGCTTTACTTATTTATTAATATAAATTCAACATTCAATGGTTGGTTGACTTTGTTGTACAAGGATTATTCTTCTTGCTGATCACAGATTTAAAAGTTGAAATTGTTCTGTAATTTTTTATAGTTAGTCCAAACTTCCTTTTCAATATTATGCATGTAATATCAATTTTTTTTTTTTGGTATGGAGTGTAACGTGTTGCACCCGACTTGTGCAATGGATTTGGACAAATCACCTAACCCATTTCGGAGATGCAATTACCGGCCTTGGAAGTGCAACCATGAACTCTGAACACTCTAACTGGCCCTACAACCTGAGTATTAGTTAAGTCAAAAATGCTCGCAGGCCACACTAAGGCTGTAAACCGACTCCTTCCGTTGGTTCCTCGATCAACAAGAGAGATCATAAAGAGAGGGAGAGGGGGGAGGGGAGAGTTGAGAGACAGAGGCGAGAGAGACTGAGAAAAGAGGGAGAGGCAAAGAGAGAAAGAGAAAGAGAGAGGGGGAGAACTAGAGTTGAGAGTGAAAGTAGAGACGAGAAACATGAGAGAGAAAGAGAGAGAGAAATTATGTTCAATGTTTTTGGGGTTAATTACAAACCCCCCCTCAAACTATACCACTTCTCCCAAAATCTCCCATAAATTTGAACTCATGTCAACCCGACTCCATAAACTTACATAACTGTGCCATTTTTGTTTTTAACCCAGTTTTAATGTTGTTGTACGACGTATTCCATCACGCGTGATAAACACGTGAACTGCCTCCTAATGAAAAGACTTTTATGCGTGCAAAACCATTGGGACATAATAAATACAAAGCCATTCGAACTGAGATTTAACTCCCATTGCTGTCTAAAGCAAAAACGATCTCCATTGCTGTCCTCTCTTTCAGGTTGTCGGAACTCTACACAAGGATTTGGTTAATCATTTTTACATCATATTCGCAAGGTACTTCCATTAATCTTTCCCTATTCCCTTGAATTTATTTGTTAATAGGTTCTTATTATGTTAGGGTTTATAAATAGGGATGAAAGAGTGAGAAAATAGTATTGATTCTTGCAATAATGAAGAGAGAGAGAGAGAGAGAGAGAGATTGGGTAGCTAACGAATAGAGTTGTTTACATTCTACTACTTTTGATTAAGGACCCCCATGTAGGTATTTTTTTTTCCTTTTCAAATGCATTTTCTTTTCTTTCCGTTTGTAATATCTATTTTTTTCTTTCTCCAAGTTCACTAGAAAAATAAATTGGGTATTATTGGTTTGGGAAGAATTGTTGTGGCAATTGTCAAGAGAACTGAAGCATTTAGCTGCCCAATTTGTTCCTTCTCAAGAATAGCAAAAAACCATATGTATAATACAAATACTATACAAGTGTCGTTGGGTTAGAAAGTTGTATCAACTTATACAATCTGATTATTATCCTGCAGCAATGTGAACCCCGACTTTTACGTTTCCTTCAATGTCAATTTTTTTTTTTAGGGGAAAAGACATAGTTCGCTCCATAGGTTTGCGTCAATTACAATTCAATCCCCCAAAGTTTAAAAACTGCGATTTACGTCCTATAAGTATGAAACATTTGCAATTATCGTCCTCTGTCAAATTTCCCGTTATAATCGATGGAACTCGGCCTCATGTGCGTCGCACACGCTGGAAGCTTACCTGCCTTTCCCGAATTGCCCTTCGTAAGTGAGAGCCAAATGACTCACGTATGCCCTTGAGATCCCCGACTCTTTTGCCCCAAATTTTATCTGCCGCCATTTTACCTCCGTCACCCAAAAGCCACCCGAAAGCCTTGTGTGTGAACCCTAACACCCAATCTTCGATTAGTTGACCCAATCGCCGTTGAACCTAGTGGCCGTTGAACATCCAAAGACAATCGATTGCACTGAGTTAGAGTGCGTTTCAAATGAAGCCCTAGAGGAGGACGACAGTTGAGACTTATACGGTATACCCTCGATTCCCGTTGAATCCATTGCTTATTTTTCTGTAGGTTGAGCTTGCAGATTATTCTGATTGGGTTGATTAGGCTGAATGGAGATGGATAAAGGGAAGTTGGTATTTCTGAGTGCTTGTGTGCTTTGTTTGAACATTTGATATGCAAACGTATGACATTGTGTATTTATATAGGTTTATTTCGGGGTCTTGATTGTGATGTAGTATTACAAAATGAACTATTTTATTCTGCTTTTCAATGCTGGCCGACAAGTTTGTTTATTGTGGTCCTTTGTTGTCATTATCTATGGTCCCTTTGTTGTCATTGTCTGTGGTCCCAGATTGTTGTCTGTTGTCTGTAGTACTGAATGTGGAACTTTGTGGACCAGTTTCAAATAAATTGGTGGAACTTCGTGGAAATGTTGAACCAGAATGTTTTGGGAAAAAAAAACTCCAAACTAAAAGGGGGGGGGGGAACTAACTAATAATATATATGGTATATATACGAGTGTTTTTCAACTATATAATGCATGACTGTTAAAATTAACTAATCATGTATACACCATTAAGAGCTAGAACTGGTGCACCAAGTGGAGTTGCACCAACTATCTGTTATTCAACTATACAATGCATAACAGTTAAAACTAACTAATAATGTATACACTATTAAGAGTTAGAACTGTTGCTTATATATACACTTTTACACTCACTTTTCCTGCTTTGCTTATGACTGCTGCAGATTTGGGTTCCATCAAAACCTAGAGGTGCAGAAATACTACCTCTAGGAATTGTTGAGGCTGAGTCAGACTTCAACCTGCGAAGATTGTGGGGTAATCCAGTGAGGTGTGTATTCTTGTGCCACTTAAATGTGGTATGTAGTTACAACGTTTTTATAGATCCTGCATTTACTTTGAACTTGTCCTATGAGAAATTGCTTTGCATGGCACGGAATGATATTGTTGTTGTGATAGTATTGTAGTGATTTGAAGTAGACAATAATATATTGTTGTGACTCTGAAGTAGAGAAATTCCTTGCTTTGCATGCCAGATAATGATATTCTGAAGAGCGACGATTTTAAGCATTATTATAGGTACATACATATATAGGTGTATATTGCTGGGTGTTTGCTGAAGTTTGTTTGCTGGGCAATTATGAAGTTACCGTCATGCATTGCTTTGCATGCCAGACAATGATATTATGAGTAGTGATGATTTTATTTTTTGAGCATTATTATAGGTCTGTATATTGTGGTGTTTGCTGAAGTTTGTTTATGTTTATGAATATTGTAAAATAAAACCCTAAAACCCTAAACCCAAACCCTAACCCTAAAACCAACCCTAAACCCTAAAACCCTAAACCCCCCCTAACCCTTAAACCCTAAACCCTAAAAAACCCTAAAAAAAACCCTAAACCCTAAACCTAAAACCCTAAACCCTAAACCCTAAACCCTAAAAACCCTAAACCCTAAACCCTAACCCTAAACCCTAAAACCTAAACCCTAAAACACAAAAACCTAAACCCTAAAACACAAAAACCTAAAACCTAAAACTAAAAACCCTAATGCGTAAGGCTTAATTACTTTTCTGTTTTTGAAATTTGTCATCAAATGCTTAATTACTTTTTTGTTGTTAAACTTATTAGGAAGTGGTTTACTTATTATTTGGACATAATAAGCCAATCTATGCTTATTAAGTTTCTGTTTGGGTTGCTCACACATTGCAGGTTTGTTGTCAGGAATGTCGTCTGATTCATTAGTGTTTAAGGTGCATTATTGGGGGAAGTTTGACAGATCCAATGGGTGTGCATACGTTGGGGGGAACGTAACTGTGCACAATGAGCCATATGAACGTGATTGTCTATCTTTTATAGAAATCGAGGGTGTTTTAAAGGAATATGGATACAAGTTCGGTGACATAGTATTTTACCAAGAGCTAGAGATGAATTTGTCTGAGGGGTTGAAATTAATATCAGGGGATCCTGATGTACTTGAAATGGTGGATTCCCATGTGGGGAAGGACATTGTTGTCATATACGTAGCTGGGTTCAAGAGTGGCCCTGCAGAGGATTTGGCTGTTGATGGTGATGAAGATATGGAGAGGTGTCGTATTGGCATTGGTACGAAGTGGTGGAGTGATGCCATAAGTAGTGATGACGACTTATTTGACATCAATGTAGATGGAGATGACGATAGTGGGCCATCTGTACCTCTTGAGAGGGGTGTTGGTGGGCTGTCATTTGAAGGAAGTGGCCATCAGGTGTGGGTGGGCAGTCATTTGAAGAAGGTGGCCCATCGGGTGTGCCACATGATGGCATCGATCCTGAATTGGATGAAAGGGATGACATTGCAAATGGTAAGCTATTTATTTATAAAGTTATCGCATTGTAATTACTGATTAGGAAGCTAGTAATTGTGTTTTTCTGGCGTAACTTTGTTGCTGTAGGTTATTTGTCTGATATTACGGGGTCTGATATCCTCTTATCTCCACCGGTTAGTGAAGATGACATGTACCGCACCCCCACCCCCGCAGTGCCCCAGAGTTTCAGGAGAGTGACATGGGATCAGTATCTCTTAAAAAAGGGATGAAGTTTGCCTCTGCTGCAATGTTCAAGGTCAGCTGTGAGGGAGGCGAACATTACGTTGGGGAAGGATGTGGGTTTTAAGAAAAACAGTGGCGATAGTTGTGATGATCTGTAAGACTGATACGTGTCCATATAGAGTGTATGGCAGAATGATACCTGGTGAACGGAGTTTCGAGATTAGAGACATTCAACCAACGCACAAGTGTCCCAGACGATATAAGCTCTCTCAAATGAGCTTTAGATGGATTGCAGAGAAGATGCTTGACCAGTTAAAAAGTCAGCCAAACATGAGTATATCTGCCATATCCGACGAGGTCAAGAGGAAGTGGCAGTGTGAGGCGATGAGGACAAAATGCTATAGAGCAAAAAAGAGAGCACTCGAAGTCATATTTGGGTCCCATAAGGAGCAGTATGGTCAGGTATGGATTATTGTGCAACTCTGAGGGAGACCAACCGTGGTAGCTGTGTAATGGTGATGACTGACCGGATTGTTCCAGAGCTGCCCCCTTCTTTCAAAGATTGTATGTGTCTTTGAATGCAATGAAGAGAGGGTTCAAAGAAGGTTGCAGGCCACTAATATGTTTGGATGGTTGCTTCCTTAAAGGGGAATTCAAAGGCCAGTTGTTGAGTGCGGTTGCCCGGGATCCAAATAACAACATGTATCCGTGGCCTTCGTAGTGGTGGAAGTAGAGCTTAAGGAGAGTTGGACGTGGTTCTTAGCGACACTTGTGGGGGATCTCGGTGTTGCTCCACCCGGTGGTTGGACATTCATGTCTGACCGTCAGAAGGTATGTTTACAAATTTTTATATAACTGAATATTATAATTGAATCATAATAACATCACATTTACTTAACTTACTTTATTGTTTGTCAGGGGCTTGTACCAGCTTTCGATGCTGTCATACCGACGGCAGACCATCGATTTTGTGTCAGCACTTATACGCCAACTTCAGAGATGCTGGCCATTGCGGGGTAGCATTGAAAGACAAGCTGTGGGGAGCTGCAACAGGATATACGGAGGCCATCTTCAATAAGAAAATGGACGAGCTGAAGGCACTCAGCCCAGATGCGCATGAGTACCTCCAGAAAGTGGATCCAAGCGTATGGACGAGATCATGGTTTCACACGCATAGTAAGAGCGACATGGTCGTCAACAACTTATGCGAGAGCTTTAACTCATACGTTTTGGCAGCCCGGGATAAGCCGATTATCACCATGGTAGAGATGATAAGGAAGAAACTCATGAGGAGATACCAAAAGAAGAGGGAGGGGATAATGAAGCACACTGGGCGATTATGCCCACGAATCATGGAGAAGCTCGAGGAGATCGGTCTGGAGGCATGCTATTACCTCCCGACATACGCTGGGGATGGGTTCTTCGAGGTTGAGTGCCATCTGGGGCAATTCGTGGTGAATATTCAGAGGCATACCTGCTCATGTAGAAAGTGGGATATGACTGGCATACCATGTGCTCATGGATTTTCTGCTATAGTATATGATGGTAGAAACCCGGAGGACTTTGTTGATTGGTACTACACTGTTGAGGCGTACAAAAAGGCATATGCACCCATCATCTACCCAGTGCCTTCTGAAGAGCAGTGGCAGCGTACTGCATATGAACCGATGGAGCCCCCACCATCAAGGGCTCAACCTGGTAGGCCTAGGAAAGTGAGAAAGAGGGACCGGAGGAGACAGCATCATCAAGTCGAAGGATCCCAAGGCATCAAAATGGACTTGTTTGCTCTGAGTGCAAACAATCGGGCCACAATAAGCAAACTTGTCCAAGACTCGGTCGAAGAAGAGCAACACGGAGTAGAGGTAGTGTGTCTAGAGCCCCGGCAGCACCGTTCGATAGTGGACTCCCACCCTCAGAGAATATTCCAACTACTCGCACTACAAGACAGGTGAACATTTTAATCACATTGCATACGTACACCACATTCAATTGTTTATTACGCATCACTAACATATGTTGATATTGCAGCCCTTGATTAGGCGAACACTAGAGTTGGTAGATGAAGAAATACCCTCGCAATCCACTCCCGAGGAACGATCTGTATTGGTAACGACATGTTTTAGCAGAATTTGTATTTGTCATGACACTTTTGATTACTAATTACTCTAATTAATGATGCAGCTTACTCGGAGCCGGAGACTATCACAGCTCCTACCGGAGTTCGCCTCACTCGGGGCTGTACCAGCAAGGCCAACGGTAAGCATACTTATCAATTCTCAATTGTGGAACATAGTATAATGTATGTTGCTATCTAACGCACAATTGTTCATGTTTTCAGAAATCCAAGAAGAAAGGGGCTCAAGCTCAGTGCCGTATAGAGAGTGTTCAGATGCAAATCCTTTAGATGCGGTAGAGCCCCCTACTATGGCAGCGGCTGAGACACGCCCCATGAGGACGTGTTCAACACAGCCACCGTCTATGACTAGAAGGCTGGATAGCACGGGAATCGCTGCCCAGTGTACGGATGCGCAGATCTGACAGATTGCATGGGGGAGTGGGTTCACAAGGTAGCAGCAGACCACCTGTTGTTATTGATCTGGCTGAGCCAGAATCCGGATCAGGAGTTAGATGCTCTTGGGGCCGCCTGGTGCCGGTGGCGTGCAATTCAGAGTATCAGACCACCCTCCAGGCTATGGATCGCGAGATAAGGGGAAGGGGAAGGGAAAAGCTTCAGCTGAAGATAGATTGAGGGCAAAGGATAAAGGGAAGAAACCCCGATGACAGCTTTAGTGTTGGGAACTTTTGATACATTTTATAGATGCATTTTGATTGTTGTAATGGACATGGGCACCATTTTGTTGTCTATCTTCTGCCCATGTGTTATATATTTTCTGATATGTGCTCAGATGTAGTTATTCTAGAGTTGGACAGCCACTGTTTTGTAGAAAAGTGGCATATGCTTTTCATTTAGGACAACCACTACTTAAATGACTTGTACTGGAATATAAGCAGGTGATTCAGAATATATTGTCCATTTTTGGTTTAAATATAATGTCCATATAGCTTTGCATTTTGTGGTTGAAATATAATGTCCATATAACATATAAGCAGGTGATAGGAAATAAGCACAACCAGCAAATAGTGACACGTAATACTGAAGGAAATAAGCACAACCAACAATTAATTGAACAAGAATAAAGAACACAACCTTACAATAATACACATCCTTATCATAATACACATCCTTGTCATAATACAATACAACTACAAAGAGACTACACAGTCACGAACTAAGTGACCAATGAGCAACAAAAAAACAAATAGGCTGGTACCAACAGAGACATCTCATGCCGGTAACATGTGCTTGAAATGACTACACAGTCTAGTATTATATAGTTGAGCAACCAAAACTCCAAAAAAAATACACCAGCTGAAAACCAATGCACCCTTATAACCCATAATCTGGACCTCGGCCTTTTTTCTCTCCAGTTGAATCTCACACCGATGTTGCGTAGTAATGGCCTCAATTTTGGCTCGTTGTTCATTAGTCATTGCCTCGATGGCTAATCGGTGTTGTGAAGCCATGACATCAATCTCCTCTTGATGTTGCGTACTTATGGCTTCCATGTTCTTAGTTTGCTGTCGGAGCTATCCCTGAATTGATTCCCAAGGAGTTTCTTCACCACTCTTCTTCTCCTGCATTGCTCGGAGTTGCCGAATCACCCTTCGTCCATATGGGCACATCTTTGGATCTCTCCATGAAAAATAATTGCAGTGAGTGCTATTCTGCAATTAATTTACTATGTTATAATAAACACATGTTAAAGTAAATGTGGGAACCATAACTCTAGTTAAAAAATCTGTACAATTCATGACAACACAAAAAAAGGCCCTAAATGTGGGGACTAGAACTAACCTTGTACTTCACACAACCCCAGAATCTTCTACCAAAATTTTCATCCGTGAAGGCAGTGGTTGAAATTGCTCTCAAGTCGCAAAAACATCTGGGGCCCTCCATCGAGGATGCACTTTGTACATTTCCAGAGCTACCAGTAGTATATGATTCGGACATTTCAAAGGATGAGGCTAAGACAAAACAAACTGACCCATTTTTCACCTGTGAAAATTAACTCAACAATTGAACAACGAAACTAACAGCAACAATAAATTCACCTATGAATAATCTCCACCTAAGAAATCAACAAGCTGAAATGCATGTTAGTTTTATTAGAGAATCAAGTCTCAAGTGATGAACTTTCAAGAACTAATGGACATGCACGGAGGGATTTGAGGTTTAGCTTCAATTAAAGGGGTTTTGGAATATGTTGGGTGGAAAGGAATTGTGTTATAGAGCAGAACATTAAATTGGATGAGGTGTCTACAAGTTGGATTAGGTTATGTGAAGCATGAGATAAATTCAATTTAAAGGAAAGTAGTTGCTGCATGTAGGTGACATAACTAACGTAGAACAAGTTGCAGTAGCCTTAGGTGCGTTACAACAATTGTCTATCTTTAGTCTTTAAGTTCTAGGGCCGAACATATATATAGGTGATTCTTTGGGAAATAATTTCAGATGATTTATGGACTATCAATGTGAAAAAGTACTGCAGAAATCTTGTTTTACAAAATCCGAGTTTACTAGTTTGTGTTTCTGTACTTCCTAATGCTTTCAGCTGCTCTGTTATGTTATAATTTTGATTGCTGAATTGCTAAAAAATAAAACTGTAGTTCTAGCATTGTAAGCCTTACTTGAATGAAGAAAAATGAGTGAAGTTGAGGCATGCATTTGGTTCTCAGAATTGTTGCTGTTGCTGGATAAGAAAAGAGTTGAATTGTGTCATTTTGTTTAAGTTGTTCTTGAAAGCATGTAATGCTCTCTGTTTTGAGTGACTTATAAACCTTCATATGGAGAGCTGAAAGGTATACATAGAGATATCGGTATTGTTGCTGGAAATTAAATGGAAACATTGATGGAATGCAAGATGGAGTTGGTTTCTGCAGATAATAAAATAGTTATGGCAACAGCAGAATTGTCATAGCAAGTGTGTTGTTGGAAAATAAGGTAAATTACTATGAAGAGCTAAAGTTGGATTTGTTGTTGTTAGAGAAACTATAGCATTTGATAAACTTGATCTATGGTGCTGGAAATCATTCAGAATTATAAGATAGACTTCTTAAAATAGTTGACGCCCTTAGCAACTTGCATTTCGAATAAATTTTTTTGAGTGGTAAATAGCTCTAAATTACCTGAAACTTTAATATGTTATAAAATCTGTGTAAGGATCATTTTGGCATCCAATTTTAATGGGTTCAGCAACATTAATAGAGTTTTACATTGTAGAATACTGCTGGTTAGTAAAGAAAAATGTAATATGATATGTTATTTTGAAATGAATGATTATTTGCTGCATCAAGTAAATCTCTAAATTATTTAAGTGACGACATTAGTATGACTCATTTGTAGGCAAGGCACCACCATAAGCTCGAGTGGATAAAGGTAAGTGAAAAATTATTTTTGAAAACTGGAATGATACACAGCATGATATTTGTCATCAAGCACGTCATGAGCATTTGCATTAATTTTCTCAAAAGGAAGAAAGGGAAATTTTATGCAAATGAAAATGAGATGCTATGTTATGATATGTTATGGGCTAAATAAGATGGTCGGTACGTACCTAAGTATGATATGCATCCACTATGCGAGAAGGATGGGTAGTCCCGAGGTATGTGCAACCACATTGAAGGACGAATGCGAGAAGGTGTGGACCTCTTCGTGTCTAGCCATTAGGCCTACCTCGACCAAATGACATGTTCCAAGGGAAAGGGAATAGTTCCGAAGGGAACGCACAACCCTGACTTTAGGGGTAAATCAAATACTTTTAAGAAAATTGCATGTACAAGAGTGCATACATAAACCTGATCATGTCATGTATATCCCTTACTGAGTCATTCGACTCACAGTATTTTTAATTGTATCATTCCAGATGATGTTCCAGGTTATTCTGGAATGAGAGGGGGCTCGAGGGTGCCCTCCCCTAATTGCAATTCATGTAGATCTTAATTTTTGAAAGAGCTGATATGAACCGTCTTTCAGGTTAAGCAACTTATATTTTACCATGATGTAATTATAACATATTGCTTTAAGTTATTGCCTGAAGATTAGATTTCTAAATGTTTCTCTATGCGTGTTATTTGATATAGTTATACATTTTATATACTTATTGCATATTTACATAGTAGAACGAGGGTCTGCATGTCAGCTTGCGAAATTAGTCTGCACTGCAAGATTTTAGTTAAATGAATGATTAGCTGGAGCACCAAGCAGAGGAAACCAAGTATTTAATGCACAAACATTACATTTGATGTCATATATACCGCTCACGTCATGAATGCTTTCCAGACTCAGTATACTGAATCAATGCATGGTATATGCCAATGAGAAGCCTGGAGGAGTATGGTGTACCTATATGTGCGAGGAACACAAATTGCACTTCCAAGGTATGTGCAACCACATTGCGAGAAGGTGTGGACCTCTAAGGGTCGTGTCTAGCCATTGGCCTGGGGCCACATCTAGCTATGTTCAAGGGAAAGGGAATAATTCGAAGGGAACGCACAACCCTGACTTTAGGGGTAAATGGAGCAAGAGAAGCAGCCCAAATAAGGACGAAAGAACTTTTAAGAAAATTTGCATGTACAAGAGTCTCATACATAAACATGCATTTATTTTTGACATGTCATGTATATCCCTTACTGAGTCATTCGACTCACAGTATTTCAATTGTATCATTCCAGATGATGTTCCAGGTGAGGGAACTCATGAGGAGGATCTGGAACTGAGAAGGGGGCTGACGAGGGTGCCCTCCCCTAATTGCAATTCATGTAGATCTTAAGTTTTTTTTGAAAGAGCTGATATGAACCTTTATTATGATGTGGTTGTGGTCTATTCAGGCTACACTATTAAGCAACTTATATTTTGGGACCATGATGTAATTATAACATATTGCTTTAAGTTATTGCCTGAAGACTAGATTTCCAAATGTTTCTCGATGCGTGTTATTTGATATAGTTATACATTTTATTTCTCGTATACTTATCTGCATATTCATACACTTTAGTAGAACGTTTAAGGGTCTGCATGTAAGCTTGCGTATTAGGAGATAAATTTTTTTTAGTAATTCATATTCTAAATTAGTCATAGTTAATGTTTAAAAAAAAAAAAAATTTCCACTGCAAGATTTTAGTTAAGTGCGCTGGAGCGTTTGTCGTTGAAAATGCTCGCGGCTGTCATCAGCCTCATCGAGCTAGCGTTTGGGATGTGACAAGCAATTATCATGAACTAGAATTACATAGGTATTATATATCTGCTTAGTTTGTTATGTTCTAATTTATGTAATATATATCTGTTTGTCAGCTAAAGGTTTTTATCCTTTTTGCAATCAACAGACTTTTATTATGTCTTCTTCCAATAGTGTTTCGAGCTCTTGCGTTACAAAAAGTGGGGCAAGCTCTGGTGGCCCACAATATTATTTTGGTGTTACAAGCTACATGAAGACCTCCTACGTGGAGCATAATTTTGGACGTCGATTTTATTGTTATCCGAACTATAAGATTAAACATGCGTGCGAATTTTTTGCTTAGATTGATCCTTTAATGTGTGACCATGGAAAAAAGGGTGTTGAAATACATGCGAGATAGGCAAGAACGTTTAAATGTCGATAAAAAAAGAAGTGCAAATTTTGAGGAGGAGAGTGAAAAACATATGGAGGATGTTGAAAAACATATGGGTTTTCTCTAAAAACATCGCGAGAATGAGAAGAAAATGAGGAGGTTGAAAAACATCACAACCATTGGGGCATTCGTTTGCCAAATTCTCGAAATTTTGGGAATCTTTATTTTGTTTAGATTTATCGGGGTTTATGAAAAGTAGAGTATGTATGTATAAAAGTTGAAAATTTTGGAGTGTGTTTGTTTTGCTGGAAATTTTCATACCCCGAAATTTTGGGGAAAAGAACACCACCCATGTGAAGAAGTACAAGGTTGCTTTGACAGTGTTGTCAATTGTTGTAGTATGTCTATTTTCTAAATTAGTAGTTTGTTTGGGAAACCGAGATGATATGTGAGTTTGTAATCCCAAGTTTGTTTGTAAGTTGTAGTTTTATATGTGATCTTTGTTATGTAAAACCAATACCTTTTGAGGCACAAATTTTGTTAACTGTGAATGTGCTGTTTACATTGTAACGTTTGGTCTTTATGAACAGATTTGAAGTCCAATATTAACTGTGAATAGATTTAGGTTCAGTCAGTTGTTGAATTTTTGAGGCTCTAAATGAACTACCTATAGGTTCTATAAATCTGTTCAATCAAATTTTTTTCCTCATTTTTGCAAAATCTTTAAAACGTCTCATAATACAAATTGTTCAAATTGTCCATCACAAAACATAATACAACTTGTTCAACTTGTATTTGCGAACCTGTTCAAACTGAATAATACAACTTGTCCATCACAAAACGTAATACAAGTGCACAATCTGTTCATATCAAAGCATAAGTAAAACTTCACAATCTGTACATGCTGTAAATTTAAATACATGTACAAAGCTAAGATCTAATAAAATCAACTTAAACCAACTTCAATCTGCCTTAAATAATCAACTGCAAAAGGGCCATATGTACCACAACTAGGTTTGAAAAACCAGCTTCAACCACTTTAACCTATCCTCCAAAAAACACCTCAAAAAACCACTATATCCCAGCCTAAAAAAAAATACCAACCACTAGCCATATGTACCACTTATCCAAATTCGCAAAAAACAACAATAGTATAACCCAATCAGCATTCACATCTACATCTTTTTGGTTTTCCTTTTTTAGTCATCCTTAAACCACTTGAGTTATCAACCTGTGCATTTGCCTTGCACTTTCATGGTCAATCTGAGGTCTGCGAGCAAAAAATGAACAAATAAGCTTAAATCGAACACCACTGATAGCATAAGGATTGTTAATAAGCTATATTTATTGCTTTGTCACCACACTAGTATATGTACCCACAGTTGGCTCAGTGAGGTTAATGAAGAGTTGTTGAGGAGTCCCCGAATCCCGACCCAATCTCCGTAAGCAATTTGAGTTCTGAGTTCTTGATGCCACACCACCACTGCGAGTTTGGGCTCCTTTTGCATTGTCTCTTGGCTGAGTTGGAGTTGCAACAAGGGCATTTGGTGGGCTGCTCCTTCTTTCCTAGGCAGGGGCAGCGTAATCCAAACATTCAGCTAAGAGTGGCGGAATGTGATGTTAGGTGGATCCTATAAATATAACAAACCATCAAGTCAAATTGGAAGAGTATACATCTGAAACATATGTAAGTGAAAAACTTGTTTACTCTTTACCTTATCGTTTGTGTTTTCATCATTCGAGAAATAGTAGTCATGAAGATTTGGTGGATCCTGTAAACAGAAAAAATGTATCTCACTCTTAAATGTCAAGCTTATATACAGAAGCAAATATACGTAAGTATATAAAGCAAGTCTTACCTTATCATTTATGTCTTCATCATTCATGGAATAGTGGTCATGAAGATGTGGTAGATCCTACAAAAGTAAAAAATCTCATTAAATGTCAGCGTATACATCAATTCATTCTAGCCAAAGTAATATAAGTATCACTTCATCGAGCGTCATCGCTGATGCACCAACTCCCGAGAACCCAGCTTAAGAAGTAGGAACCTGTGACAAATGTATGTTATAAGTAACTGTAAAACCTATATATGTACATACTTGAATTAAATGAACACTTACAAAAGTAGGACTGGACTGTGAGGTAGGAGGGGCATATGTCTTTTTCTTCTTTTTACAAGGCCTTGAGTTGTGCCCAACCATGCCACACTTAGAGCATTTGATCTTGGTGCCAACTTTGTTCAATCTAATTCAGCTCTTTGGTTCATCCGTGCTCTCCTCCTTAACTTCTTCAACCTCCCAGGCTGCACCTTTGCATGTGGAGATAGGATTGGTTATTGCGGTGTACGTTCTCATTGATCCATACTTGGCATTGAGTGAATCATAGGCCTATAGACCTTTATGTACATATCAACTATATAGTGATCATCGACATAATCCTTCAGCTTCCCCCCATCGTACAGAATTGTAGAGATGACATATGCATAAGGGATTCCTGTGAGATCTCATCGACGACACCCGCAAGTCCTCTCTTTCAAGCTCACCACGAATTGCTTTTGCTTGTGTTTGACTTCAAACAGCTTATTCCCAACATACATTGAGATGCATTCGTATGAGATTTCGCCATTCCTATTCAGTTTCCTCATAATAGTCGAACACAATCTTTTGTCCATCTTCCTCATCCAATCTCGCTTCACTTGGTACCAATGCATCAGCTTCTTTCTTATTGTCTTGACCATGGTGATGATGGGTTTATCACGCGCTTCCATGATATATGCATTTAAGCGTTCTGACAGGTTATTTATAAGACAATTTGACTTCGAATGTGTTGGGAAGTGTGACCTTGTCCACAATGCTGGGTCCATATCACTGAGACACTTTTATACTTTTGGGCTCAATGCCTTTAGTGTGAGCATCTCAGCTTGAAATTCAGCTTTGGTGTAATTAGACGTGGTTGTCCATAATCTGTCTTTCAACAACTGACTCCGTTTTCAGTTGTCTCTAAAATTATTGTACAAATGTCGTACACATATTCTATGACCTGCAGTGGAAAGTATTTCATCAAAGCTTGAGATGAGGCCCTGTATTGCATCATACATAAAGTCAGAAGATAATTAAACAAAAGTACAAAATCAACACTTTTTTACCTTCTGTCAGTCTAAAATAAATGTCCATCTATATGACAAATTAGACCGAGATCAGATACCAATATGTGTGGAAACCAGGACCAGCTATCCTTTAACTCGGCCTCTACTGTGACAAAAGCAATTTGGTGAATGTTCTCATTCCAATTGATCGACAGCAACAAGAAGTTGTCCTTTATAAAGACCCTTAAAAAAAAAACCATCCACCTTAATTAGGGGCCTACAACCAGTCCTGAAACCATCTCGTATAGATGCTAGTGAGATGTACAATTGGTGAAACGTGTATTGTAGCTCCTTTTGAGGCCTATCAACCTTCAATATTACTGAAGAACCTCGGTTGGTTTGCCTTAGGGTCACCCAACAATCCCATAACCTTACGTATTACTCTTTGGGTGTGTTTGATTGTTAAAATTTTAAGGAAGTTAAAATTTTAGGGTATTGGATTTGATGAAAAAGTGAAGAGAGAGATGATTTTTAATATTTATTATAGTGAAAAGTAATGATGTGATGGGAGAGAGATATTATATTGTAATTTTTCATTGTATTAAAATTTTAGGAAGGGTAAAATTTTAAGCTTCAAAAGCACCCTTTGTGCATCCCAAATATCTCATTGGTTGCACTTTTTCTTCGCCTTATATAACTTGTTTCGACTTACATCCACCTTTTAAGTTCTCTTCACCTCTTACCTTAATGCATCAACTGGCCAATTAGGGTTATGCCCGAATTGTTCCAAGTACTTCTTCCCTATTCACTCGGAAGATACTTGGGTATTTTTATAAATTTGTGTGCATCGATGATTACCTGAGTATGATATTACTTGGAACATTAGCTCATTCTTCACATTTCGTGCGTAAAATCTGTAGTTGCATCGTTCTCGTATACACTAGCCGATGACTTTATTTCTATCAATGTTTGCCCAGTGGAGATCCTTCCTAATATGTATGTTGGCCTCTCTGACGACCTGTCTGAACACCTCAATACTAGAGAATCTCATCCCTTGTTCAAGTCTTGGGTCTTCTAGGTATTTTTCATCAAATTTTGGTACATTGGACCATGCTATATCTAACTCAATCTCTTCCTCACTACCACTTGAATTAGTGTCTGAAATCAGATCATGATGACCCTCACAACCGACATCTAAATCAGGTCCATCCTCCACACCTTCAAGGTCCTCCTCAACATTCAAACCGTGTGGCTGATAGCCATTAGTTGCTTTATCCCTTCCATCTTCAAATACATCATCCTCTCCACTCATAATCTTATCAAAAAATGAATCAGATTGGGGACTTTCATGCTCTTCTTCTTCTTCAACCATTTTTTTCCCTTTAACCGTCGCCCCCTTATTCTTTACGGGCAGCTTATACCTTTGTTTTTTTAACTTGAACATTGCTGGTTTTTTCTCCAAAGCCAACAACATATATAATGATAAAATTGTGACCTATGTGGTAGCTTACCATTTCCAAAACATCAATATCTGACTTCAAGAGAACCAGCTCGTCCTCGAGTGTCTTTGCTAGGTACGCGTAGTACATAAGATCACCGGTTGTGTATCCGTACTCACATCATATAGCTTATAGTTCAAAAAATGACAGGCAGTCCATATCTCAATGCTCATTGTGCAAAGCTTTTTGCCATAAAGAGAATTTCAAATTAATACCCTTGTCATAAAGAGAATTTCAAATTATGCATACATTTAGAGCATAAGTAGAAGTACATGAAGTGACAAGAGGTTTGAAGAAAATCATTAGTATGACTTCCAACAGAATAGCCAGTTTGTAGATAAAAAGAGCA
Source organism: Morella rubra (assembly GCA_003952965.2). Classification (NCBI taxonomy): domain Eukaryota; kingdom Viridiplantae; phylum Streptophyta; class Magnoliopsida; order Fagales; family Myricaceae; genus Morella; species Morella rubra. The sequence continues at coordinate 16,566,345 of CM025856.1, read as the reverse complement.
ACCATCCAAATTATGACACATTATGTTCTGTAAATGAAGATACAAAATGATCTCCCCAATTATCATCGTATCTCTTAAGGAACCACTCAGAACTTTCACCAGCCATAAACTTTGTATTCTTCAATAAGACCAAAGTTGGCATCGTGATCAATTTTTATGACTGTCAATCTGTCTCCATATTCCTAACAATTGCAAAGGAGCTTTGTTTCAGGAATGACTTAATAAATATATGAACAACAAGTGGATAACATTGAAGACAATTTAACAGCTCCCATTTCCTAAAAAACCATTCATATTCTTGATCCATTAGCATACATATTTGTCTAATAATTCTTTGAAATTGATCTTGATGTTAAATTACACACTAAGCTTCAGATATCTTAATCACCATCTGACATTATAGGAATAATAGAAAGAGAGAAAGAACATGTCTATCTCTTCAAGTCCCTGGATTCCACCGAATAAAAAACAACGGAATATCTCTTTATTATAAATAGTTAAATAATGTTACACACTTTGATCCTCACTTTTTTTTTTTTTATCATTTAAACTTGAAACCAACGACAAAATTTCATTAAAGTTACTGATTTGCACTCCAAAACATTAATTTCATTAAAGTTACTGATTTGCACTCTAAAACATTATCTAGTATAAAATTCCTAACAGTCATGATCATAGGATCTCCAAACAAAAAAATAGAAAAAGAAATGAATCCTAACTGCTGTTTTTAATCCCTTCGTGTGTGAAATGCCATTCGAATCTATTTAGCTTGGGTTTGAATCAAATAAAAGTTTTTGTCAGCACTTACCTCTAATGATATTCATTAAACAGGATTTCTAGCATCCATGGAATGCAATCTGTAAGTCTTTGCTTTTAAACCTTGTTTCTTTTGAGCTGATTCATTAAATCATGTGTGTCCCATTCTGCATCACCATCCTAATAGTTCCAAAATCATTACAATTTAAACTCTTTAAGAGCATTAACTTATGAGGACACAAAATATTCTCTCTCCCTAAGGACTTACTTGCAGCCAACGACTTGAGTCAAATGATCAGATGAAGCCCTCCCACTTCTGTCTAGAGTCTAAAATAAAGAGATAAGAACAACAGCAGAATCAAAAAGGCAAACTTTTTTTTTTTCACACACAATAAGCAAGGAGGAAGATTATGATAATTTTAATCAGGTTACAGTTAGGAGTTCGAAAAATGAAGGGTGAGAACATTAGCCTAGTCAATATGCACATGGACAAAAAAAATTATATAGCCATAGCAAAGTAACACATAACAACATAACATTCTTGCCAATGAATTGATGGATCCCTATATGAAATAGGTTTGATGTTTTAAGCAACAAACATGAGGAAATAATGAGATGATATCCTTGACGGTAGCTCCCAATTCTGCTAGACTTGTGATAGCCTCAAGGATGAAAGAGCAGTGCCTCTCAAAAAGACACCAAAAAGAAAAATTATATCACTGACACTAATAGCACTTTGATAATTCAGGTGATTAACCAAACTATTAGAAAACAGATCTCTATGTGACAAAAATAAACATTATAAGCACTCACAAAGTCAATTCACAAAGTCAATGCCTAATTTTTTACACATAATAGACAGACAACTTGGACTTTAAGGGACCACTCGAATAGTAGAAATATATGTATAAAAAACTAGCAAACAAACAAAGACAAGCACATTAGTCCAAATTTACTTGCAAATAAAGGAGCCAACAAGCACATGACTTTAATATTGACAGACAACCAAATGCAAAGATAATAGTGGTAGGGGACCACTCGATAGAGCCAACAAGCAAAAGCACATGAGTTTAATATTGGATTTGCATGTGCACATCAGTTTAATAAAAGGAAAGTACATTAATCCACTAACTGTAAAAATGACAAGGGACCACTCCACTCTAGGACAAAACACCAATTTCACATTCGACTAACCATACCAACTATTTCTCCACTTGCCTCTTCACACGCATCCACTTTTCTCCTTACATAAACATAACCCCTACCCCATTCCTTTACATTTGCCCATTCGCAAGCATTTGATTCAAAACTAAACCTTAAATCAAATGATTTAGGCAAAAAAAACCTAAACCGTTAGCAATAAGTGGCTTATTTGATACAATACTCTCTACACACAAATGCATTTTGATTTGCAAACCCTAGAGCAACAACAATAAATGAGGAAGACGTTGCAGCTGTAACTGTCGAAGACGTTGCACCCTAAAATTGTAAACCGTTGTCTAATACACGTAGGGACAAGACAAAGAAAAAAAACTAAAAAACGCACTGTCTTTTTTCCAACGGTTCATTTAATTTCAACGAATAAATGGGTTTATGGAGTCAATTTGGTATTTTTATTTTGAGACAGCTTATGTGTTTATCATGTGTGACGAAATATGTTGTACGGCAACGTTAAAAGTGGGTCAAAAACGTGTTTGACACAGTTACTTAAGTTTAAAGAGCAGGGTTGGCACAAGTTCAAGTTTAGGGGAGATTTTGGGATAAGTGGTATCAAGGCTGGGAAAACCGGGTCCGGGGTCGGTTTTTTTTACTCGAACCCGAGTCAAAAGTGGTGGAATCCTGACCCGGACCTGTAGCTCGGGTTCGGGTTAGGGTTCGGCTTAAAAGGCCTAAAAGATGTGGCCCAAATCGTTTGGGCTTTCAGCCCCAAAATCATGGTACCACATGTACACGATCCTCGCCGGCCTTCCCGAGAGCCCACTGCACATGCTCAGTCTCATTCTTGACCTCCAATGAATCGTCCCCATTCGTTGAACCTTCCCTGCGCCCCACGATATTGAGCACTGGGACAAGTTCCGGTAGGCGAATCCCCAAAATGCTTTTTTACGTATGTACCACCGAGCGGAGCTGAGAAGGGGACAGAGCCGCGGTTTCCGAGCTCCCTGTGGCCATGGCGTGAGGAGAGCTAGGGCAGCAGAGAGATGGAGAAAGAGGAGAGCTAGGGCAGCAGAGAATGGAGAGAGAGTGAGGCGTGACCTAGGCAGAGCAGAGAGATGGAGAGAGAGGAGAGCTAGGGCAGCAAGAGAGACATGAGAGTGGGAGAGACTGAGATATGGCTGCTAGAGAGGAGTGGCCGAGTGGGGTGTGAAGTGAGAGGCCAGAGAGAGAGAGGGGGGGAACGCAACACTGCTAAGGGAGGGAGAGGGGAGACTCGACTGGGGGGGGATCGCAAGGGTTAGGACTTAGGTTATTTACCCTTAAGTGTAGAAATGAAAAACTTTTTTTATATTTATTCGGGTCAGGTTCGGGTTGCATATCAAGTATGCTACAAACCCCGAATCCAGACCCAAAAACTGCTTTTTTACCCTTCTAAAACCTCGAACCAACCCCGAACCCATATAAACCCGCCCGATCGGGTCGGATCGAGCCAGAAATGGGTCGGGTCACGCGTTTTTTGCCCAGCCCTAAGTGGTATAGTTTTAGGGGAGGTTTTTGTAACTAACCCATGTTTTTTTATTGTTATTTTTTATACATAGAGCCAGTTTGGGTTTGAGTACAGTTTCAGCGTGTTGAACCCCCTTAACTAAAGGTTGAGCTGATTCCTTTTATTTCCATGGATTTTGTAAATATAAACTAGCTATTGGACTCAGTTGATTTCTATTGGGCCAATTTTGACCCAACAATGAATAAACGTAGGCGATAGAATTTGGACTCACATCCATCCACTGTTCAAAGTCATGACTAGACTATAAAGTTGAAATTTATTGCTATTGAAGAGACAAAATGGAAGGTCAACTGAATTTAATTAATTGAAAGTGGCCTAGCTAGGAAAACATAAAAATTTGAAGTATTTTTTAAAAGAATTCAAGGTTCCAAACTAATTGACAAAGTTATACAAAAATGTACGATGTTAACAATATAATAGTCCACTAACTTCTTCCTGTTGTTGGCTTTTTTTTTTTTTTTTGGTGAGGGGGGGGTTTAATTCCAATTTGAATCAATCAAATGTATCAAATACAAGGCAGATAAATCTAAGTATGTGTAGGAAGAGCAACTAATCAATTAACCTTAACTAAACGTTGGCCAACCTTGCAGTCCAGTAAAGCTGAAAAGCGTGTAAGCCTGGGGACGAATGTCCCATTCTTGGGTTGGATCAGTTGGTTTTGAACCCACCTTGTACAGTCTGCTCTGTTGTAGAGCCCTCCGAAGATTCTCTCCTTCCTGTCACCTAGTGACCTCCCTTTTCTCTATTATCTTCTTTTCCGTATTTCACCTTATCGTTCCCCCTTTTTTGCTCTTGCCTTCCTCTCTCTGTTGCCTTACTGTGCTCTTCGTTCGTGTGCACTTTTCTTCCTGTCACAATAACCTTCTCATCTCTTTGTTCTCCCCATCTTCCCTTTCTTTGCTTGTCTTTGCTTCTGGTTCTTGTTCCTTCATCTAGTTCTCTCTCTCACCTGCGGGTGTTTTTCCCTTTCTCTTATCCATTTTTTATTTTTCCATCCTCTGCTGGCGATCCCAGACATGGTGAACTCAATTACTGAAAAAACTAAAGCTCTCGGTTGGTCAGGATCCACCCCAGACCCGGGGCAGGAAAAGAAGGCTGCTTTTTGTGCAGCCAGTAGTCTATTGGTGGGCAAACTCTTCACACCTAAAGTGGTAAACAAAACCGGTATTCGAGAGGCAATTTTCAAGTCATGGAGCTTTGTCCTGAATTTGGTCATTGAGGAAGGTAATGATGATATCTTTGTTTTTTTCTTTCTCATCTGCTAGTCTATGCCAAAAGGTTTTGGATTAATGTTCGTGGAATATCAAGGGTGCCATGCTTGTTCTTAAACCTTGGGAGGTGGGAAATACACTAAATGAGGTGATTGTCACCACAACTCTGATATGGATGCAAATCCACGGTCTCCCACTGGTAAACTCACAAGACTTATGGCGGTTGAAGCAGCTAGTAAAGCGGGTGTTGTGTTGGATGTGGATTTTAGATCAAATTTTCAAGTCTGGGGGACCTCTTACTTACGTTGCAAAATTCTCGTAAATTTATTACAACCTTTAGTACCTGGGTTCTATTTTGATAGAGGTGTTAATTATTGATTGTGGATACAATTTAAATATGAGAAGATAGTTGATCTTTGCCTTCAATGGGGTCTACTGGGGCATTCCCAAAGATTGTGTAGTTATGAAGATGATAGAGCTGAGTTTCCTTTTGCCATTAATGCAGCTATGAATTCTGATGTTTCTTCTCCGCGCGATTCTCTCGCCCAAGGCCCAAGTGACAGTCCCAGTGCACATTCTCTCGACGCTTCCCTTCCAATTAATCCTTAGTCCTCTACTGAGAGTCACAACCAGATGATTGCCCATTGGTCCAAACTGAGTTCTTCCTAGATTTGTCATCAATGGCCACCAAACCCCATGTGTCTTCAGAAGTGAGTAGTAGCGTTTCACTGGAGGTACTCCATCTGATGCCCGCTGTTTCATGCCCATTAGAACGATGAATGGGAAAATCCACTGCATTAAATGAAAGTAGGCGAATTATGGTGGTAAGCTCTCATGAACAAAGTACAGAAGATTCGCAGCCTACAGGGGCTTTTCACGTCAATTGCTCGCTGAATTTGAAAAGACCATGCACCAAGGTCGAGGCAATTTTAGTGCAGGAGCCGAATCTGCCCCTGGATCTACCCAAAAGGTCCAGCTACCGTTGGCGATTGACACTTTTGGTAATGGGCCTATTGATAGCCCACGGGCCTTTTTCCAACCTTCACCCTCCACCCCAAAGCATAAAGGCGTCATTATTCAGGAGATTTTGGATGCAGATGATCAACAGGCCTGGGCTGATTTGGAGGAAAAATTAGGACACATGGAATTAGGCCAACCTGCACCTATGTACACAGATTCACCCAACTTTTTTTATAACACAGGGAGCATCAAGGCAGACTGGACTTGTCTGTTGCTGAAGTTCACCAACCATCTCGAAAAAAGGACACCTCGAAGAGCCTTTTTATATTCATTTCGGTCCCTCTCAAGATAGCACGGAGCAGACAAAGAGTGATGAGGAACTTCCTTTAGCCAAATGTAAACAATTTTCTCAGAAATCACGCATGCATTCCTCCTTGGTGCGAGGTTCACCCCGCAAGTTTCAGTGCATTAGAAAACCTTTGACGGCAGCTAAAAAAAAATGGCTGAGGTGGCGGGCCAGAATTCGCCCCCCGGTCATGATTGTTTTATAGTGGAATTGTTGGGGATTAGCCCGCGCCCCGACAATCAGTGCTTTACGGACACTAATAAGGTAGGAGAATCCAGATTGTATTTATCTAGCTGAGACCAATATTTAGTCTGCCAAACTTATTTTGCACCGTTTGGGTTGGCCGCATTTGATTGATGTCCCTGCTTTGGGGCTAAGTGGAGGTCTGATCTTTGCCTGGCGCCTTGGTGTTGATTTTGAACTCATTAATGCATCTCGTCACAGCATTAGTCTTACCATTCGATCTGACCCTATTGATAGGAGTAAGGTTCTTCACTTATTCATTGCCCCATTGATCGAGTTTGCAAAGAGAATTTCTAGAATTCTTTGATGCATGATACTTCTGAAATTACTGGCCCGTGGCTCATCCTCGGTGATTTTAACGCTACATCATGTAGCTTGGAAAAAAGGGTGGTAGGCAGTTTGCTTCTTCTTCTTACTATTTTTTTTGGACCAGTATCTTTATTAAAAATCTATTTTTCAAATTTCTTTGACAGTTGAACTCAATAGTCTCAACTACAGTGGTTTTCGTAACTGTGATTGAGGGACACTAGGTGACTTGCCTGATAACATATTACTCTTTCACAGGTCAGTGGTATTTTGAATCTCTTCGTCAATTACTATGTTTGTTTTTTTTTCCTTTTTTTTTTAGAGATTAGAGTTTGTGGATTTTATTGGAAGGCGGAGGGCAGATTAACTATTATTGGAGATGTTGGTGTTTGTGGGTTCTGTTGGAAGGCGGAGGGTAGGGCTAACTTTTATTTGTTGTTGGTTCTGTGGAGTTTATTGGAGATGTTGGTGTTTGTGGGTTTTGTTGGAAGGCGGAGGGTAGGGCTAACTATTATTTGTTGTTGGTTCTGTGGAGTTTATTGGAGATTGGAGGGGTAATTGTTATATGATGTTCGTTATGTGTTTTTGTTGGAGATTGGAGGACAAAGTTTGTTTAATGTTTGTTTGTTTATATTTAACTTTTGAGATCACTTCCTGGTGGATACCTCTACACTGACGTTGGAGGTCTAACCTGAGGTGAAACGAAGCCAGTCCTCTTTACGGAGGGATCTCTAAGTTTAACAATATGCTGTTTAATTAGTTTTGTTGGTATTTATGTGTGTTGTTTTATTAATTTATGTTAGTTTTATTGAAAAATCTTGATAAAATGTGATGAACATTAAAATATGCATAATCTTTTTTGTTGCATTTCATATAGTTATTATTGTCGCTCATGGACAAGAGTTGGATGAAAAAGAAACGCGGGACAAGTGAATATGTGTTGGGAGTCAATGAGTTTCTGGGTTTTGCATCTAAGAGTATGGGTAGTGATGAGAGAATTTGTTGCCCTTGTGTAAAGTGCGTCAATTACAAGAGGTATAACATCAGTACGGTACATGATCATTTGGTCCAATATGGGATGTCTCCGGGTTACGATTATTGGTTTGCGCATGGTGAATTGCGAGATAGGGCAGCATCTAGTCATCCTTCTATTTCTGTTGCAGATAATGAAATGTGTGAACCATCATCTGGGATGCATGAACTATTACACGAGGTATTTCCATTAGTACCGGAAACACAATCCCATAATGTACGAGAACAAAGAGATCCACTTCCTACTGAAAATACTGCAAAGTTTTATGACATGCTTAAAGATGCAGACGATCCTTTGTATGAAGGGTGCATAAAATTTAGTAAGTTAACTGCTGTTGTACAGTTATATCATTTGAAGTGCATGGGAGGATGGAGTAATACCTCTTTTACGTGGTTACTCCAAACACTGGGTGATATGCTCCCTGCGGGTGCTAAATTGCCGAAGGACACTTATGAAGCTAAAAAATACATGAAAGGGTTAGGACTTGGATATGAAAAGATTCCTGTTTGTCCAAACGGTTGTATGTTGTTTTGGAATGAGAATGAGAAATTAGAAGTTTGTTCAAAGTGTGGAGCATCAAAATGGAAGGGCAATGGGGAGGGAAATATTTTCTCACAGAATGAAGGTGGATCATCCAAGAGATCAAGAAAAAACCGGCGAAAGTTTTGCGGTGGTTTCCTTTAAAGCACCGCTTGCAGAGATTATTCATGTCCTCAAAAACTGCTTCTCATATGAAATGGCATCACGATGGACGTGTAAATGATGGGTTGTTAAGGCATCCGGCCGATGGTCAAGCTTGGAAGGCATTTGATGCACAGTATGCTGATTTTGCTTCTGATCCTCGTAATGTTAGGCTTGGGTTAGCAGCGGATGGGTTTAATCCTTTTGGGAACATGAGCACTAGTCATAGCACATGGCCAGTGATATTAGTACCATATAACTTGCCTCCTTGGATGTGCATGAAACGTTCATCTTTAATGTTGTCATTACTTATTCCTGGACCGAAATCTCCTTCTTTCAAGATAGATGTATATCTAGAGCCATTGATATTGGAGTTAAAAGAGTTGTGGGATCTTGGATTAGATACTTATGACATTGCTACGAAAGATATGTTTAAGATGCGTGCGGCATTGATGTGGACAATTAACGATTTTCCTGCATATGGTGACCTCTCTGGATGGAGTACAAAGGGACGTCTTGCATGTCCATGTTGTATGTATCAGACTTGGTCACGGTGGTTGGATAATGGTAGAAAATTTTGCTACATGGGGCATAGGTGGAGAAGAGATCAAAGATCATTTGACGGTACTTATGAAATGACTCCACCACCCTATTTTATGACCGGTGATGACATTTTCAGGGAATTACAGGGTACTTTACATTTTGAGTCAAGTGTATGGAAGAAGCAAAGTATTTTCTTCACATTGCCTTATTGGAAGGATAATATGTTACGCCATAATCTAGATGTGATGCATATAGAGAAAAACGTAATGGACAATATCATTGGTACATTGTTAGATGTGGACGGGAAGACAAAAGATAACTATAAGGCACGTCTTGACTTACAAAGCATGGGAATAAGACATGATCTCCATCCAAAGATCACTGATGCAGGAAAGGTTCATTTGCCTGGTGCTTGCTACTCAATGACTCGCGAAGAGAAAGAATGCTTTCTAAAAGTGATAAAGAATGTGAAATTTCCGGATGGTTTTGCTTCGAACATATCACGTTGTGTCAAGCTTCAACAACGTAATATCATAGGTTTGAAGAGTCATGACTGTCACATCTTGATGCAGCATTTGATGCCTATTGCAATACGAAGATCATTGCCAAGCATGGTTTGTTCTCCTTTGATCTCATTGTCATGTTTCTTTAGAGAAATTTGTTCCAAAACATTACGGATAGAGGACTTAGATCGACTTGAGGCTCAAATCCCTATAACATTGTGTCAACTTGAAAGGATATTTCCGCCTGCATTCTTTACTGTTATGGTGCACTTGGTCGTACATCTAGTTGCAGAATGTAAGATGGGTGGACCGGTTCAACTTCGGTGGATGTATCCTATTGAAAGGTAATATTAATTATAGAGATATGTTACATCACGTTTCTTTGCACGTGTTTTATTTAATAAAGTCTAATATTGTTGATGTAGGTGCATGCACCGTTTCAAATCTTATGTTCGCAACACGGCCGCACCTGAAGGCTCTATTGCTGAAGGATATATAGCAGATGAATGCTTAACATTTTGTTCAAGATATTTAGAATCAGTCCCAACGATCTTTAATAGATCACCAAGAAATGTAGACGATACTATGGGAGGAATATCATTTGTTCGTCTTGATATGAAAACATGCATGCAGGCTCATCGATATATCCTTTTTAATTGCGATGAGTTAATTCAAATTCGCACGTAAGTGATGTTAGACTTCTAACTCTTTCATTGAGCATGTTTTTATCGATGAATGAAATTAATTTTTTAGTTGTATTGTCGATGTGTAGAATGCATAAGGAGCGATTGAAGGCAAGAAACCGTAGTAGTCGACCAACAGATTATGTCATCGATAAGATGCATAGGGATGAATTTTGTGACTGGTTTCGAAACTATGTATGTGTTATGTTTAAAATGTTTTGTATTGGCTGATTACTTTGAAACTTACAATTAGTTTTAATCTTGACTTGTTGTTCGAGGAAAATAGGTACAAAATATGGACGAGATGATGAAGCATCAACTTCCAAATAGAGTTCGATGGCTTGCTAAAGGTCCAAACCCCGAAGCTAGATCATTTAGCCGATATGTACATAATGGTGTGAAATTTCGTACAAAAGACAATGAAATAGGCAGAACAACTCAAAATAGTGGAGTATGTGTGACTGTTGAAGGGGGCACCACATATTACGGGCGAATTATAAGTATCATTGAGTTAAACTATTTTGATGAAGAATGTTTTGTACTATTCAAATGTGATTGGGTTGACACAGCTATTGGTAGGGGATATAAAGTTGATGAGTTTGGATTCGAACTTGTTAATTTTTCGCGTTTAGTGCATACTGGAGATCGATTAAGCGATGATCCATTCATTTTGGCACCACAAGCATCTCAAGTATACTATGTAGCAGATGAAAGACATCCAAATTGGGAAGTAGTTGTCAAGACCAAACCAAGAGATGTGTTTGATGCTGGTAATGATGACGACATAGATGACTACTGTGAAAATGAACCTTACAATTTCAACGTTGAGCAAACCTCGAGAATGTACACGATGATTTGACGTGGTTTAGAAATGAGGTGGAAGGAACAACACTAGATATACCTCAGGAATTTCCTATGGTATGTCAAATATCTCTCTGTTTTTGTGATGAAATATTTTTTTTTTACATGCTCAGATTTACGATATATCCGTTTTATTGACGTTTTGTTTAAGGAAATGTGTTTTGTATTGTTGAATTTTACATTGAAATCACTTTTATGCATGTTTAAATATTGTATAGGTACAATGACGAGGAAGAGATTCAGGACTATATCTTCTTCATCACAGCCACCTGTGCCACCATCACAAGAAGCAACGGCATCACAAGAAGCAACGCCGTCACAGCCACCTGCGCATCCTTCAGAACAGGCTACGATGCCATCGTTCGACTATGATCAATCTTTGAACGATAACGAAATAATTGGTATGTTCATAACCACAATAGAGATAATCTAAGTTTAATATGTTACTCAATTTAGTTTCACATGCTAAATGTGCAGGTCATACTGAAGTCCGGAAAGTGCGTGGCGGCACGCGGATGACGGACGTCTGGAATCTGAAGGAAGACGAATTGATTCCAGTACAATTCAATGGCAATGGGCAGCCATTGGGTAATGAAGGGGGAATATTTAACAAATTCACTGGTTGTGTTGCCCGTGTTGCGAATCAAATCCCCCTAGATGCGGCGGATTGGCGTAAAGTCCCATGTCAATAAAAGAGGACTGTTGGAGCCTCATGACGGTATAATTTTGGTTATTTGTCACAATTGTTATTCAACTATATGAATTTAATAATTGACGCACCTAACTGTTGGGGTATATTTTGCAGAAACGGTTTACAATCCCCGAGCCTCCATTGGGGGATATTGTCAAGAGCTGGTTCCTCAAAGATTTAGGAGAGAAATGGAGGAACTACAAGTGTAGTTTAAAGCAAAATATTTTGATGAGGCCTTTACGCCTCAGTATGTGAAAAATAATGCTCCAACAGACGTTAATTTGGAGCAATTTTGCAAATTAGTCGATTTTTGGTATTCTGATGCAGGACGGGTATGACATTTATTTATTCGTATTATAATTTTTATGAATATAACTTCTTATTAATTTTAACTGTCTTGATGTTAATGTAGCATCGAAGTCATGCTGGAAAACAAAATAGATCGCTCCAAACGACGGTCCACACTGCAGGATCAAAGAGCTTCGCACGTTATGCTCACGAATTGGTATGTAGTACTTTCATTAGTTTGTTTAATAGTATAGTACTTATCATTGTCATTCTTATTTGTAATTTACAATTTCATCACGATTCGTGTTTGTGATGCAGGAAAAAGAGAAACAAGTTCCAATCAATCGAGCGGATTTATATAAAACTGTCCATATGCGTTCTGACGGATCTCCAATAAATCCGGACGTAGCAGAGAAAATAGTATGTCATTATTACATCAATTTTGATTTCAATGTGCGAATATTAATTCAAAATTTAATTGTACGTTGTATTCTCTCAGAGGCGAATGGAGGAGATTGGACTGAACGATTCAGGAAGTTCACAAACTTCCAACGAATTTAGAGTGGATGGCAGCATCGGTTGGTCACCATCTGACCGATATGCACAAGTGATTGGTCCAGAACGACATGGTCGCATTCGCGGCGTTGGATTAGGACCAACTCCTTCATCTCATCCTACCAACACCAACGTAAGATACAGTCAGCCGACATCCTCTAGTAACGAGAGAGCCGTATTTATGGAAAATAGAGTTCAGATGTTGGAGTCTGAAGTAGCATCGCTAAATCTACAATACAAATGATGGCACAAGCTTGGGTAAAAGTTTTATTTACTTATCCTAAATATTACTATTGACTCTATTTATGTATATTTCGTAGTTAATTAATGTTTGTTTAACTGTTGTAGGAGCAACGTCAATACCAAGATGTTCCCAATAACAATCAGGTTTCACCAGCAATTCATAGATCATCTCATGCAAGTCGGAAAACAAGTGTTGGTAAGATACAAACATAAATGAATACTGTTATTAATTTATTTTAAATTTACTAAGCTCTTTTATCTTTGTTCATGTCATTACTGTTTGTTAATTTTACATTATTGTAATAGCAGACAATGCCGATGACGCAGAAAGTGGAGGAGCAGATGGTGCTGAAGGTGGAGAGGATTAAATTTAGAGTTATTTGTACTTCAATGTCATGACTTGTTAGTTTTTAGTCTACTGAGAAAATACCATTAACTTATTTTTGTTTGATGTAAAACTTGTAAGACCCCTTATAATGAAATATATTTTGTTTTATTGCACTTTTCTTTGTTTGCATTAATCAATTAAATCTCATATAAGAAAATTTGTATGGTAGGAAAATATAACCCAAAAAAAAATTTTAAAAAAAAAAACCTATAGCAGCGGTCACTGACCGCCGCTATAGGTGAAACCAACGTAAAGGGTTATAGCGGCGGTCACCTAACCGCCGCTATAACCCTATATCAGACCGCCGCTAAAAACATGTAGCGGCGGTCATTGGCCGCCGCTACAGATCGTCCGCGGCAAAAAGTTGGCTCTATAGCGGCGGTCAGACCGCCGCTGTGTGACCGCCGCTATATAGCCAACGTATACACCAGCGGTCTCCACAACCGCCGCTATAGGGCTGTGCCGACGGAGATATAGCGGCGGTCACGACCGCCGCTAAAAAACCGCTGCTATAGGATATAGCAGCGGTTTTGGAACCTATAGCGGCGGTGTACGGCCCGCTATAGGCCTTTATTCCTGTAGTGTGTTGTTGCAAATACCACATATTTTGAACTTACCTAAAGCTTGGATATAAAATGAATTTGTAGCTACGACTCTTGAATGATATGAGGAGGTTTCACACCCTGGCTATATATTAGTGAACTAGTGAATGTTGACACGCCATCATGCCCTTCCAACTCTCATCGTAACCACACCGACTCCACACATAATGCCACTGTCAAGGTATTTTTATAAGAATAAGGTGGTCTTTTTATATCATAAGATATGGGCGCTGTCCACTAGTTGCCATAGCGTCATCAATTACGATTTGTCTGTTCGATCCTCCCATTCATTTCAAGAGCAGTTGCATATGGGGTACTCAATGACTTTACCTACCATCACATATTTCTAAAACTTTTGAAACATTAACTATATTATTTTAAAAACATGCCTGGATTTTTAAAATTGATAAAGGGGACCGGCTTCCCGCTTGAAGCAATTATTGTTTCACCAGATGTAGCTGTTTCCAAACACTCGTGGTTCACGCAGATTAGAAAGAAGAAGAAAAAACTACCTCATCATATCTGTCATCCACTTAAAGTGATTATTGTTGCATCTAATTTATCATGAAGAAAAGAACCACGTGGTTGAAAATAGAATCTTATTATATATGACATGTTTGAGATTCATATATCTTCTTCATCTCTTGTCATACAGAGATTATATGTGAAACAAACGTCTGATTCATTTGTGATTGTATTACGTTTCTATACTCATAATTTTGCATAATAAATATTTCACCACTAAAATATATCGTAAGTATATTTGGGGAAACCAGTATTTAATGATGTCGTTGACCTTAAGAGGAAGCTGGCGATGCAAAAGCAAGAGAAAGAAGAGTCGGTGCAAACACTTAAAGAGTTCATTTAGCAGTGACTACACATATTACATTTAGTAGTGGCTACAGTAATTATTACAATTGTGACCTTTGCAGCTAGTATTACGTAACCTGGAAGGTTCGAAGGAAGAGATTATGACCAACACCTAGACTCTGCAGTTCTAAGGAGAAGTGTTGCTTTTAAAGCATTCGTTGTTTTCGATGGTATTGAAAGGATCCCAAGTAAAGACCATGGCCTACATGGCCACGAGTGGGAGGATAGGTTGCAAAATGCGGCGCTAGTGACACTCATGGGCGCCCCTGACATGCCTACAGTGCGCGCGGCAGGAGCACATGACACACCTATAGCGCGCGCAGCCGAAGCACCACAGCCATGCCATGGCATCAGCGCGTGCGCGCAAGCAAGGCACACCAGCACCCCTGACAAGCCATGACAGCCCACAAGCCCATGTATGCCAGCAGCCAGCCGTAGACATGCCATGGCAAGCTCATGGCTAACACCGAGACTTGCACTAATATTGTGCCACAGTAAAACCTTAGCCACCAACCAAGCTAACCAGCAGCAGATGATCAAGAGTGGCTACCCACAGCAGCCACCATCAGGCAGAGCACCACCAACCTTAGCGGTGATAGGGCGGGATGTGATGAGCATGACCTGGGGAGTCGGAAGAGTATCACCACCCATGGAGGAGAATGGCAGCGGCGCCATAGTGTAAGGCAGCGGACGACAGCGAGATCAAGCACTTTATGGAGGTATCTTCAGAGATTGATTTCCTTGTGGTGAGTGATTGAATAAATCATATTTTCTAGATTTAGGATATTTCTCCTAAACTCTAGAAGATTAGTTTCCTTTTGAGTTGAGTTATTTTAGGCATATATCGTCAAATCTCCTTGATTCTAGGAATTGTTTCCTTAGAATCTTGAAGATTTGATTTAGATTTGATTTGATTGGGTTGGTAGGATTTTGTAAGCTCTTGATGATGCCTATATAAGCACCCCTCAGGAACATTTGTATTCATTCATTCAGAGAGTTGTGTTTGTGAGCTTAGAGAGCTTGTGAGTGTTGGCCAGGCATAGGCACGTTTATGCCAATAGACTTAGGGGCTAATAACCTCTTAAGTTTGGGCGTGCTTGGGCTAATAACCCTAGTACGAGTGTTCTTGTGTTCTTATGGTTCGAAAGACTAATAATCCTTAGACCACGTTCTTCGTAATAACAGTGAGGTATTCTTCATTTCTTGTGTGTTAGATCTTATTTACCACGCTCGTATGTTACTTGAAATGGTTCAAGAGGATCAATTGTGATGTTGGAGCGGATCGCGCGGGGGAGTTGGTGATTGTTTTGGAGTCCTTGACTAGGAATCCTAACAGGTATATCAATAGCGTCGTCTAGTTGTCCATCTTCTTCCACCTACTCCTCCCACGGGTAAATATATTGTGTTGGTTCATCCATTAGCCCTGGCTGTGTCATTGTCTTGTCCTTCCTCATCCTGCTTAGATATGATTTGAAGGCCAGAGATCTCATTAATATAATTATTAGAGAATTGAGCATTGAGCATTGATAATGCTTCTCTAGAATTAGCGTGTGGCTGACCGTACCTCCCCTAGCCCGAAGAATGTTCTGATATAAAAGAAGGTTTCCACTTTCCAGCATCAAGGCTATGTGACAGAATTTGTTTGCAAACTTAAAATGCTCAAATTTAAACCAAAATGAAGAGCCCCGAGCAAAAGAAAAAGAAAACACAAAATAATGAACAAGGCTCAAGTTCATTTCTCTGAGAACAGGGCCTAGACTACAAACTGATTTTATCTGTTTCCATCGATAAGATTTCCCAATCTTGCTTGCATTTAGTGGCGCTTCCTACTACCACCCATTTTCTTACCTCCATTCTTCTTTCCACCTCCCTTTGTTTTCCCTTTGGTGAACCTGTGGCTACCAGAATCATTTACTGTAGATGGAGTCGGACGTAACAGATGCTTTACGTCAAGTACACCATTTCTGAAGTGTCCTTCGCTTGCTTTCAGAACTCGGTCCTCAGGCTTGCGTCTCCCCACTGATCTCTTAGCATTGCCACCATGCTTGCCTCCAAATTTCCCAAGAATCAAACGCTAAAAGTAGCAATAGTCAGAAAAACTATAAATACTTAATGCCCATAACATTAAAGAAAGATGACCGAAGAAATCAATCACCTCTTCTAGCATTTTCTGCTCTCTTTCCTTTTGTTTCTTTATCATTGGTCGTGCCACACTGAGGGGTAGTCTCTGCTTCTTGGGAGGCTGTTTCAAGGGTAAGCACAGATTTGGGAAGTTTAAACTATAAATAATAGGGCCACTGCCAATGAAAATATTTCACCAGTGTTCACCATTTGGGTACTTCCCGGTTGCAAACTGAATATAGCTACTAGTGAACAGGGAAAAGTGCAAAGGATTCTTACCTTTCCGCCTAGATCAACTACCTTCCTGTTCTCCACTTCCTTTCTCTCTTTCCATATCATATTTGAGAAGCCTGAGAAATGGCATTACCTTAATCCAGATTCAAAAAACCAAACGAGAAGACGAGACTTGAAAAAAAAAAAAAAGGTTAAGAACCACAACAGTATGTGCTTAAAATGGTTCAGCTTGACTATGGATCCTATTTGAACAATCAAGACAAAAAATTTTACCAGGTTCTACTTACAATGTTTCTAACCACTACAACAAAATAAAAAGTTATTTTACGATGCATGAAAATTGTGGCTTGGATACCTAACTCTGAACCCCATGCTGTAACATGTAGAAGTGACCTATAATTGACTGTATATTTTTCCCTCCGAAGTTCATATTGCCAAAACTATCTTCAAGAACTAAAACTAGTGGCCTTTTGGCTTTCCTTCACTGCCAAACTAAAGCCCTCACCTCCTATCTCCACAAATTAAATCCATCCAGACTGGAAATATTTTGCCTTGTGCACCATTGCAGCATGCTTGAACACTACAATGATCATTAACATAGCCATGACTCATTTTAGAAATCCCCCGCTAGAAGTCTATGAATATAAATAGAGGGAGCTTGATTGTACACTAAGGTACCCTGCCACATGGATCACTGTGTACACAGAACAATAACGGGAATCCAGTAAAACTTAACCCTAAATCTAGTGGGAGGAGACTTGTCCATGTACCTCATATAAATTGTTTACCTTGCTACTAGAATGCACAAGTTAGTTCTGAAGTACTTTTTTTCCCTGATATTTAAGTTAGACTTTTCATTAGACTCTAACTGTCCCAAAACTTCCTAGCAAATTCAAATCAATCTACAATGGTCAGAATTACTTTTGAAAAGGACCACAAAGGGAAGTTGTCACTTTCACCAGGGTTAAGTGTTTTGGAACTGATGAATACATTAATGAAGCCCATGATCTACATCATCGCAACAAACCCTAAGACCTGCATACACCAATGTCTTTAAAATCTCAGGTCCCACGCTAATGGCACATAGGTTGTACAAATACTATACTATACACATAATATTAAGCATGACATACATACATACTATAAAATATCCCATAATATATGGTGATGTAATAATATATAACACATTATACAACAACAACATAATCACCAGGTTATATCATATAACAACTACAATTTTCATAACGCTCTCTCGAATATCATATTTTATTAAGTGGGTCCCCTAGAATAAATTTTTTCAAATACATTACTATACAAAATAATATATATTATATAACATAAAAATAATTATTAACATTAAATAACTTAAAAATAATAAATAATTATGTAATCGTCTATAGCAGCATTTTTTTAGAAAAACGCTGCTATAGAGAGTGCTACAGCGGCGTTTGGTGTAAAAAACACTGTTATAGCATCATTTTTGTTAAGTTTTACCAGCGCTTTAGAAACAAATGCTGCTAAAACTCACACACCTGTAGCAGCGTTTTCGGCAAAATGTCGCCAACAGTTCGGCTTCTAGTTGCATTTGTGGAAAACGCCACTAAAAATCAAACTTGTGGCAGGGTTTTGTAAAAAACTAACAAAACACTGCTACAATGCTATATCTATTGGCCTTTTTTGAAATTCGCCATTAGAAGTCAAACTTTTGGCAGCGTTTTCCAAAAAGCGCTGCTGTAGATAACCTATAGTGGCCTTTTTTACACAAATGTCGCTATAGAGTTTTTTTTAACGGTGTTTTAGCGACCACCACTAAAGACCATTTTTTTTTTGTAGTGGAAATATGAAGTTATGAACAATTGAACATGAATCTATGTGATTGAGTTGGAAATTTGCATTGATTCGGATTAAAATTTGTGATATGTTTAGTATTTATATGCATTGAATAAATATTTGTGATATGTTTAATGTTTTGGTTAATTGGTTGTGTACTGGAGATTCAAGAATGAGAGGTTAATGATAATCGGAGATAATATTGGAGGATGAGATTGAATTTGTTTGGATTTGAAGTGTTGTGAAATTGTTTGGATTTGGAGTGTTGCGAAACTGTTTATGGTTCATGGATTCGTATGAATTTGAAGTTTTCTTTATGTACTCTTTGGTTTATTTGTTCTTTTTTGTTTTTTAAAAAATTATTTTAGTTTTCATTTTCAAATTGAAAGTTTTAGTCCCCCTAAACTTCAACGCATATAAAGAAAAGGCCGGCTTATGCTAATGTATTGTGGATGTGGTCATAATCTAATATGGTCACATCTAAAGCCAATGGTTAGCCAACTTTTATTTCCTTTGATTCTTGAAAACCAATATTTGAAAGATGGATCCAAATTCTTTATTCATGATGGACAACAAATAGGGTAATTAGCAATTTGGATTTTTGTTTTATTTGATCGATTTTATACTCTTGTTTCTATTTCCGTAATGTTGATAGGGTGATGTTTTGGAAAGTAGTCAATTTGGCATTTAAGTTCAAATTAGGTGTTAGGCATTTAGGTTCAAGTTAGGTATTGGTATGCATTTAGTTAAACTAGTTTAGTCTTTAGAGTTTTAGTGACCAATCTTTGGTAGTTGGTCATTAAATATTATGGACATACATAAAAAGGTCATACAAAGCTAACACTACCATAATCAAGTATTTATGGCAGTGATGTTTTGAGGTTTTTACCAATATGGCCAACATTTTCTTCCATTAAAGAATCAATCTTTTCTTTTTTCCTTTGTGACTTTTGTAATTGTGACTTCAATTGTAGTTTTTTTATTTTGATTTTGGATTGTAAATTTGTATAGTTTTTCTTCCATTGATGTATTTATGATTTATGTATCTGTCACTCCTGTTTTTTTAAGTCTTATCATGAACATTTCATCCACAATAAAATTTAAATGGATCTAACATCCAGATTATAAATAGTAAATAAAATAATAAATCCGTCCAAACTACAAAGCCCAAAAATTGGCGGTACGGGCAATTATTCAGGCGGTTTGAGCCTAAATCTGACCCAAACCACCTGGATTCCTCCGACCGGAATTCAGGCATCTAATTCCAAAATTACCAGAATTTCAGCAATTGCCAAACTGGATGTCAATTTAGGCATTCAATTCTAATTACCAGTAGATTCTGCCTTCGGTACTAACCTAATTTGTGGTCTGTGTCTAGAAAAAAAGACCATCTTAGAAAAAGTAGTTAAATTCAAGAACTCTCATAAAAGAATTAAAATTGAGTAAGTAAATTGAAAAAAGTTAAACACGTGGAGTAACGGATTAATTAATCCTTAAAATCATCACTTTAGTTGTCGTACACTTGCGTTACACGATAGAAGCTATGTAGTTTTATTCATGGAGGACAACAATGACAAAGAATCCTTTTATTTCTCCCTTATAAAAATGCTTTAAGTCTCAGTAAATGTGCCCATATTATCAACAAAAAAAACAGCTTAAGAAGACTTTTTTATAATCACAAAAAACATAGAAATTTTTCCAATCAAAGTCTATGCACTTCACTAGAGGCTTATGCAGTACATGTATATAATTAATGAAGATCAATGCATATATGCTATGGCAAAAGCGAATAGTACAACAATGTTTTTCATTTTCTTTGTTGTACAATTTTTCTTTATTCTTTTCCATACCTAATGGTGCAAACTTTCCCATAGATCAATTAATTCAAAACCTAATCTTTCAAAGCTTTTCGAAATATGAGAAAGAGGAGAGGGAAGAAAAATAAGCCAATTATACAAGAGAAAATGGCGAGAGGTAAGGAAGGTGCTAACACAGCATATGACCCCGTGATAAATGCTAGCACCATTGCTCCCATAGCCAACAAAATCATTAGCCAGGCTGCCAATAGAAAGTTTTCACGGTGTTCAATTTCACGTAGCCCTGGCACAAATAAGTGGATAAAAACAGCACAAGTGGACGACAACATAGATAATTCATTTGAAACAACGAATGCTCTGAAAGCTGCACTCCCCCTCAAGATTGCAGAACCTGGGTGTGAGTCATCCCCACTTTGGAACCCCCAGGTATGGTAATACCTGCTGTAAAAGTCACAGTTGTTATGAGTGCAGCGACTACCAAATGGGCTCCTGCCGCTTTCTCTGTATAATCCTTGTTCTCCTTCTCCATCGCCTCCTCCTTCATCTTCTTTGCCTTCTCTACCTCCGCTAGCATTCCGTCATTCACTCTATGCAATGCATCCATCGCTTCTTCTATTTCATGATCTTCATCCTTAACAACCCGTCGTGCTCGTCCAAGATCACCAATTACATGCTCAATGTAGTGCAACTATGAAACATTTATTGAGCTGAACTGTAAGCTTTTATATACATATTTTAAAGAAAGAAAGTGAGGGAAAAAAATGGCCCTAGAGATTCATACTATTTTTTTTTTTCTCAGCAATTGAAACAGTATATTAAAATCCGAGAAAGATACAGTTAGAACAGTACATAAAAATAACAAAAAGGTTGGCGAAAAATCTAAATGGACCTAAAGGCCCTACAATAAACCAGGTCTAAAGATCTGGTAGCCAATCTGGACAACAATGTCGGAACCACAAACTAACCTCAAGGACTCACAAACAATACAAACAAAAACTGGCCACAAGAGCCAGTACACAGGACTAACACAAACCGGCCACAAGGACCGGGACACAACACAACCACCGCTCAAGGTGATGGCGGCTTCAGCTAGAATAAGGATGATCAAAACAGCAATCCGACTCATTCAAAGTAATCTTCATGCAAATACTGACTGCACAAGGGGGAGGAGGAGAGCAGACAGCATCAAGCGGCACAAAACAACGGCGGTAAGGAGAGCCACTAGAGAAAAATGGCAAGATTTATCCACCAAACGGGGGGAGGAGGTAGAGACGAGAAACAGGCCCAACGGACCGACCAGAGGCAGCAAGAAGTAAAAACGCCGCGTGTATAGGCGTCATGTGCGCACGAGGCCGTTCATGGCCAACACACACCTGCAAATATAGGCTGAACCGAGGCAAAAGAGATTGCCTGGGAGAGCTAAGCACGGTAGGATAGGTTGAATCCTCCGAAAGGCGCTCAAGACAGCCATAAGTGAGGCAAAAAAAAGTCGAGTGTGTGAGAGCTCACGTGCTGGCACGTTACCGCAGCTCATGGTTAGATCTGGACGCCAGAAGGAGAGAAAGCCACCATAGAGGCCATGCACACAGAAGACCACCAGAGAGGCCGAGACCTAACCTCCAAAACGAAAACCAAATCCCAAGCCAAAAAAGCGCTAAAAAGATAGACTTTGGCCACCAGAAGCATGGCCAAAGGAAAGAAGAGGGTGGGGAGGCTCCTCCCCCGACCAGAGAGAGTGGGTGGAAGGGTTTTTTCAAACAAGGGGAGGGGGGGTCTAGAGAGAGGGAGGAGTCTCTCTCTCTAGAACGAAAGTCATGGGTCTCATGGAGATTCATACTTATTAAAGTAAGAGAGAGACTAATTAGAATTTATAGTATGTAAGACTATATTTGACTGCCGTCGGGTGAGGGACAGCCACAGAATTGTTGCAGCCCCCAGCATGGCAGCACCAATTAATATACTCTATACCTTTATATGTACGGATGCAGGGCCCCATTATCTTGACTTATAAATTTTAATGTTGGATTAAAATTCATATAATAATTGCGACAAAGGACATATGGTAATTTATCTTCAAGAAATCAAAAGCTACTAAATTGATTTAATGCAGGAAAAAGACTAATCTATACAAACGTCAATGTTAGCAGTGCATCTTGGATAGTGTTTGGATGTAAAATTTTAATAAAATTTTGTGTTGGTGTTAAAAAAGAGGTGGTATTGAAATTGGTGAATGAGAGATAAAAATAAAAGTAAAATTTTGATGTATGTTTGTAAAGGTAAAATTTTAATAAAATTTTAAAAATTTTGATACACAAACGCAATGCAAATATAACACTTAAACTCACCTAAGTATCATCTTTTAACGCATTAATTGAAGCGTTAGCTGATAAATTTTAACTGATCTAAAAAAAAAAAAAAAAAAAGGAGATAATATATATGGTCTCCATCTTTTGAAGCCTGAACACAAATAGGAGTAGATCATGTAATCCTTAATTTCTTTGAATTGTTCGATTTTGAAATTCAATCCTTTGATGATCAAAGAACTTTTCAATTGAAAAAAAAAATACTAATATTCTTATTCTGTCCAAGCCAATCCGGAGTTTTGAATGAAACATAAGTTAGATGGCTTACCTCGTGAGTCAAGTAACAAAATAAAGAAGCGACGAATAAAAGGGTGAATAATTTTTGTTTGAGTGGAAGATTAGAAATTACGGTTTACCTTCTTTTCAGGGGATTTTGCACCCAATAAGGTGATGTCCCTACCAGCGAGATTTAGTTTGTTGAAGGCCATCTTATCAACCCTTGGGTGATCCATGAGATCCTCCTCTATGTCCTTAGAATTGGACTGGTGATGAAAAGGTGTGTTACCATCAAAATCCTCCTCATTCAAAAGATTACTTAGAGACGAATATTTCAAGATGACTCCCACTGTCTCTTTACCACCTCTACCGTCAATGGCAAAATGGAGTACGTTCCAGCCTCTATTATCTACCAACTCGCAGCAATCCGGACATCGTGATATAATCGTTTCCATTACGCTGTTATTGCCACGATGAGCAGCAATTTGTAACGCTGTCATTCCCGCTATGTCTTTCATATATGCTGCTTGCCTATCAGCTTCTAGCAACAAGCGTGCTGAAATTGTGGAATCAAAGAATGCAGCAAAGTGAATTGGAATCCAACCATTCTGGTCTGCTTTTTTACTTAGATCTCCAAATCTCTTTAGAAGTTCTCCGATCATTCCTAAAAGAAAAATGTGAATAGCTATTAGAATAAGAAAGTTTTATACGACTATGGTATAATACATTGAAAGAAAACTAATTGCAGAGTTATATTTATAGTACTACACGATTTGTTCAACAGTCGTTGGAAAAAATAATGCTCAAGTCTTACATCCATTAACTAAATTCGTTAGCTGTATTGAGAAATAAATTTAAGTATATATATAAGTACTTAGTACCAATATAAGTTTTAACAAACCAAAATATAGTGTTTTAAACATAAGCTCTTTTCTAAATTGACCATATATGCACCCTAGATGCTTAGAAGATAAATAAACTGCAAGTTAGAATGATGTTGAGTTATTAATGGCTAAGCATTATTACCATTATCATGCCGAATTACAGCAGCATGCAATGCTGTTCTGCCAAGGGGTCCACCATAAGATGGTGATCCACAGCTTTCAAGAATTTTGAGTGCCACATCTCCGAAGTTTCTCTCGATGGCTAGGTAAAGTGGAGTCTCACCAGCATCATTGGCAGAGTATGAAAAATCTGGATCTTCTTTTAGCAGCAGTAACACCACCGCAAGCTGATTTTGGCGCACAGCCTCGTGCAAGGCCGTGTCCTTCTTTTTATTTGTGATCCTAAGCATCTTCCTTGCTGCTTGGATTCCGCTTTCAAGGTCTTGAGGCAGATCAATTTTTGCATGCTCAATCAGGCAGTTCACTATACTAACATGCCCGTACCTTGCTGCAAGATACAGTGGAGTCTCGCCTTTGTTATTGGTTTCCCATAGCAGTGATCGACACTTGCAGAGAATTGCTTTAACAAAGGCCGTTGTTGATTCTGATTCTTTAATTAGACTTGTGGCGTATATATGGAGAATCGTATTATTACCAACAGTTCTAAAAAAATCAAGAGGATAATCAGTATGTTCGAAAGCCTCCATTCTGCCATCTGCTGCAGCTTTGTAGAAAACTGGATCCATGCCACTTATGGTTCTTGATTGTTGTGGCCGATTACTACTGTTAGTTAAAAAGAGAGGTCAAAGAAACCTCTTATCTTATGTGCATATTTTATTTTATCATTTAAGCAAAGCATACCATATACATGATAATTCGTTGGAGAAAAAAGTGTAATGAGGAGTCAAAATAGGAGAGAAATGAATGAATAAGAAAGGGAGAGAAAAACTAAGAGATGGCCCATATGTTAAGGCATTACCCCGGCTCCCAAAAACTCAATGTCCCTTACAACATCTCACAATACAATCCCATGGCACAAATAGAAAGAAAAAAAAAGAAAAAGAAAATACTATATATAAGTTTTCTTTGTCTAGATTTTATATATGTCACACGTTCCAACAGGACTTAAAATAGTACCATATGATCATTCTGATGACAGTTTGTGAGGACCCAAAATATTTATATATAAATGAACTATTTGACATGCTCAAATTCCATGTGACTTTTTTTTGTTCTTAATAGCTATGAGAGTACTTTAGATATATATATTCACTAACTGACTAGCAGTATTTTATGATTTCAACCTCGCTCTAATACTTAATCGGAACAAATATCCTCATCGAAACTTGTAGATAGTGTGACTCTACCCAGATCACAGCACTCAGAAACCTCCATCAAAATATTCAACACTTGAAAATAAATCCTTACCCCTGAAATCCAAACTCAAACACACAAAAGAGAAAATCTCACATAAGCGGTGAGCTTTGGCTATTAAGATTACTAGTTTGAATTTGCTGTGAATAGGGAAGCGACGAAGTTCACCTTGCTTCACTGTGCTTCATATTGATATACCTAGATCATGTAGATTGACAAGCTTGCGGGAGAGAAGCTCGCAATGGGAAGATGAAGAAGGAACAATAAAAAGCTCATAGACAAAGAAACCAGAAAAGGGAGGGAGAGTGATACTCGCAAGTGAAGAGCAAGGTACAGTCTGTCCAAAATATTTATAATGATGACCAACTACCGAAAAATGGACATGGACAAATGCTTTGAAAGTTAGGCGCGCTTCAAAACTGGACAAAGAAAAATAAAGAATAGAAATAAACCATCTTCAAGTATTAATTATTACCATTCAATCACAGTTGTATGAAATTTTTTAGCACCTATTTGGTGTAAAAGATTCTTGCAATTTAGATTTTTCAAATAATTTTCCACTTATCCCAAGTGACGGAGCACTTGTGGATCGAAAGGAAATGCAATAAAATCACGTGACAAGACATCAATTAGATCAAGTTCTTTTTATATTATTAAGAAAATAAAGTCTTTTAATAAGAATAACAAGCTGGTCTTCTTTTTATAGGATATCTTCTGAAATGTGCAAGTGGCAGGCGTGTCCCATGGTTGCGAATTGCGATTGCATTATCAAATGACAAATATGACTCTGACACATCTTTTGTCTACTTTATTTTTTTTTTCCTCCTTAGGCAACCCCAATGTGGCCTATATAGCTGGAGCCGCACCTGTTCTTATAATATTGATGTGGTCTCAAATACCACATATTTTGAACTTACCTAAAGCTTGATAAAGGTGACGTGCAATAAAGAGAACTACTTTAATAACTGGCTTCCACTTAATGTTGTTGTCGCAAATACTAAATATTTTGAACTTACCTAAACCTTGGATATAAAATGAAAGATATAAGGAGGATTCACACCCTGGCTATATAGTAGTGACTCCACACGTAATGTGAGTGCCAAGGTCTTTTTATAAGAATAAGAAGGTCTTTTTATATCTTGAGATATGGGCACTGTCCACTAGTTGCCATAGTGTCATCAATTACGATTTCTCTGTTCGATCTCCCCGTTCATTTCAAGAGAAGTTGCATATGGGGTCCTCAATGACTACCTACCATCACGTATTACTAAAACTTTTGAAACATTACCTATAGTCCTATATTATCTCCATGTTTACACGACAATTAATGGTCCTTTTCTTTTTGGTCTTGGTAACAAAAGATCCAAATGTATTAGGAGCTGCCTATTTGATTAAAAAAAAAAAAAGTATTAGGAGCTGCCTACCATCCTATTATTTTAAAAGCATGTCTGGATTTTTAAAATTGATAAAGGGGACCGGCTTCCCACTTGAAGCAATTATTGTTTCACCAGATGTAGCTGTTTCCAAACACTCATGGTTCACGCAGAATCTCTTATCACGCAAAGATTTTATGATGACATATAGGTAAGAAAAAACTTCTGATTCATTTGTGATTGTATTACGTTTCTATATTCATAATATCGCATAATAAATATTTCACGGCTCAACAGTTACAAGGAGAAGGGCTGCTTTTAAAGCATTAAAGAAGAGATCAAGACCAACACCCAAGCTCTACAGTTCTAAGAAGTGCTGCTTTTGCAGTTTTCGATACAAAAGGGTAGTCTAATTCGATAAAAAAAAAAAAAAAAAAAAAATAGGGTCATCTAGTTGTCCATCTTCATCCGCCATTACTTCTCGTGTCATTGTCTGGTCCTTCTTCCTCAGCATATGGAGATATTAGATATTATTTGAAGGCGAGGTTAATTGAGATCTCATTAATATAAATATATATTAGAGCATCCAGAATTGAGAAGGACAATGCTCCCCTAGAATTAGAGTGTGTGGCCGATCGTACATCCCCTAGCAAGCCCGAAGAATATTCTGATTGGGTCTCAGAGCCTAGCCCAGTTCAAGTAATGGATAAAGACTATGTGACAGAATTTGTTTGCAAACGGAAAATGCTCAAATTTAAACCAAAATGAAGAGCCCAGAGCAAAAAAAAAAAAAAAAAAAAACACAGAATAATGAGCAAGGCTCAAGTTCATTTCTCTGAGAACAGGGCCTAGACTACAAACTGATTTTATCTGTTTCCATCGATAAGATTTTCCCATTTTGCTTGCATTTAGTGGCGCTTCCTACTACCACCCTTTTTCTTACCTCCATTCTTCTTTCCACCTCCCTTAGTTTTCCCTTTGGTGACCCTATGGCTACCAGAATCATTTACTGTAGATGGAGTCGGACGTAACAGATGCTTTACGTCAAGTACACCATTTCTGAAGTGTCCTTCGCTTGCTTTCAGAACTCTTTCCTCAGGCTTGCGTCTCCCCACTGATCTCTTAGCATTGCCACCATGCTTGCCTCCAAATTTCCCAAGAATCAGACGCTAAAAGTAGCAATAGTCAGAAAAACTATAAATACTTATGCCCATAACATTAAAAAAAGATGACCGAAGAAATCAATCACCTCTTCTAGCATTTTCTGCTCTCTTTCCTTTTGTTTCTTCATCATTGGTCGTGCCACACTTAGGGGTAGTCTCTGCTTCTTGGGAGGCTGTTTCAAGGGTAAGCACAGATTTGGGAAGTTTAAACTATGTATAATAGGGCCACTGCCAATGAAAATATTTCACCAGTGTTCACCATTTGGCTACTTCCCGGTTGCAAACTGAATATAGCTACTAGCAAACATGGGAAAAGTGCAAAGGATTCTTACCTTTCCGCCTAGATCAACTACCTTCCTGTTCTCCACTTCCTTTCTCTCTTTCCATGTCATATGTGAGGAGCCTGAGAAATGGCATTACCTTACATCAGATTCAAACCAAATGAGAAGACGAGACTTGAAAAAAAAAAAAAAAAAAAAGAAGTTAAGAACCACAACAATATGCGCTTAAAATTTTTCAGCTAGACTATGGATCCTATTTGAACAATCATGACAAAAACGTTTACCAGGTTCTAATTACAATCTTTCTAACCGCTAAAACAAAACAAAAAGTTATTTTATGATGCATGAAAATTGTGGCTTGGATACCTAACTCTGAACCCCATGCAGCAACATGTAGAAGTGACCTATAATTGGCAGTGTATATTTTTCCCTCCAAAGTTCATATTGCCAAAACTATCTTCATGAACAAAAAGGAGTGGCCTTTCCTTCACTGCCAAACTAAAGCCCTCACCTCCTGTCTCCACAAATTAAAGCCATCCAGACTGGAAACGCCTTATGCACCATTGCAGCATGCTTGAACACTACAATGATCATTAACATAGCAATGACTCATTTTAGAAACCCCCTACTAGAAGTTCATGAACGTAAATAGAGGGAGCATGATTTTACACTAAGGTACCCTGCCACATGGATCACTGTTGTACACAGAACAATCAGGGGAATCCAGCAAAACTTACCCCTAAATCTAGTGGGAGGAGACTTGTCCATGTACCTCATTAAAATTGTTTACCTTCACAAGGTAGTTCTGAAGTTCTTTGTTTCCCTGATATTTAAGTTAAGACTTTTCATTAGACTCTAACAGTCCCAAAACTTCATAGCAAATTCAGATCAAGCTACAATGGTGAGAATTCCTTTTGAAAGGGACCAGAAAGGGAAGCTGTCACTTTCACCAGGGTTAGTGTTTTGGAACTGACGAATACATTGATGAAGCCCATGATCTACATCATCGCAACAAACACTAAGACCTGCATACACCAATGTCTTTAAACTCCCAAGTCCCATGCTAATGGCACATAGGTTATAAATGTTGAGAATGATGTAGCGATCTCCCTCCATGCCTTTTCCAAATTGGTTCAAAAAACTTAGAGACAGAACGACTCAGAAATTGAACTATTTAACAAAGAGATAACTCTTTAAGGCCTTCTAGCACTCTAAGAAGGCGTTGATACCATTTCCATTCCCATCAGCCTTTTCATCAAAACAAAACCCTAAATGGCTTCTCATAGTCCATCCAGCAAAAGCTGGTCGCTATTTTTAAAGGAACTGCCATCGAAGTGTCCATCCCAACAATCAACCCAAAAGGAAGCAAAGGGGCAATCTGTGAAGACCGGTGGTCAAAATAACCCAAAAAGAAGTTAAAAGACGAGGCTAATCCCACACACCTAAACATGCTAGAAAGTCTTCACCAAATCTTAGCAATCCATTCCATCCAGATAGCCAAATTAAATAGCACAACCCCCTCAAAATCGTTCCCAGACCACAATAGAAGTAATATGATTTATCCACTCAAAGCAACCCTGCCTCCTTAAGATTTTTCCAAACATTAAAGTAACTAATCAGAGAAGAAAATTATAGCCCACTGCCTCCCACTCTCTACACATCAAGGAAACATCTATTGTTCGGATAATATGACAGTTCCAAAGCTAATCTTGAAAATAAATGATCCCAAAAATAACCATATTTCTGCATCAGGTACTTCCAAGTTTATCAATTGGGCTGCGTACTAATCTTTTCAGTGATCTATATAATAATGCAAAAGGTTGGATAACAAGAACTGTGATTTTCAAAGTACGTCTAAGTCTCCAAGGCAATTCATACTCCTGTCCTAGATGGACTGAACACAACAAAAAGAGAGCTTCCAAATGAAACAAACCCAAAAGCCTCATAAGGAATCTCACAGACAGGGTAAGGGCATAACTTTTATGATAAAGTCAAATGATATGTATGGCTTAATTAAGTCCATAATTACTTGTCTTTTAAATTCTCTTGAGCCAGCATGATTCAACACAATTACTAGACATAAGGACAGTTCCCTGCTAATATCTACTTGGACAACATGATACCAACTTCATGTATTTCACAAGAAAAGATAAATCCTATATGGAAACTGATAGCGAAGGGAAAACAAGAAAAGGTATGATGTAGAGATGCAAGGACTCTAGTCATTAACATTAAACCAGTTTTAGCCTATGGAGGATAATAAAAAAAATTCCAGCGATGCAAGGATTTTTTTAAAACTATCTCCACTGCAATATTTCACTTTATTTTTCATGTTTGCTCCTTTTGTGTGTCTAAAACTCAAAGAAAAAATTTCAACTACACAACCTATGATGCGTGATTTCAATAATGGTGGAGCACCAATGAATCAGGTTCGTCTACTCAAAAACCTACACCCAATCACGCTTCCATATTTCCACTGTCCCATCTTTACAACCATAACCAAATTCTAAGTGAGTTTGACATGTTGTAAAACATTCTCGACCTACTGATCCTATCATGTCAGAGTCGATTAGCTTGTTAATAGAAGCCAAAAACAGAGCACAACCTGAGCAAGACAAGTCCAATATACATCTCCATATAGCCTTAACCAATTATTCGAAAATAACCACTAATCACTTATAAACAAAGCCAATAACCCCACTACAAAAAAAAAAGATACTAATAGTCGCATATCGCATATTTTGAGCTAAATAGAAGAGAAAACTCAATTGACATAAAATGGGTGCAGTAAGTTAAAAGGGGGCAGTTAGACTATGCAATTTTGGGTAAAGAGCAAGCAAGTAAACTGAGTAAAAGTGTAAAAAGAATTACTGAAAAGCTCAATGTCCTTCATGATCGTCTTGAAGTCCATTTGTTCCTCCTTGGTATCCGTAGGGTCCCCCGAGGGTGCTCCTCTATCGGCTTCTTTCTTCGACTTATACATTGTTTTACTTTTTCTGTTGCCTTTACTTCCAAAGCCCGACTGCAAGGAGACGAAGTAAACGAAAATCAGAAGGAATTGTAAAACCATAAACCCTAGGAAGGCAGAAAAGTGAAGACGATCCGCACCGTGAGAGGTGCAAGGTGGTGGAATGAGAGGTGTGAGTTGTATTGTGTGTTGAGCCTCAATAGAAAAACTACTCCCGTCAATTACTTAAAAAATAAAAAGCTCCTGTCAATTGAATTCCCTCTAACACTGTGCTTTCAAATAAATAATCGAGTTCTAAAATAATCTACAAAATAAATTTCGCCGTGATATTCCTTTGTTGGCAGCATTTCTATGACCTAGATGACTAAATTCTAATCGGCTAAATTCGAAATAGGCAGAACAAATTGAACAATGCAGTGTACCACGACCACCCAGTGCACCCACAGTACCTGGCGGCTGGAGGCTGAGAGAGAGAGCCGGAGAGAGAGAAAGACAGTGAGACTTGAGAGAGAGATCCCGAGAGAGGCAGATAAGGAGAGAGAGTCGGCGCCGGCGGTGGAGGAGAAAGGCACGGAGAGGCAGAGAGGAATCGGCGGTGGAGGTACCGTCTGGAGAGGGAGAACTGTCAACTGTGAGAGAGGGAGGAGGGTAGAGGGGCGTCGGGAGAGGGAGAGGGAGAAAAACGAATTAAAAGTTAAAACAGGGTGAAACGGGCGCGTTTCACGCTGTATTTTTTTTTTTTTTTAAAAAAGGGCTGGGCGCAGGTGGGTGGCTGGGCAGTGGGCAGTAGGCAGGGGTTTAAGGGGGGCTGGCTCGGTTAAATAGGTTGTGGTTAAAGGAGGCGCGGCGAGCGTGGTTTCGCTTGTGTTCCCACTTCCCTATGAAGGTGTTGTGCCAAATAGTGAACAGCAGGTTGCCTTCAGAGGCT
Source organism: Morella rubra (assembly GCA_003952965.2). Taxonomy (NCBI): domain Eukaryota; kingdom Viridiplantae; phylum Streptophyta; class Magnoliopsida; order Fagales; family Myricaceae; genus Morella; species Morella rubra. The sequence goes on along the minus strand of CM025856.1, from coordinate 16,534,305 downwards.
CTGCTAATGGTCCTCGGTGGTTATGGAAATTCTACGTGAGTCTCGCGGGTGGCTGGTCGTGGGAGCTACCCGTTGCTGCGTGAGAGTTAATGGCTCTTTTTAGTTATGTAATTTGGAATGAAGAAGGTATATGTTTGGTTGCACAGCTGAGCCATTCACGATCAAGGTTTGAGGTAAGTTCAAATCCTTTTTCCTTATGTTTGGGTATATACATATGGACTGTTTGGTAACGATAATTATAAGTTGTCGTTCGGGTTGGCGTGTTTTTCCCAAACTTAAGTATAATGTTTTTCGACTAGTTGGCGAAAATATATTTCTGTATACAATATAAGAAAAAAAACGAGGGTGAGGAACTCTACAAGTGACCCCAATTCAGTGCTAATGGTGCACTAAGAAAAGGAAAAATAAAAATGAAATTATACGGACAACGAGTTAGATAGATTCCTTTTTCTTTAGATTGTAATTAAATTTAGAGTTTAAGTTGGCGTGAGTTGGAAAGACGTATTATTAGGCTCTCAAGAGCGCTAGCTCAATAGTTAGAAGGATAAATCTTTACTGACTAGACGAACCGTATTTAGAGGTGTGCGTGAATTTAGATTTACCGTCTATGAGCAAGTTCTTAACTTACTGTTACATGTGTGTATGACTATGAGATCTATGTGTGTAATACCATCCAAGGAAGACCTGATGGGGAAAGAAAAAGATGAACAAAAAAATTTGAGAACATAAATTCACAAGAAGAAAAAGGAGGATAAAAATGAGCAAAAATTAACCAAATTTCTGATTTCAAAGAGTGAATAGAATTTTTTACTAAATCATTTTTACATCTTACATCACATATTTATATTA